>CM026390.1:19690232-19712143 GCA_014843695.1 Archivesica marissinica | reverse complement strand
AGAGAGGGGTCCACATCATCTGCTGTGGTGACCAGGGTCAGCCACCACCCATTGCAGGCGAGATGCCACATGACTGGCTGCGACATGCTGCCCACTACTATGAAGAGGTTGAGGTTGACCACAGAGCGAAAGACCCGGCCCTCAAAGCCCTCAAACGGGAGATCCGCCTCCGGCCGGATCGTGTGCAATGCTCGGCCATGAGAAAGGCCCTACCCACCTGCCTCGGATGGGACAGATTCATTGCAGTATGGAAGCCAGGCGACCGTATCTTGACCTCGAGACAGAAGGTGCGCAACCGCGCACAAGAGCTGCTATTCCATTACCATAAGGAGCACTTCCCTGACGAGCCGGTGCCCCTCCTCTATCGCCCAAAAGACACCCGAAGACAAAACATTATGGTGACCATCCCAGGGCCTGGTAGGCCAGAGCAGGAAGAGCTCGTCCTCAATGACATCGTTGAGGTGCCTGTCCACTATGCCCAAGAAGTTATGGATGGCAAGTGGGGACAAGACTGGGCTCTCGGCTATGCCATGACAGTCCACTCGAGCCAGGGGCTCACAATCCGCGATCCGCAAAAAGTCTGGATTATCGACGACTATCTCCAATGGTCGAACCTCGCATACCTCGCTGTCAGCCGCGTGGAGTACATGCACCAGCTCGAACGAGTAGTCTGCCCACCGGAAGAGGGTTCCGATGTGGCAGAGCCACTCACTGAGCAGCAGCTCCGCAAAGTCATCCAGAGAAAGCTTGTGGCATACAAGCGCCATGATCAGGCCAAAGGTCTCCAGGGATTCAATCTCAAGGTCGATCACATCATCGCACTCAAAGACGGCCAGCAGAACCGCTGCGCGGCATGCAACATCGAGCTCCTCTGGGTATACCAACCCAAAGATACCCAGCAGTTCAGTGTCGACCGGCTGGACAACACCCGAAGCCATACCCGTGACAATATCCGGCTGACGTGCCTGGAATGCAACAGAAAAAGGGGTTACGCGGTCCTCAACGCTTAAGAACCCCATCAGGTGGCAGCACGGTATCAGGAGGCACCACAAGCAGCTCTTCCCGGACATACCCCCGCTGAGGGCCATCCAGCAGATAGTAGAGCACGGGCTCTTCAGGCTTGGTAACCGAGCGACCAAGCCGGTATACCCGGAGGGACCACACAGGGTCGGTCGCACGACGACGGCCACCCTCCAGTTCGCCGGGTTGGTAGAGGTAGCGAACGCCAACACCCGAGGGGAGCTTTCGCTCCGACGAGCCAACGGGACGGTGCGACGAAGCTGCGACCACGGATGAGGGCTTTTGTGCCACACTCTTGGCCTTGATCGCATTAGAAGGCTTCTTGCTGGTCAATCTGGTCACTTCGCCGTTCAAAGCCGCAACCACGGCAGGCAACCGAGCCACCCATTCAGCCGATCGTTCTCCAGACGGAAGTCTCATCTCTTGGGCGTATTGGTGCCCAAAGAGCCGCTCTGCCAGGGTGCGATTGAAACGCTCCACACTCCCTTGGTCTCGATGGATATCTACACGGCCACGCCTGACAGAGACACCGTGTTTGGCCAGCAGTTGGTTCACCGCACCCATGAACTCGCGCCCCGGATCGACCTGAAGCAACTTTGGCCATTTCAGGGGGTTCCGCCTGTAAATCCTTTCAAGGGCGGCTGAGACCTCCTTAGCCTCTTTCGTGACCAGGGGCTCTGCCTCTTTGTACCGGGAGGCCACGTCAACGATGGTGAGGGCGTACTTGAACGTTTTGCGACCCGCCCTGTCGTGAGGCAGAAATAGGAGGTCGGCCTGGTGGACGTCGTTTGGCACCGGTACGTCGAACTTGGGTCGCGGTATGTGTCGTGGGGCGGGGAGGTAGATCTGCCAGATGGCCTGCTTCTTCAGCCAACCCCGTGTCACATCTTCGGAGACCTTAGCGGCCGCGGCGAGGTTTTTTATGGCTGCGAGCCCCTTCCAGTAACCGCGGGGACTGTAGTATAGCGAGCTAAGATTACTGTCGGTCATGGTATAAGCTACGCTTGTGACATGGCTGTTTCGCTATCCAGCGCGCGAATGTATTCTAATAATCCTATGAGTCTCCAACATGCCCTGCGTGTCATCGGATCTAGCAACCCCGTTGTAGCTCTAAGGTCAGTTGGGCCTGATAGGACCCTGGTAGCGAATTTCTGCACAGCAGCGTGATCGGTACGCCACGACTCCAGGAATTGCCGCGCCGTGTTTATCATAGTATGACCAAGGGGGCCAGGATGTTTGTTTCGCTTGGCACAGTACCCGACCTCAAGCATTGCAAAGTACAGCTCCTCTGGTAAACCCATATCTATATTATAGAAAGGAAACAAAATCTCAAGCGCGACAATTACTTGGCGAGTTTGTATGCCACGAGGACTGTCGCGGTCATCCCCAGGACGGCGAAGACAATCTCACGATCTTTCTGGTCATCGCTAGGTGTATAGAAGTCGGAGAGCCGGGGCTGTCGTTCTGACACCAGCGGCGCGACATGCGGAAATACCTGCGCATACTCACGGATCGCCGTGTCGACGTCCCGGAAAGTTTGCACGGCATGACCCTGACGGCGGAGTTCTACTTCCAATCAAGGCGTTCAGCCCGTTTGTTGAACCATGCTGACTGCGCGGCCTGGAGCTGTTCTACAGCTGTGTCGTGCCGTTTGCGCTCCTCGTCAACACCCGAGCTTCGCAGCTTCGAGAATAGGTAGTTGCTACCGCTGAAGGCCAGCGCGTTGACCAGGGCGCCCCCAACTAGCATTGCGATCGAGGCCATCGTTGTTATACATACGTCTACTTCATGATATTTGCAGGTATGATCCCATGTTTAATTAGCATATATTTCGTGGCCATGGCCAGGCCCACATCAAGAACTACCATGCCGACGTCATAGCCATTGAAGTCCAGCTTGGGGGTAGCTGCTTTGAAGGTCATCTTACCCAGGCGTGCATAGCCCACAGCCAGGCCAGATACCACAACCGAATGATACGCCGCCTTGGCCAACATTTTTCCGTCAGTAGACATTGTTTTTCTTCGCGCGACTATTGCATATAGAATGGGTCAAGCGAAGTCTTTAAATGACTCGCTGTCGGAACGACAATGTTAGCTCGGGCGGGCATTGGTTTATGCCCCTCCCGCCTACTGTTCACAACAACCCATAAGGCACATGCAAGACCGCCAACGATCCACGGGGTCCAGACCTCGCTACACTGGTACCAGTGTTCCGTCGCGGTTTCCACCGCTGAAACATGCTGTGGGGCGACAACCGTTTGTTCTCCAGCATTGCCCTGTTCCACCGGGGCGACGGCAACTGAGGGTTTGTGATTCTCGAGTTTCGATGTTTGCAACGTGGCTTTGGCATCTCTGAGCTCGGCACGTATTTTATCTTCCTTGGCCTTCTGAGCCGCAGCCCCTGCCCGTCCTGCCGCTTGTTTTATAGGATCCTTCCATCGTGCTGTTTGCAGCTTCGCAGGCGTCGTCTCTGGTGTCAGAACTACAGGATCTGTCACTCTCTCCGGTGTAGACATCGCTAGCTATGGTAAGCGGACATACGTGTCCAAATTGGCAATGCTTCGCAGTGGTTAACGCCGCGGTGAGCGGTGCAAGGTACATGCCATACCTGTGGTATAGCTCGCACGTGGCTGTGCTTAACGCGTGGCTGACGAACGGATCAGCTTCGAGATCGGCAACTAGTCTCGGTTGATTTTCTGGTTGTATGGGTAGAAACATACTTGCTACTGCTGCGTAGAACTGAAGGGCTGCGGCCCCTAAGGTTTTTGTCATCGCGGCCCCGAGCTTCGCTTCATAGCGCGCGTAGAGCTTCTCGATAGCATTGTCTGTCATATTGTCAACCTGATTGGTTGTGAGTTGTCGTCCTAGATATTGTTCAGTCTGCCCCCCTGCTGCTAGTGCTGCAAGTTGTTGACGCTTGTTGTCTTGACGGGCGCTCCCGGCGTCTCGGCAGTCGGGACCGCTGTTTCCGTCGTCCCATCAATCGGGGCCGCGGCATCCATCAACTGATCAAGAAGTTCGTCGCAGTTCATTTTTCTGAGTGCTATCCGTACTCGCCTCTTAAGTCTAACATACTGCCACACGCACCACCCCAGTGTGGCGGAAATTATGATCTGGTTGATCAGCAGAATTGCTTCCCACATGCTAAGCTGTGAATAGCACTTTATAAGCAGCTGGTTGGTCCGTCTTTAACAGCAGCGTGCTGTGTTTTGTTCCTGCAAGCGTCTGCCGTACGTGGGAATGACGTCATTCTCTCGAAGGCACTCTTCGAAGGAGTCACGATCTTTGCAGTGAAAGACCGCGGCCCAGCGTGTTTGCTCGCGGAGATCCTTCAAAACTGAGTTGTATTTCTGGGTCAACACCCAGACGCTTTGCAGCGCATGCCGTCCACTGAAGGCCAGCTCTGACAGCATGTCCTTCTTTTTGGTCATAGCTGTCTTGGCCGAGCAGTCGTCAATCACGTACAGGGTGGGCTCACCCTGGAACATGGTGTAGAAGACCCGCAGCCAGGTATGTAACTTTTCACAGGGGTCTAGTATGTAGACCTCGGGGGTCCCTCCAGATCCAAGGGCGGCTCTGGTAAGTTGCGTTATGCGCAATCGTGGGGCAGAGGATCACTATGTGCCGAAAGATCCCGTGGTAGGGGCCCTCGAGCAAGTCCAGTATGAATACAGTTTTACCGCAACCAGTCTGACCGCATATGATGGCCGAGTGGGGGTCGCGGGGTAGCAGATCAGTAGAGCGCACTGACGAATCGACCATCTTCGATGTTGAGCTGTGCATCTGTAATGATGTACAGATACACGTTCAATGCGCCATCGGCGTCTGCTTCTTTGGCAATCTGGATTGTTACACCCTCGCTGGCATTCTCCACTCTGCGCCCACTGCCATGGAGTTGGTCATCATCGCTGGTCCGCAAATCGAGCCACAATGCGTATTTCGAAGTTAGGAACTCTGCCAGAGAGACGTCCGCGAGCTGTAGGTCTTTGGCGACCGCAGCAACCTCTGGGGCGCGCTTAGAGCCGCATGCAAACTGCTTTTTGGCTTCATCCCACTGCTGGTAGGCGCGCATGCCTTGGCTGTACAGCTGGTTGGGGACACCCTCAATTGTCACCTCAACCTTGGTAATTTTGGGATTGTAGAAGCTTTCGGTTTCTCTAGCCCCGGCCTCCTCGAACAGCATCAGGATTCCCTTCATCGAGCGGGCCGGGACGTTGATATTAATGTTCCACAGGGTGTCGTTTTTGTTTTTCGTTATTTTGCGATGACGAAGAACTCTGTCATAAAGGATTGCAAGCCGCCCGGTATACTGCTCTCTAATCCTTCGTGCGAGGTCGGGCAGCGTGACCATGCCATACGTCGAGTTCACGTCTGTAGCGATGAGAACACGGCTATAGTCGTTGAACGTTAGTTCGTATTCCAGGCGGTCTGCCAGTGCGCTTTGATAGAATGGCATGTGGCTCTCCAGCAGCTCAAAGTCGAATGGGATGTGGTAGCGGTTACCGTATGTCGCAGAAATTGCGTTGTGCGCGGCATCGTTATCTGCCTTGTTACCAGCATCGATTCTAAGTCTGGTTACGTTCCGATTGTTGCTAGTGTCAATGCCCTGATAGGCCGCATTTTCGCGCTCTTGTGCAGTCTTCCAGAGATCTTGGTAACAGTAGTAGACATCGGAGTCATCGATAGACATAATCTCATTACCACTGATTTTGATAGTCGTTTTCTTGACTATGGCGCGGCCCAGGTTCTGGACGACGGTTCGATTTACGTCTGTCGACGTCAGTGAGATGGTAAAAGCGAGGCGAACGGTCCCTGGCACAATCACGTCGTTAGCTCCAAGGTTGGGGAAGCGGACCAAGAGCTGCTGGTTCTGGTCAATCGTCGAGGGGTTGTTTGTAATGACCACGCTCTGTCTTATGCCCTTTGCCCCGAGGGGCTCCCGCAGCCTGCGATATAGATTGAGTTTGCGTCCGTATTGAGTTGAAGCCATTACTATATTGAACCCAAATGTGGTAGCCTTCAATACGATGGCAGACATTGATATGGATGAGTTCGTACACGATGATGATGTAGAAGATGATGTAGAAGACACCTATGATACCGGTATGTTGCCTGACGGGACGCAGGCGTACGAAAATGTCACTCCTGGGGGGCCATCGGGCCTCTTAGTCAGGAACTGCTCGGATCCGCCGTAGATGCCTACTACGGCGAACTGGCAGAAAAAGGCATGGTCCCGTCGGTTGGCCGTGACTACTCCAAGTTTGAATTGAATCGGTACGGTAGATTGCACCTGAAATCCGCCTCTAACATCGAGATTGTCAATGCCCGCACCGGCGAGCCACTCTCATTAAATACCATTGCCGGGAAGCGAGGTGGCGGCCAAATCATCAGAGACGAGCTTGGATTCACGGATTGGGTGCGAGGTAAAACAATTATCTCCGCCCGGGCAGTAGAGGCCCTCCATGCAGCTACCACTGAGCTAGGTGGAGCAGCAGACAAAATAGAAACAGTTGAACTCAACGAGATCCCGCAAGTCGCCACCGATGCTATTCGCACAGTGGAGACGATGTTCACCGATAATCAGATAGAAGACATACTCAGCACAATGGATGATCCGCCGTTAAACCTTCGTGAACTCCGCGGGCTTAATAAAACCATGCAGACGGTCCGGGGCGAGCTAACCAACAACCTCGCCAGACTAACGGAGCTCGATAAACATATAGCGCTAGAAAACAGAAAACTAGAAGAGGCTGAACCGGAAGATAGGGAGCGGATCACTGAGCACCTGCGGGGGTTGCAGGATGAAAGAGCAGCCCGCTTGGAGGCCGCCTCTGCCAACCGGGAGGCGCTCCGTACACAAATCAATCGGATCCGCGAAACTATATCACGGGTCCTCCATGAGGACACCACGCTCGGCGAGCGTCTTCGCACGTTGTTCAGAGATCAGGGCGTCACACTAGTAAGCATTATGACTGCACTCGGATTTATTGTGAGTACGCTTGTGCTGGCTCTTACAGGCGGGGTTGCTGCGGGGGCCGCTGCAGCGGTTCCCGCTAAGGAGGGCATCAAGGAGTGGGCTAAAAAGGTGTTGAAATATTTTGGTAGGGCACTGGCTTAACTCGCCGGAAAGGCTGCGGCAGCGCTTCCTGGCATTATCGGTGGCATTGCCTCCTGGCTCCTCACCTTCTTGAGCAAGACGGCGGGGTGGCTCTCAGAAAATATATGGGCACTGGTCGTTGCCGTCGGCGGGCTACTGTATGTTGCAGCCTGGCGCGGCCTAGGTTAGTACATTACTAGGGTAATAGCCAAAGAATTGCCAACCCTGAGATGACGCCAACCACAATAAGCGCATTTATCTCATCTTCATGCTGTTCTTCATCAGTTGTTCCCGTGGGAACCGCTGCCGGTGGGCCTGGTTCCGGCTCGGCAATCTTTTGATGAAGCGGACCGGCGGAGAAGCTCCCGTGAGTTGTTGGTATGACAGCCACCCCGTTGACATCGTCATTGCGACCTAAGGACAGGTTGGAGCTAGCTATCACGATTTCATTGTTGTATCCGGCCTGATGACCGATTCGCAGCAACATGTCGCTCGGTGCCATGTAGAGGCTGTGGCCGAAGACGAAATCTACCTGACTCTTCGCATACTGAAGAACGTCTTGGTACCGCACGATTGCCGATGGGATGTCCACCGGGGAGTTTATGGCGTCCTCGACATTCGCTAGAAACTGCTTCTGTGCGTCAAATGCCGTGCCAACTCCCACGATGCAGGACCTCGTCTGTGACTGGGCTCCCAGGAGAGCCCAGACATAGGTCCGGATTGAATCATTCAGGCGGGAAACACCGGCCCGGGTGAACCCGTTCGACTTATCTAACACAAATGTGCTTTAGGCGCCATCTACGCCCGGATCCTGCAGAATATGATCAATATGAGCTTTCACCGGAGGAGCGTAATATGCTTTAGCTAGGAATGGCGTATGAAACTCACCGGGGACCGAAGGTCGCCGACGACCGATCTAAATTACCGACATTGACTGATAATATTTGTGCGTGGTCTGCCATGCTCGTCCGCGCCCTCGTGCTGTGACTTAGGGTGTAGACATCACCGAGCCCGTTGCTGTTCTGGTAGCTCTTCTGCCGCCAGTCGGTCATCGGACTCACGTCAAACTCTGCGCATATCCGCTCATAGGCCCGTCTGTCGTACGTATTTGAGAAGGGATCGAAATTATTATCCTGCGGTAGCGAGACTCGTAATTCGTCTAAAATCCTCCTAATAGTATAGTAGACGTGGAAGATATAGACCGATTGCATCAGCGGTTCGTTTTGGGCACCTACACCGTTCAGATGGTCTTCGAACGACACACCGCAACCGGTCGTGGCACACCACATGGTGAAGTTGAGCTGATTCTGCCAAAACCGCATCGGTGTGTTGTTCCAAGCCTGCGCCACGGTGTCCGTCTTGACAGGAGGTAGCCTGTATTTTCGCCAGATATTCGTAACCTCGGTGTAGAAGACCTCGTTCGGGCCGACCGTGATCATCAGGGTGGTTAGGTTCACGGCCTCAAACTGGCGTTTATATACACCGCCGGTTTTATAAGTAACCGAAGGATTATAGCCGAAAGTTCTATTTAAAGTATTAGCCATATTTTATTATAACTATGTTTCAAACAATCACCGATGTTCAAAGGGGTGAGGCCACAAGCCTCCAACAATATATTGATAACCGCGGCGGGGATCTATGCGTTGGCCTTAGATCAATAACACTTACGGTCGGTTGGTATAATACGATCATAAACGAAGGATTTGGGTACCTAAAAGAGGGTACTATAGTCGCGGTAAAATTATCACCGGGTTTATGGAATTTCGAGGATTTACAAACATTTATAGATACAGAATTTACCGACTTCGCGAGTATCAGCATTTGTAAATCTAATGGAATCGCAACCCTAAATGTCAAACGCGAAAAAATAACTATGACACCTGGTATGTGTGACATACTAGATATATTTAAAACGTATAACGCTAATAAAGATTGGTTGGAACCCGGTATATACGTCGGCGAAAAACCGGTAAGTTTTGCCTTAACTAAAACTATTCGAGTGCACTTAGAACAATTAAATACGTCGTATAACGTATGTGATGGAGCTCCGAGTACACTCCTTAAGATAATAGACGCGGGAAATGCTTTCTTCGGTGAACCCGTTGTTATAGATTATCCTAATCCAGAATTCAAACATTTGGAACGCGGTTGTATTAACGAATTGGATATTACTATCAGAGATGATAACGGAAGAAAGTTAGACAATCACGAATTTCCGATCTCCGTAGTACTCGAAGTAAAATGAGTATTTACGGGCCAGGTAGTCATAAAGAATATATTAAAGGTAACGGTAAATTAAATGATCTAGAAAAACGATTAAATAAATTTATAGCCATAACGTCGTCAAATATATTAGATAAATCCGAATCGGCTAAATTAAATAGTATAGAAAAACAATTAAACGGATTAGTTGCCGTAACGTCGACTATATTAAATAAACCCGATTCGGATACTCGTAAATTAAATGCTCTAGAAAAACACTTAGACGGATTAATTGCCGTAACGTCAACTATATTAAATAAACCTAAAAAAGATATTATTACTATATTGGTCGAGGAAAGGGATCCTTTATGCGATGTATTGGGATGGGCATTCGGTAATAGCGCTAATAATAAATGTTCCGGATACCCTATGACTATAGCGGGTAGAATTTTACGCATGTCTATTTCTTCCATAAAAACTGGTAGCGGAGGTGATGGTTTAGATACGATTACGGTACATCCCGTAATTAACGGAATTACACAAAAAGAAAGTATTACAAAAATTAAGGACGTTCGATCGGCGTATATAGTTTTTGCTAATCCTATTGAAGTGATGGCGGGTAATGTTATAAACTTTGTAACGACTTCGGCTAGACAGTTAGACACTATTAGTGTTGTAGCTATAATAGTTGAACTAGATTTATAATATGAAAGAGTAAAAAAAAAGATGGCGTTATACCCAACTATACCTATAACGGAAGAGATTAATGTAGATCCCTCGATTTTTAGAATGGGAGAATCGTAGAGATTCAAACCTTACTACATAACGAACGTAATAATCGGGTAACTATATCTAAAAAATATAAACGATTAGCGAATATCGTCGAAGGAGCTAATACAATATTCGCTACGGGTTCTATAGTTAGCGGAGTCGGAAGCATTACTATAACAACGACGATCGTAGGAACTCCGATAGCTATAGGATTGGGTGTAGCTGCCGCGGCTAGCGGACTTTTATGCATGGTAGGAAGAAAAGTCGTACGCCATCTAGAAAATAAAAGTAAAAAACATGATCGTATAGCGATTGCCGCCCAATCTAAGAAAAACAGTATCGATCTCATAATAAGCGAAGCTATTCGGGATAACGTAATATCCGACCCCGAATTTAAAATAGTATGCGAAGAATGGGATCGATACCAATCCTTAAAAGAGGATATCCGAACTAAATGTAGAGCATCTCCCGATGTATTATCGAAGGCCAACATCGATAAATTAATCGCTGACGGTAGATCGGATGAGAGAAAAAAAGTGTTAAAACAACTAAGCGCGTAGTGTGTTTATGTATGTGGGGAGGTCCTCTCGAACGTGAAAGTCCTCCCAATTACACGCCTCGAGCAATCCCTAGTGCTCCAGAATATTAAACATTTTCGACTTAAGGGGAAAAAAAGGGTTCTTAAATAATATCTCTTATATTAGAAATATTATTTAAGAATCTTTTTTTTTTGCGTTGATTACGTTATTTTTTTACATTATTTTTGACATTATTTTTTACGAGGAAGTAGATGCAAGTTACTTTTACAGAACATAATTAAATGAACCTTACAATAAAATAGATAACAACTTTTACCACAAACTTGGTTAGTACCAACCTTCACCCATTTACACCGACCATCCATTATAATATCTATAAATATTAACTCTAATTAAAAGTCTTGAAACTTATTTGTCGGGGTCGAAGAGTGTCGTAAGAAATGAGTAAAATTTGTTGACATTTCCGAGGGTATATTCTTCGATAACAATTTTAGGTCGATATTTTAACCCCCCAATTTCGATTATTTCCCGCACCATTTGACTATAGCGCTCGATTTTTCGACACAAGTTTACCACTCACTCCGTTAACTCACTTCCCCCTTTAAATGGACCATTTGACTAGACTAGGGCTTTCCATTTTGTAGTACGGATTTACCACCCACTTTGTTACTCACCTACCCTGCTGAGTAAAATGTGTCGAAGAATGTTGACATAATATTCCAATTAGTTGGGTATATTCCTCGTCGTTTTGGTTATAATATAATAACAAATTTAGGTCGATATTTTAACCCCCCAAATTCGATTATTTGGGAATTAGAACGAGTTGGAGAACTTTATTTTAATAAAAAAGGGTCCCATCAAAAATGTTACTCACCCCCCTGCTGCTACTGTAACCTATCATCACTGATGGTCACGGGTTCAAGCCCCGCTCAGACCGTGTCTCATTTATATGAAAAAGTTGGCAGTTTCTTATGGAGGTTGGTGCACCCAAGTACTGGTTAACCGCTGGAGCCTGCCCTGGAAAGGTGTTGTTAGGTAAACTGCCCGCCAACGATATAGCCCAAAATGGTGCTGATGCAGGCGTAAAACCCGAAATATAAATAAAATATAAATAAAATCAATCAATAATCAATCATTAAAAACTACAAAACTAAATGTAGAATATGGACATAGACTGTGTGCTAATGATGATCAATATGGGCTTCGTTATGTACTCTATTGTTGTAGAACTTCATAAATCATCATTCATTCTTCTCTACAATCTATCTACAAAGTATTGGCTGAAAATAATGAAACATAACACCTCACCTATATATACCTTGTATACCTCTGTGAAAATGTAAATAGTAATTGTTAAGTTTTAACCCTTTCAACACCACAGACCTCTAAATAGGCTTACAAAAAGTGTAGATCCAGATGAGCCAGCTCGTGACGAGCCGTCTCATCAGGATCTGCACTTTTTGCCAGTGATATGATTTTGATAAATGAACTTGTCTAAATGTGATTTTCTGATTCATTTATTGGTTTATGATTATCATGGACCAGTCCATGTGAGTTACTTGGTGTTGAATGGGTTAATGATACTATTAATTATTTTCCTATATTTAAAAGGTGAATACGTGACCAGTTCTTGGCAACTTGGCTTTAAAGATGTAAGATTAAGTTTTAATGATAATGTTAATTATTTTCCTATGTTTAAAAGGAGAATATGTGACCAGTTCATTCAAGAATGGAGAGAATCCATAAGCACAATGACAAAATTAGACTATTATTGTAAATTTAAAAATGAATTTATATTTGAAAACTATAATGATAAGATTGTTAATGATGATTTACGAAAATGGTTTACATGCTTAAGATTATGTTCACACAACCTAGAAATTGAATTCGGTAGATATAATGATATAGAAAGAGAAAATCATTTATGTAACCTATGTCACAGACGGGTCTGTAGTCCAGTGGTAACACGCTGGACTGGTAAACCAGGGATAGCAGGTTCGATCCCACGTCTGACCATAATAAAATGAACAGTCTTTCAGATGGGACGTTAAACCGAGGTCTCGTGTCGGTGCTTTACACCGTGCACGTAAAAGAACCAGAGGAGATTCTGGAATGGGTCTCTGTCTGTATCATTGCACTATCCTCCAAAGATCTAAAATGACTAATCTCTTCAGGAGGCGTCGCTCATATGGGCAACCGGTAGTGACGATAAATAAACGTAAAAACACACTGTAACCTATGTAACTAGAGGATTGTTGAAGCAGAGTATCACTTTTTGTTGTACCAGATACAGAAGGTTAAGAACTAAATACCTTGGTAATATATCTTGACCTTGTGTACAGAAATTCAATATTATCATGTGATTTAAGAATAACATGGAATTGTTAAGGATATTGAAGTATATAAAGGAATCTATGTTGCTAAGAAAAAATACCCTAGATAACATCACTGTTTCTTAACATGTGTATGTATGTATTTGTGTATGTCTTTTTGCCATAGTTCATGCTTGTGTAAATGGTAAAGTCAATATAATGCTGATAATGCCAATAAACTTGAAACTTGTTAAACTCAAGTTTTAGCTATTTGAAAGCATCGTAATTTGAAAGCATCGTAATTTGAAAGCATTGTATTTTGAAAGCATCGTAATTTGAAAGCATCGTAATTTGAAAGCATCGTAATTTGAAAGCATTGTATTTTGAAAGCATCGTAATTTGAAAGCATCGTAATTTGAAAGCGTCGTATTTTGGCCAATAGCTAATTTAATAACAAAAGAAGAGTGGTGATGGTGACAATGCTAAATAATTATTTTGGGTCAATATCTAGCACATCTAGGTCATACTCTCAGTCCTAGTGTAGGCACAGTGATTTTTATGGGTCAAGGTTGCATTGTCATCAATTTCCAAAACATTTACTACTTAAAGCGACATTACATCGCAAAAAGCAAATAAAATGCACTATTTTCACGTATAAATGCATTGCTACTACAAGTTCTTCTGAATACGGTCATCCATGCTCCTGAATTACGTTTGTTTGTCATCGGAGTCAATACTAAACGTGAGATAATGTCGTGTAGAGATAATTTTTCTAAGATTAGTCTACAAATAAATATGCATAGGCACACATGTGAGATATAACGGTAAATCTGTACCATAAATCATGTTATTCAGGATACACGAGTAGTATTATGCATGAATGTCGACCCTATTTACATTATTTTGTTATTTCATCAAACCACGTAAACGACGTTTGTTTATTTTTGAAATACTCAGTTTTTGAGGCAAATAGTTGGAAATAAATGATTTGGTATAATAGGAAAATACATTCTGTAGAAACTTGCATTTTCACTAATGTAGTGTCGCTTTAATTGGGTGCACTAGTATTGTCAGTTTGATGAACATTGGTCATGATCAATGGGTGATCCCTATTGATTTCATTTTTGGGGTTAGTACATCAAGTGTCAATATGTGGGGAACTAAAAAACACTTTGGCCCAGCAACCTGTCCATTATGGGTATGTACAATCCTCATGCTTTGTAGACAAATTGGTGAGTAGAAGGTCCCTATTGATTTTAGTGTCAGTTGATCAAGGATTTTGGTGTCAATGGGTCAATGGTCAAAGTCACAGTGCCCTCAATTCATAGAAACTTTGACGGTCAATAATTAATATTCACAATTGGGTAACTTCTAGTTCTCACAAAATGTAACTTCTAGTTCTCACAAAATGTAACTTCTAGTTCTCACAAAATGTAACTTCTAGTTCTCACAAAATTGCTATAGAATATTTGTATATTTCAGCTCTCGGAGAGACGCACATTGAGACTGAATCACAAACAGTACAAGTCAAACTAGGATATCCTGCTCAGCTAGAATGTAAAGTGAGAGATCTTCAACAAGATGCACAAGTATGTAATACAAGCTTAGACAAGTGACGACTGTATTGCTGCTTGCGCACACTACTCCTGGCCGCCCCCCTCCAAACTCCCTAACACAGGATTAGTCAAACAATTGTATCGGTGCTTGTAACTGCAACCCCCAGCTGGCCCACCCCCTTTAGCACAGGTAGCTGTATTTCAACTGCCCGTTAACTTACCCCCCAGCGGACTCCTTCCCCACTCCCTAACACAAGCTTAGTCTAACAATTGTATTGGTGCCTGTTCCCGCTGGCCCCAGCTGGCCGACCCCTTTAGCACAGGCTTAGAAAAGTAGCTGTATTACTGCAAGTGCCCGCTACCCCCATCCAACCCCCACTCCACTCCCTAACACAAGCTTAGTCTAACAATTGTATTGGTGCCTGTTCCTGCTAACCCCAGCTGGCCGACCCCTTTAACACAGGCTTAGAAAAGTAGCTGTATTGCTGCAAGTGCCCGCTACCTCCATCCAACCCCCTCTCCACTCCCTAACACAAGCTTAGTCTAACAATTGTATTGGTGCCTGTTCCTGCTAACCCCAGCTGGCCGACCCCTTTAACACAGGCTTAGAAAAGTAGCTGTATTGCTGCAAGTGCCCGCTACCTCCATCCAACCCCCTCTCCACTCCCTAACACAAGCTTAGTCAAACAATTGTATCAGTGCTTGTGCCCGCTATCCCTAACTGGCCCACCACTTTAGCACAAGCTTAGACAAGTAGCTGTATCAGTACTTGTACCAGCTACCCACAGCCAACCCCATATCCCATCCCACCCCTGATAAAAAGACCTCAACCTGATATACTTCATTAATCTTCATGTATATTAATAGATCAGTGAAAAAACTAGTCAATGCAAACTGATTTTTAGTGAATATCTTTCATTGCCGTCTAAACTGTTTAGGAATTTTATACAAGTTTATATTAGCTCCATTGTGAAAGTCGTGATATCGCCGTGGTAGCACACTCGCTCGCAGGTCCGAAAGGTACGGAGTTTGAGCCTCCGCTGGAGCTGTTACGATTGTGTCCTTAGGCAAGGCATTTAAATTCCACATTGCCTCTTCTCTCTCCCTCAGGGCGATGGATTCCATCAGAAATGAGGTGTCAAGAGTGATTAATATAAGTTGTAGGAACTTGTTTCGCAATCAAGCTTAAATAAAATTGTATAAACTTAGCTAACCAAGTCTTACAGCAGTAGTTTAGTCACTCTCACGACCTCACTTCTGATGGAAGCCATTGCCATGACTGAGAGAGAGAAGAGGCAATATGCAGCCTGAGGTTACCATCCCCGTGGTTCTGGGCGGGGCGGCTTGAACTCACAATCCCTCAATTACGATGTGAACAGTGTGCATCATGTTTCTGGCGGCAGCGACAGTGCCATCAACAATTACATATTTGCATATAACTAAGATATTGTCAAATATAATGACTTTCATACTGTTTCTAGATTTTGTCGCCTCCCTCTATAACAAGTCAAACCCCCAAGAGTGACCTTTAACTTTTTGCTAAAAATAGAAATTAATTACTCAATCATGTATGCGTAAAAATTCCTCAGACATTACCATTTCTCACAAACCGTCAATGTTACGGCTTTGATTGAAACTTTGCAGACACATCTCAGGACTAATTATCTATACCCACAGTAAGTGCCCGTCCCCAAAAGTGACCTTGAACTTGAATTTTGGTAAAAAAAGAGTCAGATTTCAGAAATTATTTATGCGTCAAAAAATCTGAAATATTATTTCTCAAAAAACATCTAAGGTATTGCTTGGAAGCTTTGCATACACATCCGGGGTCTAATTCTGAACACCAAGCAGTCAGTGCCCACCCTACCACTGACCTTGAACTTGAAATTTGGCAATTCGTTGGAAAGCATGAAAGATAGTAATTTATATTTTGTTGACTCAGCATTTATACAGTCGATCGCTCGTGGCAAGGCAAGACACCCTTTGGGCGGTGGCCTTGTTATGCAAATGTGATTAGAAGGAGATTTGTCATATTATTGTTGCAGGTAATTTGGCATTTTGTGGACCACAATCAGACCATATCAACGGGTGATACAATAAGAGCGGAAAATTATAACGATAAATATGGAATATTCCGCCCAGCAGGTGAGAAAATACATTTGTGTAGCCCACTTTGGTGGAAAACAAGATATATTATTGTCTGTTCTTATGAAGGCAAGGACGGCCATGCAAGCAGATGTTTGGTAGAAAACAAGATATATCATTGTCTGTTCTTATGGCAAGGATGGCCATGCAAGCAGATGTTTGGTGGAAAACAAGATATATCATTGTCTGTTCTTATGAAGGCAAGGACGGCAATGCAAGCAGTTGTTTGGTGGAAAACAAGATATATCATTGTCTGTTCTTATGGCAAGGATGGCCATGCAAGCAGATGTTTGGTGGAAAACAAGATATATCATTGTCTGTTCTTATAAAGGCAAGGACGGCAATGCAAGCAGTTGTTTGGTGGAAAACAAGATATATCATTGTCTGTTCTTATGGCAAGGACGGCCATGAAAGCAGATGTTTGGTGGAAAACAAGATATATCATTGTCTGTTCTTATGGCAAGGACGGCCATGAAAGCAGATGTTTGGTGGAAAACAAGATATATCATTGTCTGTTCTTATGGCAAGGACAGCCATGAAAGCAGATGCTTGGTGGAAAACAAGATATATCATTGTCTGTTCTTATGAAGGCAAGGACGGCCATGCAAGCAGATGTTTGGTAGAAAACAAGATATATCATTGTCTGTTCTTATGGCAAGGATGACCATGCAAGCAGATGTTTGGTGGAAAACAAGATATATCATTGTCTGTTCTTATGAAGGCAAGGACGGCCATGAAAGCAGATGTTTGGTGGAAAACAAGATATATCATTGTCTGTTCTTATGAAGGCAAGGACGGCCATGCAAGCAGATGTTTGGTGGAAAACAAGATATATCATTGTCTGTTCTTATGAAGGCAAGGACGGCCATGCAAGCAGATGTTTGGTGGAAAACAAGATATATCATTGTCTGTTCTTATGAAGGCAATGATGTCCATGAAAAATGTTGTTGCGGTGATTGCATCATCAATTGCATAGGATATGGCACATAACTAACAATGAATGCAGTTGTTGCAATGATTGCATCATCTATTGCATAACCTTAGACTGATTCTGGACCTGAGGTTATAAAATTTTCTCAAATCTCAAACTCTGTCTCAAACTTCTGAATGGTTGAGACAAGAGCAAATCTCAACTCAGCCAATCATATAACATGAGCTTGAGTTTGAGATTTGTAGAAATGATTTATAACCTCCGACCCTGTACCCCACATGGTTTCAGAAAAAAATTGAATGATAAATCTCGGACATGATTATTTCTCAGATACGGCATTTGATAGTGCTTTTGAATATCTAGAATTATTAAAAACATCTGATATTTAGAAAATGATATGAAAAATACTTGGTGTTACAGAAATAATACTTGATACCGTATGATATTCTGCTGAAATATAATGTTCATCCTCTGTTACTAATACAATAAACACACTTGAATTTGTATCTAACCAGTCATATTATGTAAATATATAACTACCGGTATGTATTATCATATGATTATAATGTACTATGTACAAGTCTGATGATAAAATTGTTAATGTTGTTCTGTTCTATTCTTTGATATTTGCATAGACATCGTAGGAGGAATTCTCTACCTCCACTATATTTACATAGACATCGTAGGAGGGATTCTCTACCTCCACTATATTTACATAGACATCGTAGGAGGGATTCTCTACCTCCACTATATTTGCATAGACATCGTAGGAATGATTCTCTACCTCCACTATATTTGCATAGACATCGTAGGAGGGATTCTCTACCTCCACTATATTTACATAGACATCGTAGGAATGATTCTCTACCTCCACTATATTTACATAGACATCGTAGGAATGATTCTCCCCTCCACTAATTTCTAGCACTAGGATTTACCTCCACTATATTTACATAGACATCGTAGGAGGGATTCTCTACCTCCACTATATTTACATAGACATCGTAGGAATGATTCTCTACCTCCACTATATTTACATAGACATCGTAGGAATGATTCTCTACCTCCACTATATTTACATAGACATCGTAGGAATGATTCTCTACCTCCACTATATTTACATAGACATCGTAGGAGTGATTCTCTACCTCCACTATATTTACATAGACATCGTAGGAGGGATTCTCTAAGTCTCCATCCTACCTGCAAATGAATGGAAACATTTTTATCTGACCAGTTCAACATTTACAAACTTTATTTCCTTTCTCATCATAATGAGGTGACTGTGCAGTCACAGTATGTGAGATGGTACGATGGTCGCCAGATCGGACAGGTAGGTTTTCTCCGGGTACTCCGGTTTCCCACACACACACATGAATGACCACATATACGCTTTCATTCAAGCCAACGAGAGTGATTAATATAAGTTGTTAGAACTTGCTTCACAATCGTTGTAAAATAAATAAAGTTTAAACTTTATTTGGTATTCTTTCCTCTCTAAATCTT
The DNA here is from genome assembly GCA_014843695.1 of Archivesica marissinica. Taxonomy (NCBI): domain Eukaryota; kingdom Metazoa; phylum Mollusca; class Bivalvia; order Venerida; family Vesicomyidae; genus Archivesica; species Archivesica marissinica. The sequence continues at coordinate 19,693,065 of CM026390.1, read as the reverse complement.
CTTTATTTCATCAGAAGATACGATAAATAGAATATTAGGTTACTGTCCTATCAATTTTAATTTATTAGGCGATTTGGAGAAAATATGCAAGGTGATGATATGCCGAGGCTTGCTTTTTTGGAGACGAGCCTAATAAATTAAAATTTATAAGAACAGAACAGAACAACATTTTATACATAGTTCATAATCATATAATACATAATATATTATATATTTATTTACATCACGTGTCTTATTAGTTATATATTCAAGTGTGTTCATTGTAGTAACAGAGGATAAACATTATATTTAAGCAGAATATCGTATAATATCAAGTACATTTAACAAGAAAAAAGAATTTTATTAGATACAAATTATTATGGTTATTTGTCTTTAAAATAATTATGTAAATGGAAATTATTTATTAAGAAAGACATTATATAAGACAGTAACTTAATATTCTCTATGTATATCTATATCAGATGGTGGTGGATTCTACTGGAACCTAATATTCTCTATGTATATCTATATCAGATGGTGGTGGATTCTACTGGAACCTAATATTCTCTATGTATATCTATATCAGATGATGGTGGATTCTACTGCAACCTAATATTCTCTATGTATATCTATATCAGATGGTGGTGGATTCTACTAGTAACCTAATATTCTCTATGTATATCTATATCAGATGGATGTGGATTCTACTGGAACCTAATATTCTCTATGTATATCTATATCAGATGGTGGTGGAATCTACTGGAACCTAATATTCTCTATGTATATCTATATCAGATGATGGTGGATTCTACTGAACCTAATATTCTCTATGTATATCTATATCAGATGGTGGTGGATTCTACTGGAACCTAATATTCTCTATGTATATCTATATCAGATGATGGTGGATTCTACTGAACCTAATATTCTCTATGTATATCTATATCAGATGGTGGTGGATTCTACTGGAACCTAATATTCTCTATGTATATCTATATCAGATGGTGGTGGATTCTACTGGAACCTAATATTCTCTATGTATATCTATATCAGATGGTGGTGGATTCTACTGGAACCTAATATTCTCTATGTATATCTATATCAGATGGTGGTGAATTCTACTGAACCTAATATTCCTATGTATATCTATATCAGATGGTGGTGGATTCTACTGGAACCTAATATTCTCTATGTATATCTATATCAGATGATGGTGGATTCTACTGAACCTAATATTCTCTATGTATATCTATATCAGATGGATGTGGATTCTACTGGAACCTAATATTCCCTATGTATATCTATATCAGATGGTGGTGGATTCTACTGGAACCTAATATTCTCTATGTATATCTATATCAGATGGTGGTGGATTCTACTGAACCTAATATTCTCTATGTATATCTATATCAGATGGTGGTGGATTCTACTGGAACCTAATATTCTCTATGTATATCTATATCAGATGATGGTGGATTCTACTGCAACCTAATATTCTCTATGTATATCTATATCAGATGGTGGTGGATTCTACTGGAACCTAATATTCTCTATGTATATCTATATCAGATGGTGGTGGATTCTACTGGAACCTAATATTCTCTATGTATATCTATATCAGATGGTGGTGGATTCTACTGAACCTAATATTCTCTATGTATATCTATATCAGATGGTGGTGGATTCTACTGGAACCTAATATTCTCTATGTATATCTATATCAGATGATGGTGGATTCTACTGAACCTAATATTCTCTATGTATATCTATATCAGATGGTGGTGGATTCTACTGGAACCTAATATTCTCTATGTATATCTATATCAGATGGTGGTGGATTCTACTGGAACCTAATATTCTCTATGTATATCTATATCAGATGGTGGTGAATTCTACTGAACCTAATATTCCCTATGTATATCTATATCAGATGGTGGTGGATTCTACTGGAACCTAATATTCTCTATGTATATCTATATCAGATGATGGTGGATTCTACTGAACCTAATATTCTCTATGTATATCTATATCAGATGGATGTGAATTCTACTGGAACCTAATATTCCCTATGTATATCTATATCAGATGGTGGTGGATTCTACTGGAACCTAATATTCTCTATGTATATCTATATCAGATGGTGGTGGATTCTACTGAACCTAATATTCTCTATGTATATCTATATCAGATGGTGGTGGATTCTACTGGAACCTAATATTCTCTATGTATATCTATATCAGATGATGGTGGATTCTACTGCAACCTAATATTCTCTATGTATATCTATATCAGATGGTGGTGGATTCTACTAGTAACCTAATATTCTCTATGTATATCTATATCAGATGGATGTGGATTCTACTGGAACCTAATATTCTCTATGTATATCTATATCAGATGGTGGTGGATTCTACTGGAACCTAATATTCTCTATGTATATCTATATCAGATGATGGTGGATTCTACTGAACCTAATATTCTCTATGTATATCTATATCAGATGGTGGTGGATTCTACTGGAACCTAATATTCTCTATGTATATCTATATCAGATGGTGGTGGATTCTACTGGAACCTAATATTCTCTATGTATATCTATATCAGATGATGGTGGATTCTACTGCAACCTAATATTCTCTATGTATATCTATATCAGATGGTGGTGGATTCTACTAGTAACCTAATATTCTCTATGTATATCTATATCAGATGGATGTGGATTCTACTGGAACCTAATATTCTCTATGTATATCTATATCAGATGGTGGTGGATTCTACTGGAACCTAATATTCTCTATGTATATCTATATCAGATGATGGTGGATTCTACTGAACCTAATATTCTCTATGTATA
>CM026390.1:19665920-19689232 GCA_014843695.1 Archivesica marissinica | reverse complement strand
TGGATTCTACTGGAACCTAATATTCTCTATGTATATCTATATCAGATGGTGGTGGATTCTACTGGAACCTAATATTCTCTATGTATATCTATATCAGATGGTGGTGAATTCTACTGAACCTAATATTCCCTATGTATATCTATATCAGATGGTGGTGGATTCTACTGGAACCTAATATTCTCTATGTATATCTATATCAGATGATGGTGGATTCTACTGAACCTAATATTCTCTATGTATATCTATATCAGATGGTGGTGGATTCTACTGGAACCTAATATTCTCTATGTATATCTATATCAGATGGTGGTGGATTCTACTGGAACCTAATATTCTCTATGTATATCTATATCAGATGGTGGTGAATTCTACTGAACCTAATATTCCCTATGTATATTTATATCAGATGGTGGTGGATTCTACTGGAACCTAATATTCTCTATGTATATCTATATCAGATGATGGTGGATTCTACTGAAACTAATATTCTCTATGTATATCTATATCAGATGGATGTGAATTCTACTGGAACCTAATATTCCCTATGTATATCTATATCAGATGGTGGTGGATTCTACTGGAACCTAATATTCTCTATGTATATCTATATCAGATGGTGGTGGATTCTACTGGAACCTAATATTCTCTATGTATATCTATATCAGATGGTGGTGGATTCTACTGGAACCTAATATTCTCTATGTATATCTATATCAGATGGTGGTGGATTCTACTGAACCTAATATTCCCTATGTATATCTATATCAGATGGTGGTGGATTCTACTGGAACCTAATATTCTCTATGTATATCTATATCAGATGATGGTGGATTCTACTGAAACCTAATATTCTCTATGTATATCTATATCAGATGGTGGTGGATTCTACTGGAACCTAATATTCTCTATGTATATCTATATCAGATGGTGGTGGATTCTACTGAACCTAATATTCTCTATGTATATCTATATCAGATGGTGGTGGATTCTACTGAAACCTAATATTCTCTATGTATATCTATATCAGATGGTGGTGGATTCTACTGGAACCTAATATTCTCTATGTATATCTATATCAGATGATGGTGGATTCTACTGAAACTAATATTCTCTATGTATATCTATATCAGATGGATGTGAATTCTACTGGAACCTAATATTCCCTATGTATATCTATATCAGATGGTGGTGGATTCTACTGGAACCTAATATTCTCTATGTATATCTATATCAGATGGTGGTGGATTCTACTGGAACCTAATATTCTCTATGTATATCTATATCAGATGGTGGTGGATTCTACTGAACCTAATATTCTCTATATATATCTATATCAGATGGTGGTGGATTCTACTGGAACCTAATATTCCCTATGTATATCTATATCAGATGGTGGTGGATTCTACTGGAACCTAATATTCTCTATGTATATCTATATCAGATGGTGGTGGATTCTACTGAAACCTAATATTCTCTATGTATATCTATATCAGATGGTGGTGGATTCTACTGGAACCTAATATTCTCTATGTATATCTATATCAGATGATGGTGGATTCTACTGAAACTAATATTCTCTATATATATCTATATCAGATGGTGGTGGATTCTACTGGAACCTAATATTCTCTATATATATCTATATCAGATGGTGGTGGATTCTACTGGAACCTAATATTCTCTATGTATATCTATATCAGATGGTGGTGGATTCTACTGGAACCTAATATTCTCTATGTATATCTATATCAGATGGTGGTGGATTCTACTGAAACCTAATATTCTCTATGTATATCTATATCAGATGGTGGTGGATTCTACTGAAACCTAATATTCTCTATGTATATCTATATCAGATGGTGGTGAAATCTACTGGAACCTGGAGATTAACGGAGTAGTTCCGAGCAATATGGGCTCTTACAAATGTTATGTCAGTGGAATGGAAAACTCAGTTAAAGTGATACATCATCTTCAAGTTATTGGTATGTATAATTATAAATCTTCCTTTGTACAATGGTAACCATTAGTGATGTTCTTGACGTATCATTCACCATTGTTGCCAATGGAGACAGATTTGGCAATGTAGTGAAAGCAGTTGCAGTTTTGTAAATGGCAATACTAATTTCTATCAAATCAGCCTAAATGTTTATATTGACTGACAGTTTTGGTGAATGGTAAAATGAAAAACCGACAGTTTTGGTAAATGGTAAAACGAAAAAATATCTTTAAATTCCACGGGACGCAATGTCTGTGGAATCTGGTGGATTAAGTAAATATTTTATGTTTTAAAAGTGGTATGTTTGATAATTTCCCAAGTGCATGCAAACACTGGTTGCAACAATAGCATATGACTTATAAGTATATAAGTTTTCATTGGCAGAATAGCAAATTTACTCTCAAAAGTTGAGGTTTGTCACCTACCAAATCAAGACATAAACCTTCAATGTTGAGGGGACACAGTCATATAGGTCGGTTGTTAATATGAGTCAAATCCTAGCCCGCCATCACCATGTGCTTATTGTCGTGTTACAAGTTTGTACCTTCATTGTGAATGTCACTGTCACAGGTCTGTCCTTATGTCACTGTCACAGGTCTGTCCTTATGTCACTGTCACAGGTCTGTCCTTATGTCACTGTCACAGGTCTGTCCTTATGTCACTGTCACAGGTCTGTCGTTACCTTCATTGTGAATGTCACTGTCACAGGTCTGTCGTTACCTTCATTGTGAATGTCACTATCACAGGTCTGTCGTTACCTTCATTGTGAATGTCACTGTCACAGGTCTGTCCTTACCTTCAATGTCAATGTCACAGTTCCATAAATTCATGGTAAATGACACAGATCAAGTCTGTTACAAATTATCTAGCCAATTGTAAATAGTGTCTGGCCATCTCTAAATAGTGTCTAGTCATCTGTAAATTGTATCTAGCCATCTGTAATCAGTGTCTAGTCATCTGTAAATTGTATCTAGCCATCTGTAAACAGTGTCTAGCCATCTGTAAATAGTGTCTAGCCATTTGTAAACATTGTATAGCCATCTGTAAACAGTGTCTAGCCATCTGTAAATAGTGTCTAGCCATCTGTAAATATTATCTAGCCATTTGTAAACATTGTCTAGCCATCTGTAAACAGTGTCTAGCCATCTGTAAGTAGTGTCTAGCCATTTGTAAACATTGTCTAGCCATCTGTAAACAGTGTCTAGCCATCTGTAAATAGTGTCTAGCCATTTGTAAACATTGTCTAGCCATCTGTAAATAGTGTCTAGCCATTTGTAAATGGTGTCTGGCCATCTGTAACATTGTCTAGCCATCTGTAAACAGTGTCTAGCCATCTGTAACAGTGTCTAGCCATCTGTAGATAGTGTCTAGTCATTTGTAAACATTGTCTAGCCATCTGTAAACAGTGTCTAGCCATCTGTAAACAGTGTCTAGCCATCTGTAAACAGTGTTTAGTCATCTGTATATTGTATCTAGCCATCTGTAAACAATGTCTGGCCATCTGTAAATAGTGTCTAGCCATTTGTAAACATTGTCTAGCCAATTGTAAATAGTGTCTGTCCATCTGTAAATAGTGTCTAGTCATCTGTAAACAGTGTCTATCCATCTGTAAACAGTGTCTAGTCATCTGTAAATTGTATATAGCCATCTGTAAACAGTGACTAGCCATCTGTAAATAGTGTCTAGCCATTTGTAAGCATTGTCTAGCCATCTGTAAACAGTGTCTAGTCATCTGTAAATTGTATCTAGCCATAAATTGTATCTAGCCATCTGTAAACAGTGTCTAGCCATTTGTAAATAGTGTCTAGCCATCTGTAAACATTGTCTAGTCATCTGTAAATTGTATCTAGCCATCTGTAAACAGTGTCTAGCCATCTGTAAATAGTGTCTGGCCATCTGTAAACATTGTCTAGCCATCTGTAAACAGTGTCTAGCCATCTGTAAATAGTGTCTGACCATCTGTAAACATTGTCTAGCCATCTGTAAACATTGTCTAGCCATCTGTAAATAGTATATAGCCATTTGTAAATGGTGTCTAGCCATTTGTAAATAGTGTCTAGCCATTTGTAAATAGTGTCTAGCCATTTGTAAATTCTAGTCTATTTTATCAAGTTATTACAATCACTTGTAAGACTAGTTTGAAAGTGTAAATTAGTCGCATTTTGTCTTAGATCGCAGAACTCGGATCTTTGCATCGGATGTAAAATGAGTTTTTGGTTATCAATGTTAATGCACATATAAGGTACATCACTACATGCATATGTTACAATGATATGTATTGGTATAGCTATATTGGTATACCCCGCTAATGAACTAGAGTACAGACGGATCTGTAGTCCAGTGGTAACATGCTGGGCTGGTAATCCAGGGATCGCAGGTTCGATCCCCCGTCTGACCCTAATAAAATTAACAGTCTTTCAGATGGGCGTTAAACCGCGGTCTCGTATCGGTGCTGTACATCGTGCACGTAAAAGAACCAGAGGAGACTCTGGAATGGGTCTCTCTCTGTATCATTGCACTATCCTCCAAAAATCTAAAATGACAATCTCTTCAGGAGTCGCTCATATGGGCAACCTGTAGCGACAATAAATAAACATAAAACACACACACACACAAACTAGAGTAGCTTATTACTCAGAATTAGACACAACAATGGGGGAAATGCTGTTTTGTAATTATTTATAGACACATTGATTCCTGATTAGTTATACAGTCAAACCTGTGTTAGTGGTCACCTCCATTAAGCAGCCAACCTGTATTAAGCAGCCAGTTTCCAGATTCCCAATCAGTTATTTTATTCTATATTTGACCTCTATTAAGCAGCCACCCTGTATTAAGCAGCCAGTTTCCAGATTCCCAATCAGTTATTTTATTATATATTTGACCTCTATTAAGCAGCCAACCTATACTAAGCAGCCAGTTTCCAGATTCCCAATCAGTTATTTTATTATATATTTGACCTCTATTAAGCAGCCACCCTGTATTAAGCAGCCAGTTTCCAGATTCCCAATCAGTTATTTTATTATGTATTTGATCTCTATTAAGCAGCCACTTTCTCTGACTTCCTTGGCTGGCTGCTTAAGACAGGTTTGACTGTATATAACATGTTTATTCTTATTTTGACAGACGTTCCTGAGGCTCCACCAGCACCACATGTAAATGTAACAGGTAAGTTCCAAGATCTCGTGTATGTTACCAAGATCACAGGTACATTTTCAGGGTCAAATATTGGTGTGTCCAAGGTCATGTATGTTTCCCAAGGTCACATGTAAGTTCCCAGTGTTACATGCATGTTTCCCAAGGTCACATGTAAGTTCCCAGTGTTACATGCATGTTTCCCTAGATCGCAGGTAAGTTCCCAGTGTTACATGCATGTTTCCCTAGATCGCAGGTAAGTTCCCAGTGTTACATGCATGTTTCCCTAAATCGCAGGTAAGTTCCCAATGTTGCATAATAATTTGTTCCCAGGTTACATACATATTCCCAAGGTCACATGTAAGTTCCCAGTGTTACATACATGTTCCCAAGGTCACATGTAAGTTCCCAGTGTTACATTACAAATTTATTTAAGCTCGATTGTGAAACAAGTTATTACAACTTATATTAATTACTCTGGAGACCTCATTCCTGATGGAATCCATCGCCACGAGGGAGAGAGAAGAGGCAACATGGAAATTAAATGCCTTGCCTAAGGGCACAATTGTAACGGCTCCAGCGGGGCTCGAACTCTGGACCTTTCGTCCTTTTAGTTGGATGATAAATGTGATGTTATCAAAAGAATGCTAATTAATTGATAACAATTTTTTACAATAATTAAAGTATCCATTGGTTATACTCTATAGGATACTGTAGGGTATCTGTTGAGCTTTAATAATTGAATAATTATAAGATGAGAAAAGATGCAGATTGATAGCATGTGATGCAAAGGAAACAACGATAAAAACAGAGGAAACAAATTAAGAGAACCAATCTATTTTTAGGAGTATTCAGGGGCAGTAACTCACCAATGTCTCTCATTGTGCATTACTATTGACTGCAATGAGTTGTGTTTTGTGTACATATGAGATACATTGGTGAGTTACTGCCCCTGAATACTCCTAAATGTAGATTGGTTCTCTTAATTTGGAATTTGTATAAAATGTAATGGATGTACTGTACACCAGCGAATTGAGTATTTGTATAAAATGTAATGGATGTACTGTACACCAGCGAATTGAGTATTTGTATAAAATGTAATGGATGTACTGTACACCAGCGAATTGAGTATTTGTATAAAATGTAATGAGTTTGTTGTCCTTTTAGTCTGTCCGAAATTTAAAGATTTAAGAAGAAAATATTTAAAACGTTATTTTTGTTCTTGGCCTAACATGCATAAATTCTTATCTTTAATGACTTGTCAGTCACAAACACAGATCTTAAGCCTTGCTAAGTATATTTATTATGCAAATCACACAAGAAATCAATAGATCATTACCATCATTCCTTACATTGCTATTATACTGTTATAGTTCATGCTTCTCTATAAACTGTGTATATATGTGATGCTATAAGCATCTGCTGATGTTTAATGCAATACATACTGTATTGTATTGTATTGCACTTAACCAATTGACCATTTGTATGAAAACATTTAACAGGTAGTTATGTGGCCAGTGGTATGAATTCATGTGTTTATTTCACAGACTATTGTATGACCAGTCATGTAGAATCATGAGTTTATTTCACAGACTATTGTATGACCAGTCATGTAGAATCATGAGTTTATTTCACAGACTATTGTATGACCAGTCATGTAGAATCATGAGTTTATTTCACAGACTGTTGTATGACCAGTCACGTAGAATCATGAGTTTATTTCACAGAATGTTGTATGACCAGTCATGTAGAATCATGACTTTATTTCAGAGAATGTTGTATGACCAGTCATGTAGAATCATGACTTTATTTCAGAGAATGTTGTATAGCCAGGGGTGTAGAGTTATGAGTTTATTTCACAGAATGATGTATAGCCAGGGGTGTACAGTTACCTATGAGTTTATTTCACAGACTGTTGTGTGGCCAATGGTGTAGAATCCTGTGCTCTCCCATTGTGTGTTACATCTACACCTCTCCAAGACATAATGACAGTTGTAGCAAATGATACATGCATGGACAATAACCTTCTCAAAGTTCTCTACTGTGGACAAGGCAAGTATAAACTGTATTTATTTATTTTCTAAATAATAGTTAATAACTCGTACGTGATGCAAGTATGACGAATAGGGTATTAAGAGTCACACAACTCGTGATGCAAGTATGACGAATAGGGTATTAAGAGTCACACAACTCGTGATGCAAGTATGACGAATAGGGTATTAAGAGTCACACAACTCGTGATGCAAGTATGACGAATAGGGTATTAAGAGTCACACAACTCGTGATGCAAGTATGACGAATAGGGTATTAAGAGTCACACAACTCGTGATGCAAGTATGACGAATAGGGTATTAAGAGTCACACAACTCGTGATGCAAGTATGACGAATAGGGTATTAAGAGTCACACAACTCGTGATGCAAGTATGACGAATAGGGTATTAAGAGTCACACAACTCGTGATGCAAGTATGACGAATGGGGTATTAAGAGTCACACATGTCTCTCTGCCCGTGTTCCATTATTCTATATACACACATTTTTAACCTAGGTAGGGTTCTAATTTTTGTAATTGTCATCCAATCATTATTAAACTTTCCCACATGTAAGTTTTAAAATTTTTTTATCCCTTATTATTCCATTACCAATACTATAGTTTAAACAAATTTATTTTTAGCTCAATTGCGAAACAAGTTCTTACAACTTATATTAATCACTCTCGAGACCTCATTCCTGATGGAATCCATCGCAACGAGGGAGAGAAGATACATGTGGAATTTAAATGCCTTGCCTAAGGGCACAATCATAACGGCTCCAGCGGGGCTCGAACTCCAGACCTTTAGCACCTGAAGCGATCGCGCATCCACTGCGCTATCACGACTTCCACAAATACTACATACTTGACACATATCTAGGTGGTAGATATCGCTGCTTATTATGTTTGTGGAGATACAGTAGGTAACGTATATGCCTCTCTCTATGGAGGAAATAACTACAGAGATTTTGTACATGTATGTATGTATGTATTATGTATGTTCCATTAATATCAAACCCCTTGCGGGGACCTAGACAATTTTTCCTGGGCGGACTTAGCCGACCTAAGTGGTTAACCAGTACTAAGCAATGTGTGTGAGGTGCCTTGGTCAATGACACTACATACGTGGCCTGACCGAGTATCGAACCCGGGACCATTCGATTACAAATCCGACGCTTTACCACTGGACCACGACGCCACACAATTACATTGTTAGACGGATGGAATCATATGGGCTGCTGTATACGTAGAAGATTAACCCTTTCAACACCGCAGACCTCTAAATAGGCTTACAAAAAGTGTAGATCCAGATGAGCCGTCTCATCAGGATCTGCACTTTTTGTCAGTGATATGACTATTTTTAGACATAATTACCCATTTTGATAAATGAACTTGTCCAAATGTGATTTTCTGATTCATTTATTGATTTATGAATATCATGGACCAGTCCATGTGAGTTACTTGGTGTTGAATGGGTTAACAGAGATTTTGTTGGGAAGGGCCATAACTAATGTTGCTAGAACTTGTGGCCCGACCCGTTTGCCTTTATTTAATTTGTCATGTTTTGTATTCACATGTATATGTAAAACGAATCGAGCAATAAAATATGATTTAACTAAACTACAGAGATTTTGTACATTGTTAGATGGACGAAATCATATGGGCTGCTGTATTCGTAGAGGATTAACGGACCTCTGTCAGAACCTGTGTAGTGGGTGGGGACAGAATGATGGTACTGACTACAGCACCTGTATTGGTCTCCCACTCATAATAGATCTGGTAGAATGCATGAAGGAAGGACATGGTAGGTATTTCAATACATATCAGGGCTTCTAAAAACGCCGTGTCTCCCGGTCCAGGACCAAAATTTAAACTGGCCGACCGGTTGTAGCAACCAAAAAATATCGATCCAGAAAATTGTTGAAAAAGTCAACAAATCGGTCAAATACATTTTTCTAAAAAAACGTAAATTGTTAAATATAATCTCTCAATACGGTGTATAAATTTGTGCACACCTGTTTCCAGTCTAAGATCGATATGCGACCTGCTTGACTGATCCATGTTGATTGCCCTGTTGTTCGATAATCCCAAAGCCATACATTATTCTGAGAAGTTTTCCCCCAGGCACTAAATTGTCAATAAACTTCAAACCGTTATTTTTATAAGAGAAGAACTACTACGGAGCTTCATAAAATTGCAACATGTGCGTGTCTAAAAATAGATATGGAATTTCCATGTTTTGTTTCTATTAAATTGATTTCGCTATACAGTACGCACTTACTTGATGAGTTGATGCCATAGGCATTGTGTATTACATAGATATGCAGGTCTGACATATATATATGTACGCGGTCAACCCGTACCCTAGTCAACACAAACCCTGGCCTCGTTTTACGCCGTATTGCCAATGGACCAATACTGCAGGAATTCAACCCTCGACCTATATATCGCAAATGGCGGGCGCTACATCTGCGAACATGTTCTCAACCACTGCAAAGCATGCCAAATTTGTTGAAAAATAAAGCAAGAAAACAAAGTGGGTTTACTTACGAATTTATGGGGGGGGGGGCGCAAACATATTAGAATGACATGGGGGGGGGGGTCCTGACTGTCGATTTCAGCCTAGACCGATTTTCTTTTGAAAATTTTGAAAAAGTTCTACCACTCTAAACCAGTGTGTGCAAGAGGATGTACCAATGTTATAAATGTTGAACACACGTTTGGTTTCAATCCACTCATGTGTTTTGTGAATTTTGTGGATAAATGACCTGTGTTGTGACTTTTGTGGATAAATGACCTGTTTTGTGACTTTTGTGGATAAATGACCTGTTTTGTGACTTTTTGTGATTTACATCATTTTTGTTATTTGACTTTTTGTGTGTCACATGACCTTGTTTTGTGATTTCTTTGAGTCATATGACCTTTTTTTGTGACTTGTGAGTCTCATGACCCACTTTTTTTTACATGACCTATGTTTTGTAACTTCTGTTTATCAAATGATCCTTATTTTGTAATATCTGTGTGTCATATGATGCCTTTGTGTGTAACTTGTTTGTGAGTGAGAATATGATGGATATATTTGATACTTCAGCGATGTTACCCAGTCAACCGGTAGCTGTCTCGGCTATAAACACAGGAACGTCTCTGATTGTCACCTGGCAAGCTCCACTTGACAACTATGATGTTGTCACTGGTTACAAAGTTCAGTATAAAAGGCAGGATACTGACATTTTTAACACAGTAAGTATATGATCTCATTTAAGTTTCCATCATGCAGTTGTTTGCATTCACTAGAATTGTCTCTTACAATCTTGTTTTAAAGCCCATTGTCTAATACTGTTTCTTCTTTTGTTTATACAAATTTATTTTAGCTCGATTGCGAAACAAGTTCTTTCAACTTATATAAATCACTCTCGAGACCTCATTCCTGATGGAATCCATCGCCACGAGGGAGAGAAGAGGCAACGTGGAATTTAAATGCCTTGCCTAAGGACATAATCGTAACGGCTCCAGCGGGGCTCGAACTCCAGACCTGTTTCTTCTGTACAACCAATTACAATATTGTTTAAAGCCCATTGTCTAATAATATTTCTTCTGGTCAACCAATTACAATCTTGTTTAAAGCCCATTGTCTAATACTGTTTCTTCTGGACAACCAATTACAATCTTGTTTAAAGCCCATGATCTAATACTGTTTCTTCTGTTCAACCAATTACAAGTGGAAGTCGTGATAGCGCAGTGGATGCGCGTTCGCTTCAGGTGCGAAAGGTACGGAGTTCAAGCCCCACTGGAGCCGTTACGATTGTGCCCTTAGGCAAGGCATTTAAATTCCACGTTGCCTCTTCTCTCCCTCGTGGCGATGGATTCCATCAGGAATGAGGTCTCGAGAGTGATTTATATAAGTTGAAATAACTTGTTTCGCAATCGAGCTAAAATAAATTTGTATAAACTAACCAATTACAATCTTGTTTAAAGCCCATGATCTAATACTGTTTCTTCTGGACAACCAATTACAATCTTGTTTAAAGCCCATGATCTAATACTGTTTCTTCTGGACAACCAATTACAAACTTGTTTAAAGCCCATAGTCTAATACTGTTTCTTCTGGTCAACCAATTACAATCTTGTTTAAAGCCCATTGTCTAGTACTGTCTCGTCTGTTCAACCAATTACAATCTTATTTAAAGCCTGTTGTCTAGTACTGTCTCGTCTGTTCAACCAATTACAATCTTGTTTAAAGCTCATTGTCTAATACTGTTTCTTCTGGTCAACCAATTACAATCTTGTTTAAAGCCCATTGTCTAATAATGTTTCTTCTGGTCAACCAATTACAATCTTGTTTAAAGCCCATTGTCTAATACTGTTTCTTCTGGTCAACCAATTACAATCTTGTTTAAAGCCCATGGTCTAATAATGTTTCTTCTGGTCAACCAATTACAATCTTGTTTAAAGCCCATTGTCTAATACTGTTTCTTCTGGTCAACCAATTACAATCTTGTTTAAAGCCCATTGTCTAATACTGTTTCTTCTGGACAACCAATTACAATCTTGTTTAAAGCCCATTGTCTAATACTGTTTCTTCTAGACAACCAATTACAATCTTGTTTAAAGCCCATTGTCTAATACGGTTTCTTCTGGACAACCAATTACAATCTTGTTTAAAGCACATTGTCTAATACTGTTTCTTCTGGACAACCAATTACAATCTTGTTTAAAGCCCATTGTCTAATACTGTTTCTTCTGGTCAACCAATTACAATCTTGTTTAAAGCCCATTGTCTAATATGGTTTCTTCTGGTCAACCAATTACAATCTTGTTTAAAGCCCATTGTCTAATACTGTTTTTCTCGTCAACCAATTACAATCTTGTTTAAAGCCCATTGTCTAATATGGTTTCTTCTGGTCAACCAATTACAATCTTGTTTAAAGCCCATTGTCTAATATGGTTTCTTCTGGTCAACCAATTACAATCTTGTTTAAAGCCCATTATCTAATAATGTTTCTTCTGGACAACCAATTACAATCTTGTTTAAAGCCCATTGTCTAATATGGTTTCTTCTGGTCAACCAATTACAATCTTGTTTAAAGCCCATTATCTAATACTGTTTCTTCTGGTCAACCAATTACAGTCTTGTTTAAAGCCCATTGTCTAATACTGTTTCCTCAACTAATTACAATCTTGTTTAAAGCCCATTGTCTAATACTGTTTCTTCAACCAATTACAATCGTGTTTAAAGTCCATTGTATAATACTGTTTCTTCTGGTCAACCAATTACAATCTTGTTTAAAGCCCATTGTCTAATATGGTTTCTTCTGGTCAACCAATTACAATCTTGTTTAAAGCCCATTGTCTAATACTGTTTCTTCTGGTCAACCAATTACAATCTTGTTTAAAGCCCATTGTCTAATATGGTTTCTTCTGGACAACCAATTACAATCTTGTATAAAGCCCATTGTCTAATACTGTTTCTTCTGGTCAACCAATTACAATCTTGTTTAAAGCCCATTGTCTAATATGGTTTCTTCTGGTCAACCAATTACAATCTTGTTTAAAGCCCATTGTCTAATACTGTTTCTTCTGGTCAACCAATTACAATCTTGTTTAAAGCCCATTGTCTAATATGGTTTCTTCTGGACAACCAATTACAATCTTGTATAAAGCCCATTGTCTAATACTGTTTCTTCTGGTCAACCAATTACAATCTTGTTTAAAGCCCATTGTCTAATATGGTTTCTTCTGGTCAACCAATTACAATCTTGTTTAAAGCCCATTGTCTAATACTGTTTCTTCTGGTCAACCAATTACAATCTTGTTTAAAGCCCATTGTCTAATATGGTTTCTTCTGGACAACCAATTACAATCTTGTTTAAAGCCCATTGTCTAATACTGTTTCTTCTGGTCAACCAATTACAATCTTGTTTAAAGCCCATTGTCTAATATGGTTTCTTCTGGTCAACCAATTACAATCTTGTTTAAAGCCCATTGTCTAATACTGTTTCTTCTGGTCAACCAATTACAATCTTGTTTAAAGCCCATTGTCTAATATGGTTTCTTCTGGTCAACCAATTACAATCTTGTTTAAAGCCCATTGTCTAATACTGTTTCTTCTGGTCAACCAATTACAATCTTGTTTAAAGCCCATTGTCTAATATGGTTTCTTCTGGACAACCAATTACAATCTTGTATAAAGCCCATTGTCTAATACTGTTTCTTCTGGTCAACCAATTACAATCTTGTTTAAAGCCCATTGTCTAATATGGTTTCTTCTGGTCAACCAATTACAATCTTGTTTAAAGCCCATTATCTAATATGGTTTCTTCTGGTCAACCAATTACAATCTTGTTTAAAGCCCATTATCTAATACTGTTTCTTCTGGACAACCAATTACAATCTTGTTTAAAGCCCATTGTCTAATATGGTTTCTTCTGGACAACCAATTACAATCTTGTTTAAAGCCCATTATCTAATACTGTTTCTTCTGGTCAACCAATTACAGTCTTGTTTAAAGCCCATTGTCTAATACTGTTTCCTCAACTAATTACAATCTTGTTTAAAGCCCATTGTCTAATACTGTTTCTTCAACCAATTACAATCGTGTTTAAAGCCCATTGTCTAATACTGTTTCTTCTGGTCAACCAATTACAATCTTGTTTAAAGCCCATTTTCTAGTACTGTCTCGTCTGTTCAACCAATTACTGACTTGTTTTAAAGCCCATTCTTTAGGTTTAAAGCCTATTGCTTAGCACTGTCTCTTCTGGTCAACATTCTTTAGATAGGTGTGTCACTTCTGGTCAGCAAATTACTAACTTATTTAAAGCCCATTCTTTAGCACTGTCACTTCTGGTAAGCTATTTACTAGCTTACTTAAAGCCCATTCTCTAGCACTGTCACTTCTGGTAAGCTATTTACTAGCTTACTTAAAGCCCATTCTCTAGCACTGTCACTTCTGGTAAGCTATTTACTAGCTTACTTAAAGCCCATTCTCTAGCACTGTCACTTCTGGTAAGCTATTTACTAGCTTACTTAAAGCCCATTCTCTAGCACTGTCACTTCTGGTAAGCTATTTACTAGCTTACTTAAAGCCCATTCTCTAGCACTGTCACTTCTGGTAAGCTATTTACTAGCTTACTTAAAGCCCATTCTCTAGCACTGTCACTTCTGGTAAGCTATTTACTAGCTTACTTAAAGCCCATTCTCTAGCACTGTCACTTCTGGTAAGCTATTTACTAGCTTACTTAAAGCCCATTCTCTAGCACTGTCACTTCTGGTAAGCTATTTACTAGCTTACTTAAAGCCCATTCTCTAGCACTGTCACTTCTGGTAAGCTATTTACTAGCTTACTTAAAGCCCATTCTCTAGCACTGTCACTTCTGGTAAGCTATTTACTAGCTTACTTAAAGCCCATTCTCTAGCACTGTCACTTCTGGTAAGCTATTTACTAGCTTACTTAAAGCCCATTCTCTAGCACTGTCACTTCTGGTAAGCTATTTACTAGCTTACTTAAAGCCCATTCTCTAGCATTGTCACTTCTGGTAAGCTATTTACTAGCTTACGTAAAGCCCATTCTCTAGCACTGTCACTTCTGGTAAGCTATTTACTAGCTTACTTAAAGCCCATTCTCTAGCACTGTCACTTCTGGTAAGCTATTTACTAGCTTACGTAAAGCCCATTCTCTAGCACTGTCACTTCTGGTAAGCTATTTACTAGCTTACTTAAAGCCCATTCTCTAGCACTGTCACTTCTGGTAAGCTATTTACTAGCTTACTTAAAGCCCATTCTCTAGCATTGTCACTTCTGGTAAGCTATTTACTAGCTTACTTAAAGCCCATTCTCTAGCACTGTCACTTCTGGTAAGCTATTTACTAGCTTACTTAAAGCCCATTCTCTAGCATTGTCTCTTCCGATCAACCAATTACTAACTTGTTTAAAGCCCTTAACTAGCACTGTCTATTCTGGTCAGCCAATTACTAACTTCTTTAAAGCCCCCTTTCTTGTTTTTAACAAGGCATGTTTTTGAATGTATGGTCTATTCTAAATTATAACCATTGTACATATTGAGAATACTTGACTGAAGTTTATTAACGTGCTTATGTTTCAGACTAGATCTTTACCCTCAAACACGTATATGGAAAGGTTGTCTAACTTGGAGGTGAATGTGTTGTATGAGATACAAGTTGTTGCCCTGGCGAGTAGCGGTGCCAGTCAACCATCGCAATCTATTGTCCTAGCAACAGGAGGTATTGTTTATATTTTATTGTACATCGTATAGTACTTTTATAAATTGTCTCATATATGACAATCGTCAAATTCACAGACGGATCTGTAGTCCAGTGGTTAATACGCTGGACTGGTAATCCAGGGATCACAGGTTCGATCCCCCGTCTGACCGTAATAAAATTAACAGTCTTTCAGATGGGACATTAAACCGAGGTCTTGTGTCGATGCTGTACACCATGTACGTAAAAGAACCAGAGGAGACTCTGGAATGGGTCTCCGTTTGTATCATTGCACTATCCTCCAAAAATCTAAAATGACTAATCTCTTCAGGAGCAACCGGTAGCGACGATAAATAAACGTAAAACACACACAAATCTTAAATATGCGAGTATGTTTGGGCAATAGTTTTGGCAATGTTGAATCTGGATGTTTTGTTATATAGATATTGTCTGAGCTGCTTAAAGCTTCACCATTAGATAACCAAACCAATGTGCAAATTCAGCTCCATATTTGTCATGGAAATATATTGATAACTTACTTGCCTCTACTTGCAAAATTTACCCAACAGCTAACGAAGATATATATTTATTAACACAGAGATATTTTATTATGAAAGTTAACATGTGATTAACCAGTGGTTAGAGTTTATAACATCTCAGTCTTTGACTGACACGTAACCGCAGCGTCCAGTTTGCTTGTTTTATTATATATTAAATCATTGTGTTTTCTGATCATTTGAGCATTGTATTGTTTTTTCAGTGGTTATGTCAGAATTGAATATAAGTAAATCAATTGAAGGTAAGATTTCACATCAACATTATTAAATAACAACTGTTCTACATGCATTTTCTTTATCCACTCCCCACCTGAGGTCACAGAACACTATTAAAGTATTTTCTTTATCCACTCCCCACCTGAGGTCACAGAACACTATTAAAGTATTTTCTTTATCCACTCTCTAACTGTGGTCACAGAACACTATTAAAGTATTTTTTTCTTTATCCACTCCCTAACTGTGGTCACAGAACACTAATAAAGTATTTTCTTTATCCACTCCCTAACTGTGGTCACAGAACACTAATAAAGTATTTTCTTTATCCAATATCCTACTGAAGTCACAGAACACTATATATGTATCGTTTCTTTATCGATTGTTCACCAGATGTCACTGAATAGGTCACTGAACACTATTGAAATATTTTCTTTATCTACTCTTCATCTCTGGTCACGGACCACTATTATAAGTATTTTCTATATCCACCTGATGTCACTAAACACTAATAATAACAGAATATTTGTTTGTTTCTGTGAATAATCGAATTATATTTCACCATAGAAAGCATTATTATCCCGAATGGTGCTAGTCAAGAGTGATAATAGCAGGGATCATTCTAGAGGGCGATGTGGGCGAAATTGTTGCCCTAGGGACCCTGACTTCGCCCTCTGGGGGCCCCACTTCTCCCTAAAAAAATAAATATATTTTTTGGTTTTTATGATTTTCAAACAAAATTAAGATACACTGGCCCATTATAAAGCACTCCTTCTATTCAAATGTTGTATTTAATGGTTGTACTGTGCATTTTAACCCTATTTTGCAGAAGTATATTAAAGAACACCATTTAAGAAAGCGATCACATGCTTTCTCACTTCTCCCAAAAATTCTGATCTAGAATGAACCCTGAATAGTAGCTTTATATTGTCATTAGTGAGCTATAATTTGTTCTTTCGCTTAAATAAACAAATTGTCTTTTATTTTAAACTGAAAAGTGGTTTTATAATATAAAACAATGAAAAGTGGTTTTATATATTAAACAATGCACTTGTGTGCTAAATGGTGTCACTGACAACATTTCAACATGCGGCTAGGTACCACATGTGCAAAGTAGTGAAAAATAAAATGTGTTATTCCACTTCTTTCAACCACAAAATTCCATTTGTTTTCCATATGCGGTAATACAAAATGACATGACAGTGGGAATTTGTAATTTTTCTTTGTGGTCTATTGTGAAGACCTGCACATTTGGACTTCAAAATGATATATATATATCCAACAAAGAAGGCAACAGCTGTAGATAGTTCTTCCTCCCTCAAAGATATAAATCTATCGATATTTACTCATCGATATTTCATTACCATGAAATATAAGGTAAATTAATACATGGACAGTCTATAATGAAGATTTGCTTGATCAGGTATTGTGCAGAAATGATCAACAGATGTGTACCTAATTTTATCCCTTACAATGTACCCGCACCCATTTTTCAGCTGGGTTCCTTCCATCCTGGAGGGCCTTTTGGTCAGAGGGAAGTTGTCTCTAGTGGGCAGTGTGCTGCAGAGAAGTATTACTTGTCTTCAGTGATTTGTCTACTTCTTTCTAATGTAATTTTATTCTTATTCATTACCACAGACTGTTGTATAGCAAAGAATGTATCCTCATTCTGTCAGCCGTATTGTGATGCCAGTGTATACTACATGGGCGGTCATCCAGATATCCTAGAATGTACTTCTGAATTACACACCATGTACCAGTGTATGGCTGGTAAGTATATCCAACGTGGGTGGTCACTCTGACTTCCTACAGTATACTTCTGAATTAGACGCCATGTACCAGTGTATGGCTGGTAAGTATATCCAACGTGGGTGGTCACTCTGACTTCCTACAGTATACTTCTGAATTAGACGCCATGTACCAGTGTATGGCTGGTAAGTATATCCAACGTGGGTGGTCACTCTGACTTCCTACAGTATACTTCTGAATTAGACGCCATGTACCAGTGTATGGCTGGTAAGTATATCCAACGTGGGTGGTCACTCTGACTTCCTACAGTATACTTCTGAATTAGACGCCATGTACCAGTGTATGGCTGGTAAGTATATCCAACGTGGGTGGTCACTCTGACTTCCTACAGTATACTTCTGAATTAGACGCCATGTACCAGTGTATGGCTGGTAAGTATATCCAACGTGGGTGGTCACTCTGACTTCCTACAGTATACTTCTGAATTAGATGCCATGTACCAGTGTATGGCTGGTAAGTATATCCAACGTGGGTGGTCACTCTGACTTCCTACAGTATACTTCTGAATTAGACGCCATGTACCAGTGTATGGCTGATAAGTATATCCAACATGGGTGGTCACTCTGACTTCCTACAGTATACTTCTGAATAAGATGCCATGTACCAGTGTATGGCTGGTAAGTATATCCAACGTGGGTGGTCACTCTGACATCCTACAGTATACTTCTGAATAAGATGCCATGTACCAGTGTATGGCTGGTAAGTATATCCAACATGGGTGGTCACTCTGACATCCTACAGTATACTTCTGAATAAGATGCCATGTACCAGTGTATAGCTGGTACGTATATCCAACGTGGGTGGTCACTCTGACATCCTACAGTATACTTCTGAATAAGATGCCATGTACCAGTGTATGGCTGGTACGTATATCCAACGTGGGTGGTCACTCTGACTTCCTACAGTATACTTCAGTCACCTCCGTGGTCGAGTGGTTAAGGTCGCTGACTTGTATACCACTGTAACCTATCATCACTGATGGTCACGGGTTCGAGCCTCGCTCAGACCGTGTCTCATTTATATGAAAACGTTGGCAGTTTCTTACGGAGGTTGGTGCACCCAAGTACTGGTTAACCGCTGGAGCCTGCCCAGGAAAGGTGTTGTTAAGTAAACTGCTTGCCGGCGATATAGCCCGAAATGCCGAAATGGTGCTGATGCAGGCGTAAAACCCGAAATATAACATAAAATATAACATAAAGAACTTGATCCATATTAAATTATGACCGTCTACAGTTGAATTCATGTTCGCTAATCTCACAGCTCTACAAAAAAATCTGGTTTTGTAACAAAATGTGTAAGAACAAGCCTTAAACAAATTCTTTTTAGAACTGTCCCCCCCCCCCCCAATATTTACGGACTCCACTGTTTATAGTGTAACATGCATGACCATCGACTATATCATGAGACTAAACTGTATGTAACTTTAAATGGGCAGGCCTTTAACATTCATTATACACAACAACAATAGGTAAATATCATATATTACAGCAAATGTATGTTCGCTTTTATAATAGCATAATTATGTTGGACTCGTGTAAGAAATAACACAGCAAAAAATAAATGTGAAATTATTGATTGCAATTATCATTTTGTTGATGTTTATTGACAACATCTTAAAATAGATTAGACATTTATGTTTCACTTTAACTTTAAACTTTATTTATTTTACAACGATTGCGAAGCAAGTTTTAACAACTTATATTAATCACTCTCGTTGGCGTGGATGAAAGCGTATATGTGGTCATTCATGTGGGAGGAAACCGGAGTACCCGGAGAAAACCCACCTGTCCGATCTGTTTCACTTGAAAAAAGGAAAAGAAAGGAATATGAAACTTGAAACTTGTTTATTTGCTTAAACGCCTATTTCTACATATAAATACATATTCATCAATGAAGAAATCACATTAGAATATTCAGAACAATGCGTAGTAGTCTCTGAAGAAGTGAGTTTTTAATTGTTTCTATATTTGCTAGGCTTTGTCTGATTAGGCATTTATGTTTCACTTGAAAAAAGGAAAAGAAAGGAATATGTAACTTGAAACCTGAAACTTGTTTATTTGCTTAAACACCTATTTCTACATATAAATACATATTCAATGGCGTTGTACAATAATGAATTAAAAGATAATAAAAATAGTACATCAATCCAGACACAAACATTAAATAACCAGTCATCAATGAAGAAATCACATTAGAATATTCAGAACAATGTACTTAGTCTCTGAAGAAGTGAGTTTTCAATTGTTTCTATATTTGCTCGGCTTTGTCTGATTAGACATTTATGTTTCACTTGACAAAAGGAAAAGAAAGGAATATGTATGCTTTAATGGATTTTTCTTCTTCTTCAGGACATGGGGATCACTCGCCTTGCTGTAAGAGGGTCCAGGTTCCTGATGACTGTTTGGGATTGTGTCGTGGTGAACCTAACCTTAGTTGGGGTGTCGTCCAATGCCTCCCGTACTTGCCTCTCATATCTGCTTGTATCATTGAAGGCTCAAGTATGTACTGCTCATTTCAATGATTTTGAATTTGGGGAGGGGAAGAAATATTAAACCCAAGGAGTTATCATGCAGTGGCAGATTAAGGGTGATGGTAGGGGGTGTAACCTCCCTTTGTCTGTCAATTTATATTTTTCCCCCATTAAAATAGAAATTTGTTCACTAATAAATAAGGTGGAGGGGCTTCAGACCAAAATAACAGACGGATATGTTGTCCAGTGGTAACATGCTGGACTGGTAATCCAGGGATCGCAGGTTCGATCCCCTGTCTGACCCTAATAAAATTAACAGTCTTTCAGATGGGACGTTAAAGAACCAGAGGAGACTCTGGAATGTGTCTCTCGATCTCTGTATCATTGCACTATCTTCCAAAAATCTAAAATAACTAATCTCTTCAGGAGGCGTCGCTCATATGGGCAACCGGTAGCAACGATAAATAAACGTAAAACACACACAGACTAAAATGTTTTCAAAGCATCCTCAATTGGCAAATCATAGACTGCCCCTGTCATATTTGATTGTCCATAGACCACTTGTACATCTTTCTTTCTGTCCTGTATGGAAATCTCTCCTGCCTTGATATGTACTTGGTGTGTACTTTGCATAATACTTGAGGTAAGGATGGATGTCTTGAAAGTGCAATGGCAATAGAATAAATCTATGTATCAAAATGATTAGTCCTTCCTCGCAGGTTCGATCCCCCGTCTGACCCTAATAAAATGAACAGTCTTTCAGATGGGACGTTAAACCGAGGTCTCGTGTCGGTGCTTTACACCGTGCACGTAAAAGAACCAGAGGAGATTCTGGAATGGGTCTTTCTCTGTATCATTGCACTATCCTCCAAAGATCTAAAATGACTAATCTCTTCAGGAGGCGTCGCTCATATGGGTAACAGGTAGTGATGATAAATGAACGTAAAAACACACTATAACCTATGTAACCAGAGGATTGTTGAATCCGAGTATCACTTTTTGTTGTACCAGATACAGAAGGTTAAGAACTAAATACCTTGGTAATATATCTTTGCCGTGTGTACAGAAATTCAATAGTATCATGTGATCTAAGAATAAATTGGAATTGTTAAGGATATTGTCTGTATCATGCACTATCCTCCAAAATCTAAAATAATTATCATCTCTTCAGGAGGCGTCGCTCATATGGGCAACCGGTAGCGACGATAAATAAACGTAAAAAAAATATAAAAAAATTAGTCCTTCCTATTGTAACCAGTGTGAAAATTGAATCAGTTATATCGTAGAGTGTTTTATGAAAACATTTTTGTAAATATTTTAATCTGTTGGTATCACCTGTATGTATTATGCTTCATCAGTCAATTATTTGATAGCTACCCATTCTTGTTTAATAATGTGTACATATCATGTGGTTAATTAACCATATTTTTACAGTGCTAACAGCACCACAAAGTATTGTAAACTAGGGAGAAGTTATTGTATATGAGGGAGAAATGATTGTAAACTAGGGAGACATTAATGTATATGAGGGAGAAGTTATGGGGGGAGTTATTGTATATGATGGCGAAGTTATTCTATATTAGGGAGAAGTTATTGTGATTGATGGAGAAGTTATTATATACATGGGAGAAGTTATTGTATATGAGGGAGAAGTTATTGTGATTGATGGAGAAGTTTATATATGAGGGAGAAGTTATTGTATATGAGGGAACAATTATTGTATATGAGGAAGAAGTTATTGTGATTGATGGAGAAGTTATTGTATATGAGCGAAAATTTTGTTGCCAAGTATCCACTATATGAACAATGTTTTCCTTGGGCCCAACATTTTAAATAATGAGGAGCACATTGTAATTTATTTCTCCTAAATCTCCATATATACCTCCAGCCAGAATAGTAGTTACTGTTCTCCATATATCTCCAGCCAGAATAGTAGTTACTGTTCTCCATATATCTCCAGCCAGAATAGTAGTTACTGTTCTCCATATATCTCCAGCCAGAATAGTAGTTACTGTTCTCCATATATCTCCAGCCAGAATAGTAGTTACTGTTCTCCATATATCTCCAGCCAGAATAGTAGTTACTGTTCTCCATATATCTCCAGCCAGAATAGTAGTTACTGTTCTCCATATATCTCCAGCCAGAATAGTAGTTACTGTTCTCCATATATCTCCAGCCAGAATAGTAGTTACTGTTCTCCATATATCTCCAGCCAGAATAGTAGTTACTGTTCTCCATATATCTCCAGCCAGAATAGTAGTTACTGTTCTCCATATATCTCCAGCCAGAATAGTAGTTACTGTTCTCCATATATCTCCAGCCAGAATAGTAGTTACTGTTCTCCATATATCTCCAGCCAGAATAGTAGTTACTGTTCTCCATAAATCTCCAGCCAGAATAGTAGTTACTGTTCTCCATATATCTCCAGCCAGAATAGTAGTTACTGTTCTCCATATATCTCCAGCCAGAATAGTAGTTACTGTTCTCCATATATCTCCAGCCAGAATAGTAGTTACTGTTCTCCATATATCTCCAGCCAGAATAGTAGTTACTGTTCTCCATATATCTCCAGCCAGAATAGTAGTTACTGTTCTCCATATATCTCCAGCCAGAATAGTAGTTACTGTTCTCCATATATCTCCAGCCAGAATAGTAGTTACTGTTCTCCATATATCTCCAGCCAGAATAGTAGTTACTGTTCTCCATATATCTCCAGCCAGAATAGTAGTTACTGTTCTCCATATACCTCCAGCCAGAATAGTAGTTACTGTTCTCCATATATCTCCAGCCAGAATAGTAGTTACTGTTCTCCATATATCTCCAGCCAGAATAGTAGTTACTGTTCTCCATATATCTCCAGCCAGAATAGTAGTTACTGTTCTCC
>CM026390.1:19528443-19664920 GCA_014843695.1 Archivesica marissinica | reverse complement strand
TCCTCTTTCTGGACTAGTGTAAGGTTATCCTCTTTCTGGACTAGTGTAAGCTTATCCTCTTTCTGGACTAGTGTAAGAAGGTTATCCTCTTTCTGGACTAGTGTAATCTTATCCTCTTTCTGGACTAGTGTAAGCTTATCCTCTTTCTGGACTAGTGTAAGGTTATCCTCTTTCTGGACTAGTGTAAGGTTATCCTCTTTCTGGACTAGTGTAAGGTTATCCTCTTTCTGGACTAGTGTAAGGTTATCCTCTTTCTGGACTAGTGTAAGGTTATCCTCTTTCTGGACTAGTGTAAGGTTATCCTCTTTCTGGACTAGTGTAAGGTTATCCTCTTTCTGGACTAGTGTAAGCTTATCCTCTTTCTGGACTAGTGTAAGGTTATCCTCTTTCTGGACTAGTGTAAGGTTATCCTCTTCTGGACTAGTGTAAGGTTATCCTCTCTGGACTAGTGTAAGGTTATCCTCTTTCTGGACTATGTAAGGTTATCCTCTTTCTGGACTAGTGTAAGGTTATCCTCTTTCTGGACTAGTGTAAGGTTATCCTCTTTCTGGACTAGTGTAAGGTTATCCTCTTTCTGGACTAGTGTAAGCTTATCCTCTTTCTGGACTAGTGTAAGGTTATCCTCTTTCTGGACTAGTGTAAGGTTATCCTCTTTCTGGACTAGTGTAAGGTTATCCTCTTTCTGGACTAGTGTAAGGTTATCCTCTTTCTGGACTAGTGTAAGGTTATCCTCTTTCTGGACTAGTGTAAGGTTATCCTCTTTCTGGACTAGTGTAAGGTTATCCTCTTTCTGGACTAGTGTTATCCTCTTTCTGGACTAGTGTAAGGTTATCCTCTTTCTGGACTAGTGTAAGCTTATCCTCTTTCTGGACTAGTGTAAGAAGATTATCCTCTTTCTGGACTAGTGTAAGGTTATCCTCTTTCTGGACTAGTGTAAGCTTATCCTCTTTCTGGACTAGTGTAAGAAGGTTATCCTCTTTCTGGACTAGTGTAATCTTATCCTCTTTCTGGACTAGTGTAAGCTTATCCTCTTTCTGGACTAGTGTAAGCTTATCCTCTTTCTGGACTAGTGTAAGCTTATCCTCTTTCTGGACTAGTGTAAGGTTATCCTCTTTCTGGACTAGTGTAAGGTTATCCTCTTTCTGGACTAGTGTAAGGTTATCCTCTTTCTGGACTAGTGTAAGCTTATCCTCTTTCTGGACTAGTGTAAGAAGATTATCCTCTTTCTGGACTAGTGTAAGGTTATCCTCTTTCTGGACTAGTGTAAGCTTATCCTCTTTCTGGACTAGTGTAAGCTTATCCTCTTTCTGGACTAGTGTAAGAAGGTTATCCTCTTTCTGGACTAGTGTAATCTTATCCTCTTTCTGGACTAGTGTAAGGTTATCCTCTTTCTGGACTAGTGTAAGGTTATCCTCTTTCTGGACTAGTGTAAGGTTATCCTCTCTGGACTAGTGTAAGGTTATCCTCTTTCTGGACTAGTGTAAGGTTATCCTCTTTCTGGACTAGTGTAAGGTTATCCTCTTTCTGGACTAGTGTAAGGTTATCCTCTTTCTGGACTAGTGTAAGGTTATCCTCTTTCTGGACTAGTGTAAGGTTATCCTCTTTCTGGACTAGTGTAAGCTTATCCTCTTTCTGGACTAGTGTAAGGTTATCCTCTTTCTGGACTAGTGTAAGCTTATCCTCTTTCTGGACTAGTGTAAGCTTATCCTCTTTCTGGACTAGTGTAAGGTTATCCTCTTTCTGGACTAGTGTAAGGTTATCCTCTTTCTGGACTAGTGTAAGGTTATCCTCTTTCTGGACTAGTGTAAGCTTATCCTCTTTCTGGACTAGTGTAAGGTTATCCTCTTTCTGGACTAGTGTAAGGTTATCCTCTTTCTGGACTAGTGTAAGGTTATCCTCTTTCTGGACTAGTGTAAGCTTATCCTCTTTCTGGACTAGTGTAAGAAGCTTATCCTCTTTCTGGACTAGTGTAAGGTTATCCTCTTTCTGGACTAGTGTAAGGTTATCCTCTTTCTGGACTAGTGTAAGCTTATCCTCTTTCTGGACTAGTGTAAGGTTATCCTCTTTCTGGACTAGTGTAAGGTTATCCTCTTTCTGGACTAGTGTAAGGTTATCCTCTTTCTGGACTAGTGTAAGCTTATCCTCTTTCTGGACTAGTGTAAGGTTATCCTCTTTCTGGACTAGTGTAAGGTTATCCTCTCTGGACTAGTGTAAGGTTATCCTCTTTCTGGACTAGTGTAAGGTTATCCTCTTTCTGGACTAGTGTAAGGTTATCCTCTTTCTGGACTAGTGTAAGCTTATCCTCTTTCTGGACTAGTGTAAGGTTATCCTCTTTCTGGACTAGTGTAAGGTTATCCTCTTTCTGGACTAGTGTAAGGTTATCCTCTTTCTGGACTAGTGTAAGGTTATCCTCTTTCTGGACTAGTGTAAGGTTATCCTCTTTCTGGACTAGTGTAAGGTTATCCTCTTTCTGGACTAGTGTAAGCTTATCCTCTTTCTGGACTAGTGTAAGGTTATCCTCTTTCTGGACTAGTGTAAAAGGTTATCCTCTTTCTGGACTAGTGTAAGGTTATCCTCTCTGGACTAGTGTAAGGTTATCCTCTTTCTGGACTAGTGTAAGGTTATCCTCTTTCTGGACTAGTGTAAGAAGGTTATCCTCTTTCTGGACTAGTGTAAGGTTGTCCTCTTTCTGGACTAGTGTAAGGTTGTCCTCTTTCTGGACTAGTGTAAGCTTATCCTCTTTCTGGACTAGTGTAAGAAGGTTATCCTCTTTCTAAGCCGTCAACACATGTTAACATCAGTTTCGGGTTGTCCGATTAGCGCAGTGGTTAGCACTCTCGCTTCTCACCAATGCAACACAGGTTTGAACCTCGGACCTGGAAGTATACACTATAATAATATAAGTTGTAAGAACTTGTTTCGCAATCGAGCTAAAATAAATTTGTATCAACTAAGGTCAGTATTAGCGCGCAGTAATCAACCCTGTTAATATTATGGTATCACTCGTCATCTGTTTTAAAGAGCAGAAAGCCCAGCGAAAATGCACTGTCTAATACAAGTGGATTCCAGAGTAGACACGGATGCTTCCTGGAATTCTGATGATGATTGCGTTTCTTTACCCTCGCCGCCGGTAAACCAAGATATCTTTTTGTGATGCTAGTCATCCTCATTCTGCTAGAATTCGTTGCTGCTTATTATAATGTGTGTAAAGATTTCGATTTGTGATTTCTCTCTAGTTTAGTTTAAACAATATTTTATTTCAATGAATATACATACCCGTATATACTTGGCCATAAGTCGACCTCGCTCATAAGTCGAGGTGGTATTTTGGGGCTAAAAAACGTGTATTTTGCATGCACCCGCCCATAAGTCGAGGCAACTTTTCCAGAAAATTTGTCAGGTAGATCAAAGGACAGAAATTCGCTGCTTTGAAACTGTCGGCTCTCTTGGAGATCAAAGAATATTTACATCCAGAATATCCAATGCAATGAAACCACACTAATAGCATATTATAAACTCTCAATATATAAAACAACGATAAATTGAACCGTTTTTGAACTTTTTATTTAACATGGTAGCGAGTATGTATAACTGCAGCAAATATTAGCATAGTTGCCACTGATAATTGATGTAAATCCAGCAAAATTTCTGAAATATTTGTAAAAAATTGTGTGACTCGGCCACAAGTCAATGCAGCTTTTTGGGGCAAATTTTAGAAGCAAATAAAGTCGACTTTTGGCCGAGTATATATGATAGTATAATGATCACGATAAGAAAATACATGTAGGATTGAGGAGAAAGCAACTTGCTTATATATGATTTCTCTCTGTTGATGTAGGTGACTGTGCTAAGCGGTACCCAGTATCAGATAGTGGATCTGGATGCAGCTACGGTATATGATGTTATTGTATCAACAGTGAATGATAGAGGCTCTAGTCTACCGGAACTCATGCTTATGGTAGTCACAGAAGGTACACCACCACCATAATGTTAAATTCTATTTCCAAGTACAGAATCTGATAGTATTTAACCCTCAACAACACAACACAAAACCCCAAGTAACCTACACTGACTTCGATATTCTCCCTAAAAAAATAAATGTATCAGAAAATACACTGGACCAAAAAGCACTCATTCTATCAAAATGTGTAATTAATGTACTAAAAATAACCATATCTTGCAAAAGTATATTAAAGAACACCACTTAACGAAGCGATCATCCGCATCTCACTTCTCCCAAAAATTCTGACCTAGAATGAACCCAGAGTTTCAGAGATGGGTGTAGGAGTCATGGAGATTGAGATTGTTTGTTATTAACATTTAGTTATTATTTGTTTTAGAGAGATTATAACTTGCTGCTATATTGGCATTAGATTCGGCGTCCCGGTATCTTGTTTTGAAAAGACTGATGTGCATAAAGTTCAGCCACCATTCAAGGCTCGACAAATCCATTCGTCCGCTCGTATTTACGAGTGACTTTTCGATATGGACGAGTAGAAATTCCAAGTCGCTTGCCCAGTCGGACGACTAAAAATTTCAGCTAAATATCCAATATAAATCAAAGGAACAAAATAAAATAATATCCGTTTTACTTTCTTCGGAATGATTACCAGCCGTGATAATGGAAAATCACCGAGGATATTTTAATGTGTTTATGCTGCCACATAATTGCATTTATTAATAAATTAAAGTGCAATTATGACGATTTTTAATTTTCCTAAAATACATGGGACGAGTGATAGTCCAATCTGGACGAGTGGAACAGTGGCATCACTCGCCCAGTAGGACGAGTAAGAAATTAAAAATTTGTCAAGACCTGCCATTTTAAAAATAGTTTGTTATGTGACATTTTTAGAGCACTAAGCTACACGTATGCATGCACAGTAAATAAAGTGAAAATGGCTGCTGTTTTATTAAAATTAAAGAATATAACAATCAAGTAAATAAATTAGGCTTTCCTTACTTTAAAATGCCAATTATCGACTCTGAATTAATTTTTAGTACAGTCAAACATTTCTTCAGCAGCCAGCCAAGGGAATCACAGAAAGTGGCTGCTTTGCACAGGTAGCTGCTTAATAGCGGTCACATGTATAATAAAACAACATATTGGGATTCTGGAAACTGGCTGCTTAATACAGGTTGGCTGCTTAACCCTTTCAACACCACAGACCTCTAAATAGGCGTACAAAAAGTGTAGATCCAGATGAGCCGGCTCGTGACGAGCCGTCTCATCAGGATCTGCACTTTTTGCAAGTATTATTACTAATTTTAGACAAAATTACCCATCTTGATAAATGAACTGGTCCGAATGTAATTTTCTTATTCATTTATTGGTCTAAGAATATCATGGACCAGTCCATGTCAGTTACTTGGTGTTGAAAGAGTTAATGGAGGTGATCACTAACACAGGTTTGACTGTATTCAAAAACCTAACAACAAACGTTTCCAAGACAGTTCTATTTGGTTACCGGGAAACTTGGTATATGTTCCCTTGTTTCTTGTTTGTATACTTGTATGTAACATGTATCAATTTGTATCAATTATTCACTCTAAATACTTTGATGCAACAAATGTGTCGATTTTAATTTGCAAGACAATTTAAAAGCAAAGGAAGAATTGCCTTCATGTATTTTGTTTCACTCGTGTTATTCACTACTACCTCAGGCTCAGATATAGCAATACTAGTGCTCTATTTTATTAACAGTAGAAAATGAAAATGTTGTGGCTACAGGTATAATCTGTGTTCTATTGTAGGAATTTCCAATGTGATAGAGAAGCCATTCAATGAAACAGGTAATTAAACATGTATATATATATATTTTTTTTTTTTTAACATATATATATATTTTATTTATAGAGGGTTCTGATCTAATGTTCCTTTTTTCTTCTTTTTTTTTTTTTGGTGAAGCAGTGCTTTTTTTATTCACATATGTTTATATGTACATATATACCGCAATGATAACAACACATCAATGCTAAATACAACTGTAAAAAATACATGGTATGTATATTTATTTATAAGTTCTGACAATTTATATTAATCACTGTCATTGGCACGAAAGAAAACATTTTCATGTGTGAGAAAAATCTACCAGTCTGGTGCTCTGGCGACCACCGTATATATGACCAATTTCCCAGGTCGGGTATCGGACCCGAGTGGCATTGCTGAGCATGATGCCAACCACTGTTCTACTCACACAGGTATACTTTATAGGGGCTTGTATTAAACTAGAATAGGCAATCTAAGGGGGTCCGGGGGCATGTTCGCCCTTAATGTTGTTGGGGTATAGAAGCGATTTCCTGCGTTTATCTGATTTAATGACATTAGACGTATAATTATGTACTGACCTTTCAGCTCTTTAGCAGTCAACATTTTATACATAAAGGGGATATTTTTTGCATTTTATTACTTAAATTTTCTTTTTTCTTTTTTTTGCTTTGGAAGTTTTAGCCGAGGCAACTGCCTCTGTGTGCCTCAGTGTGGCTACGGGCCTGTGACTAACATGTTCAAATCAAAATCATGTTAGAATAACATATATCATTTCTATTTATCAGGTATTATTCCTTAACTGTTGTTAGTCCGCCTCCGTGGTCGAGTGGTTAAGGTCGCTGACTTGTATACCACTGTAACCTATCATCACTGATTGTCACGGGTTCGAGCCCCGCTCAGGCTGTGTCTCATTTATATGAAAAAGTTGGCAGTTTCTTACGGAGGTTGGTGCACCCAAGTACTGGTTAACCGCTGGAACCTGCCCAGGAAAGGTGTTGTTAGGTAAACTGCCCGCCGGCGATATAGCCCAAAATGGTGCTGATGCAGGCGTAAAACCCGAAATATAACATAATAATAATTTACTGTTGTTATTTGTTGACAGAATGTTGTATGGAGAAAGGAGTGACTGGTGATTGCCTTCTACTCTGTGAACACCAGTTCCGTCTCACAAACCACTCAATCATGCAGGGTCTACAGTGCCCTCAAGCTATAGTGCCCATGTTAATGTGTGGTACAGGTAGGTACTGGTTGCTAGCTCAGAGACCCCACCATGATGCAGGGTCTACAGTGCCCTCAAGCTATAATGCCCATGTTAATGTGTGGTACAGGTAGGTACTGGTTGCTAGCTCAGAGACCCCACCATGATGCAGGGTCTACAGTGCCCTCAAGCTATAGTGCCCATGTTAATGTGTGGTACAGGTAGGTACTGGTTGCTAGCTCAGAGACCTCACCATGATGCAGGGTACCAATGTTAATGTGTGGTACAGGTAGGTACTGGTTGCTAGCTCAGAGACCCCATCATGAGGCAGAGTACCAATGTTAATGTGTGATACAGGTAGGTACTGGTTGCTAGCTCAGAGACTCCACCATGATGCAGGGTCTACAGTGCCCTCAAGCTATAGTGCCAATGTTAATGTGTGGTACAGGTAGGTACTGGTTGCTAGCTCAGAGACTCCACCATGATGTAGGGTCTACAGTGCCCTCAAGCTATAGTGCCAATGTTAATGTGTGGTACAGGTAGGTACTGGTTGCTAGCTCAGAGACCCCACCATGATGCAGGGTCTACAGTGCCCTCAAGCTGTAACGCCCATGTTAATGTGTGGTACAAGTAGGTACTTGTTGCTAGCCCAGAGACCCCACCATGATGCAGAGTACCAATGTTAATGTGTGGTACAGGTAGGTACTGGTTGCTAGCCCAGAGACCCCACCATGATGCAGAGTACCAATGTTAATGTGTGGTACAGGTAGGTACTGGTTGCTAGCTCAGAGACCCCACCGTGATGCAGGGTACCAAAGTTAATGTGTGGTACAGGTAGGTACTGGTTGCTAGCCCAGAGACCCCACCATGATGCAGGGTACCCATGTTAATGTGTGGTACAGGTAGGTACTGGTTGCTAGTTCAGAGAACCACCATGATGCAGGGTACCAATGCTAATGTGTGGTACAGGTAGGTACTGGTTGCTAGCTCAAGAGACCCCACCGTGATGCAGGGTACCAAAGTTAATGTGTGGTACATGTAGGTACTTGTTGCTAGTTCAGAGAACCACCATGATGCAGGGTACCAAAGTTAATGTGTGGTACATGTAGGTACTGGTTGCTAGTTCAGAGACCCCACCATGATGCAGGGTACCAATGTTAATGTGTGGTACAGGTAGGTACTGGTTGCTAGTTCAGAGACCCCACCATGATGCAGGGTACCAAAGTTAATGTGTGGTACATGTAGGTACTGGTTGCTAGTTCAGAGACCCCACCATGATACAGGGTACCAATGTTAATGTGTGGTACAGGTAGGTACTGGTTGCTAGCTCAGATCCCACCGTGATGCAGGGTACCAAAGTTAATGTGTGGTACAGGTAGGTACTGGTTCATAGCTAGACCACAGGGATTCGGCACGTTTGGGGGTACTAGTATATATATTTAAGTACAGGGATTCTACTCTGTGGGATGTCAGATTTCGCATCGATCAGTAAAATGGCCCTATCTGAAACAATTTTGTACAAAGCTGTACAAATATAACGCCTATCCCGAGTCTTTATATTGTTCTTCAAATAAAACACAACTTTAAGCTGCATGCATGTATACTTTGCAAACAATTGCCACATACATTGGCCATAGCAGGTCCCATTTCCATACTAGGACACGGGTTCTGTCAGCAACAAAAAAAAATCTTCGACGGGAGAGTTTTAACTGTGAATAACATTATCAATAAAATGTGTTTCCACTAACGTGTAGGTTTATTCGGTAAAAATGTACGTCAAAAAGAGATTTCGTAGCATTTTCAATTTATTTTGAAAATTTCTAAAGCGGCGCAATTCGCGTTGAAACGAGCGTTCTGATTGGATTATTAGAATGTAACAAGATGTTTTTTTATATATGAAGAATAATCATAATCCAATCAGAACGCTCGTTTCAACGATCGTTTCGAAGCGAATTGCGCCGCTTTAGAAATTTTCAAAACAAAATGAAAATGCTACGAAATCTCTTTTTGACGTACATTTTTGCCGAATAAACCTACACGCTAGTGGAAACACATTTTATTGATAATGTTATTCACAGTTAAAACTCTCCCGTCGAAGATTTTTGTTTGTTGCTGACAGAACCCGTGTCCTAGTATGGAAATGTGACCTGCTATGGCCAATGTATGTGGCAATTGTTTGCAAAGTATACATGCATGCAGCTTAAAGTTGTGTTTTATTTGAAGAACAATATAAAGACTCGGGATAGGCGTTATATTTGGACAGCTTTGTACAAAATTGTTTCAGATAGGGCCATTTTACTGATCGATGCGAAATCTGACATCCCACAGAGTAGAATCCCTGTACTTAAATATATATACTAGTACCCCCAAACGTGCCGAATCCCTGTGAGCTAGACACCACTATGATGCAGGGTCTACAGTGCCCTTGAGCTATAATATTACATTATATATGCATACATTATATAACTTATCAAATATTACATTCATTATGTGACTTATCAAATATTACATTCATTATACATGTATAACTTATCAAATATTACATTAATTATATAACGTATCAAATATTACATTAATTATATAACGTATCAAATATTACATTAATTATATAACGTATCAAATATTACATTAATTATATAACGTATCAAATATTACATTCATTATATAACTGATCAAATATTACATTAATTATATAACTGATCAAATATTACATTAATTATATAACTGATCAAATATTACGTTAATTATATAACTGATCAAATATTACATTAATTATATAACGTATAAAATATTACATTAATTATATAACGTATCAAATATTACATTAATTATATAACTGATCAAATATTACATTAATTATATAACTGATCAAATATTACATTAATTATATAACGTATCAAATATTACATTCATTATATAACTTATCAAATATTACATTCATTTAGGGATGGCAACGAATGTTCGAATATTCGTTCGAACGTCCGAATATTCGAATATTAAAACCATATTCGAATATTAAAAAAAAAATTCAAATAAAATTTTAATCAATTGCAGTTAAATCATAACTTAAAAGGATATATATGTTTGTTTAAATTTCAATCAATTAAGTTTCGAAAACAAAGAATGACCCAATGTGTGCCCGAAGGTGCGAAATGTCATCGCGATTTGGCTCCAAATAACAAAGGAGGGTGATGACATGTTGTTCACACCGTACAGGGGTCACTAATTGATTAATGCAGTCTATTTGACGGGACACAAACTGAGAAGCATTTGTTTTACAGGCACTAACTGTAGTGGAAATATAAAGTTGGAGAAATTTGCGAATATTCGTTCGGAAGATCATCCGAATATTCGAATATCACAATCACCATTCGTTGCCATCCCTAGTTTATTTTATATAACTGATCAAATATTACATTTATTTCGTGGTCAGTAAAATGAGAGTACTGTTCTTGTTACAGACGGAAGAAACCATACAAGTTGTTGTGTGAGACAAGATATTCCTGGTGAATGTCTACAGCTGTGTAACCTACAACCAGGTGTTACTCTGGACACCAGTTTTATAGAGTGTGCAGAATACAAATCACAGCTTTCAACATGCTTTGATGAAGGCAAAGGTAATGGAAACATAGATGATATTATTTGTATAGGCCTTTAACCCTTTCAACACCACAGACCTCTAAATAGGCTTACAAAAAGTGTAGATCCAGATGAGCCGGCTCGTGACGAGCCGTCTCATCAGGATCTGCACTTTTTGCCAGTAATATTACTATTTTTAGACAAAATTACCCATTTTGATAAATGAACTGGTCCAAATGTAATCTTCTGATTCATTTATTGGTCTAACAATATCATGGACCAGTCCATGTCAGTTACTTGGTGTTGAATGGGTTAACCGGAAATGAAGTTTAACGGAGGCATAATTCACATAACAGACTTAGCCCTTAAAATTCTGAATAAAGTGGATGGAATGTGCAAACAACATAGATCCAGATCAGCCACAGTGTAATACCGCATCTGATCAGGATCTATGTTGTTTGCTATTCTGTCAAGTGTTTTAACTCCACTATCGCTTCTCACCAATGCAACCTGGGTCCAATTCTCGGACCGAGAAGTATGTGAGATGGTACGGTGGTCGCCAGATCGGACAGGTGGGTTTTCTCCGGGTACTCTGGTTTCCTCCCACACGAATGACCACATTTACGCTTTCATCCGCGCCAATGAGAGTGATTAATATAAGTTGTTAGACCTTGCTTCGCAATCGTTGTAAAATAAATAAAGTTTAAAAAACTCCACTATCCAAATACAACGCATATAACCTGATCAGACGACATGTTCTGTGCTGTCTGATCTGGCTCTATGCTGTTTGCAAAAGGGATTTTATCTGCCGCTAGCATGCAAAGGGTTAAAGTATGTTAATGTCGTGTTCCTGTTCTAAAAAAATGAAATTGCACTCAATGCCAATGTTCAGATCAAACAAAATATGATGGAATAGCTGAGTGATCCAGAACATATTCCTAGGAATTGATAATCAATAGGTACCCGCATGTTTCTGAGCTTAAGATTTATTTATTGTACAATGATTGCGAAACAAGTTCTAACAACTTATATTAATCACTCTTGTTGGCGCGGATGAAAGTGTATATGTGGTCATTCGTGTGGGAGGAAACCGGAGTACCCGGAGAAAACCCACCTGTCCGATCTGGCGATCACAGTACCATCTCACATACTTCCCGCAGGTTATAGGGGAGCAGGTAACTGAGTTCAAAATATTTATACTTGCCAGCTCTATTACATTACATGTTTGTTTTGTCAATGGGAATAACTGAGAATGACATTTCTTATTAACTCTATGCATACTAGCGGTGAAAATAACAGTCGAGAATATCATGGAATTTCATTAGAATTGTCTTGTAAGGACATAATACTAATGAAATTCCATGACTTATTAAAGTTACAGACATCTTTTGGATAATTGAAATATTGATACCTGTGTATGATATCACTGTTAGTAAATAGTAAATTATCAACTTTATTTCAATGTAATGTATGTTTTGAATAGTAAATTATCAACTTTATTTCAATGTAATATATGTTTTTCGAATAGTAAATTATCAACTTTATTTCAATGTAATATATGTTTTGAATAGTAAATTATCAACTTTATTTCAATGTAATATATGTTTTGAATAGTAAATTATCAACTTTATTTCAATGTAATATATGTTTTAAATAGTAAATTATCAACTTTATTTCAATGTAATATATGTTTTGAATAGTAAATTATCAACTTTATTTCAATGTAATATATGTTTTTCGAATAGTAAATTATCAACTTTATTTCAATGTAATATATGTTTTAAATAGTAAATTATCAACTTTATTTCAATTTAATATATGTTTTGAATAGTAAATTATCAACTTTATTTCAATGTAATATATGTTTTAAATAGTAAATTATCAACTTTATTTCAATGTAATATATGTTTTGAATAGTAAATTATCAACTTTATTTCAATGTAATATATGTTTTGAATAGTAAATTATCAACTTTATTTCAATGTAATATATGTTTTGTTTCAGCCATACTTCCCAGACCTCCAACTGAACTATATGTAAAGAAAATTGCTGTGTACTCAATTGTGATTGATTGGACAGGACCGGACGGACCCAATGTAACCAGCTACATTGTAGAGTATTCAATGGACAGTGTATTCTGGATGCAGGTAATGGGGTGTCAGCAGTCATTTGTATAGTATTCAATGGACAGTGTATTCTGGATGCAGGTAATGGGGTGTCAGCAGTCATTTGTATAGTATTCAATGGACAGTGTATTCTGGATGCAGGTAATGGGGTGTCAGCAGTCATTTGTAGAGTATTCAATGGACAGTGTATTCTGGATGCAGGTAATGGGGTGTCAGCAGTCATTTGTATAGTATTCAATGGACAGTGTATTCTGGATGCAGGTAATGGGGTGTCAGCAGTCATTTGTGATACTTTTTGTTTGATTTGTGGTGGCAGCATAATCGATGGGAGTGCTACAAGTACCATGTGCAACGTTAGCCGAAATTGGTTTCCAGTTTTAATGAAAACATTTCATGCAAAAATATTCATTCATTTTAAATATTAAATCTATAGCTCCTCAGGACATTCATTTGTGATGGAATCCATCGCCACGAGGGAGAGAGAATAGGAATTTAAATGCCTTGCCTAAGGGCACAATTGTAATGGCTCCAGCGGGCTCGAACTTGGGGCCTTTCGCACCTGAAGCGAATGCGCTACCACTGCGCTATCATGACTACCACAATTTACATGTGTCTCTCCTTTGCCTGATGGGAACATTTTTAATAAAATAAATGGTCATGAAAAAGCTTGAAACACTTCGGAAAAAGTGTGTGATTTACGTTTATTTATTGTCGCTACCGGTTGCCCATATGAGCAACGCTTCCTGAACAGATTAGTCATTTTAGATTTTTGGAGGATAGTGCAATGATACACAGAGACCGATTCCAGAGTCTCCTCTGGTTCTTTTACGTGCAGGGTTTACAACACATGACACAAGACCTCGGTTTAAGGTCCCATCTGAAAGACTGTTAATTTTGTTAGGGTCAGATGGGGGATCGAACCTGCTTGTTACCACTGGACTACAGATCTGTCTGTCTTCGGAAAAAATTGCAATAACAAGCATATATACACTTATATAAAACTAGAGATGGCAACGAATAGCGATTATACTATTAAAATATTCTGTTGAAAAGGTATTCGAATATTCGATAGAATTCTATCAAAAACTCAAAATCACTCAAACTCTTATAAAAATTGCCAAACTAACCTAATTTCTGTTTTACGCGTACATGTCATCTTCTTCAACTGATTATTGAGATTGATATTGTACCCGAAAATGGTAAATCCAATGTGCATAGATTACACCTAGCAGTTTTCTTATTCTCAGAGTGATTCAAGCATTTCCAAACGCGTGACTGAGTGGGTGGCATTTTTGAGGACAATATATTTTTCCCCGAATATTCAAATACTGGAATAGTATTCGGATATTCAGACGTTCGAGCGAATATTAGAGTATTCGAATATTCGTTGCCATTCCTAATAAAAACAATTAATTCTAATGATCATATGTCTCAACGAAGACCATTACGATGTCCTATACTTTACAGAGACTGACCATGCCTCATACATTCCTTAATGTTGACGAGCTCCAGCCACAATCACATTATGATTTCCTATACTTTACAGAGACTGACCACGCCTCATTCATTCCTTAATGTTGACAAGCTCCAGCCACAATCACACTACTATTTCCGTGTAACATCGATGAATGCTGACGGCCAGAGTTCTCCATCAGATGTCGTATATGCCTACACCTTACCAGGTTTACTCTTAGCTCTTACAATATTTGCAAACATTTGAAGTTATTGCAATTTGAAACTGTGTAGGCCTAAAGTAAAGAATATTTCTTTCAATAATAATAATTATAATAATAATGTTTCTTTCAATAATAATAATTATAATAATAATGTTGCAAAACAGGTTTCGGCTAGAAAGGTCTGGATAATAACATTCCATTCATTAACCCTTTCTCTCATAGAAGCATCTTGACACCACAACCAATATGATATACATTGACAATGTAGTAGCCAAACCAATGTTCATAATAAAAGGCCAGAATCTCATGTAGTCCCAGTAAAGTCATAGTGGTGGGATAGATATGGCGACTACTTATCCACTGCATGATAGCTAAATGACTGTCATTTGTATGGAGATATAATAGTATATTAACCTAAATATCATGTAGTCCCAGTAATATCTATGGAGGTGGGATAGATATGGCGACTACTTATCAACTGCATTATAGCTAAATGGATGTCGTTTGTATGGAGATATAATAGTATATTAACCTAAATCTCATGTAGTCCCAGTAATATCTATGGAGGTGGGATAGATATGGCGACTACTTATCCACTGCATGATAGCTAATGGTGTCGTTTGTATGGAGATATAATAGTATATTAACCTAAATCTCATGTAGTCCCAGTAATATCTATGGAGGTGGGATAGATATGGCGACTACTTATCCACTGCATGATAGCTAAATGGCTGTCGTTTGTATGGAGATATAATAGTATATTAACCTAAATCTCTATGAAGAAAAGGGTTAATATCCGGTATTCAATGTATTTATAACATGTCTATTTGATTGCATTTTAGTTCCTGGGAATAAAACTGAACCTGACTGGATGCAATTATGGAAGAACAGGGAAGGTATGACATCACTAAAACACTACATTCTGTATGACACCAATAAAATGACAGTTTGTATGCTACCACTATGACACTACATTCTGTATGACACCACTAAAGCAATAGTTTGTATGCTACCACTATTGCACTACATTCTGTATGACATCACTAAAGCAATAGTTTGTATGCTACCACTATGACACTACATTCTGTATGACACAACTAAAGCAATAGTTTGTATGCTACCACTATGGCACTACATTCTGTATGACACAACTAAAGCAATAGTTTGTATGCTACCACTATGACACTACATTCTGTATGACACCATTGAAGCAGGACAGTTAATGACATTTAAAGAATGTCAGTTACATATTGTCTTTTGATTGGAAGGATATTATAACATAGTGATGTTTCTGCAACAATTTAGAATGATTTCTTTGGTTTGATAATTAATTATATTTATCAGATTGATATTCAGCTGATCGTTTAAATATAAAACGGTATTATGCAATTGCACAATAGACTGACATTATAAAATTCTGACCAGCCAGGCAGTGCTATCAATTTATGGCGGCCATTTTGGACGCCATCTTGGATTTTTCAGAACGCCGCAATTTATGCCACATGTGTGACAAACTTCAGACATTTACAAACATTTTGGTATATAACTCGTTTTGTTAACTGACCGTGTATTGTTGAACATTTCGTATAGCCTGAAAGTCACCTAACCATAATCTGGATCAGTGTGGTTTTGGTCAAGATATAATGCATTGTTTGACTTCCCAGGGCGGAAAACATGAGAGTTATTTGATAGAGACAGATCATGTCTTATAAAACATTTCTGAGATCTGAAACTGAAGCTCAAGTGATTTGATTTGTTGATTTCGATTTTTTTGTGTCAGCTGAACCAATCAGAAGCTTGAGACTGAGTTTGAGATTGGAGAAAAGTTTTATTGCCTCCCGGCATGATGCCACTGGGCATCCAAGAGGACTACGCAACAATATGCAATATATTGTTAGTGGACTCCCTGATTGAGTGGTTGTTATGGGCTTTAAATCACTTTGTCATGTTATACTATCAGAAACAGCGATATCGACAGTATTTTGGTAATGTTGAACTATCAGAAACAGCTAACATTGACAGTGTTTTGTCACATTGAGCTATCAAAAACAATTAACATTGACAGTATTTTGTCATGTAGTACCACCATCAACTGTATCCATAGTAACAGTATGTTGTTCTACTTCTATGGATTATTCCCTAACATCAACTGTATCCATAGTAACAGTATGTTGTTCTACTTCTATGGATTATTCTCCTAACATCAACTGTATCCATAGTAACAGTATATTGCTCTACTTCTATGGATTATTCCCAACATCAACTGTATCCATAGTAACAGTATGTTGTTCTACTTCTATGGATTATTCCCTAACATCAACTGTATCCATAGTAACAGTATGTTGTTCTACTTCTATGGATTATTCTCCTAACATCAACTGTATCCATAGTAACAGTATATTGCTCTACTTCTATGGATTATTCTCCTAACATCAACTGTATCCATAGTAACAGTATAGTGTTCTACTTCTATGGATTATTCTCCCATCAACTGTATCCATAGTAACAGTATGATGTTCTACTTCTATGGATTATTCTCCTAACATCAACTGTATCCATAGTAACAGTATGTTGTTCTACTTCTATGGATTATTCCCTAACATCAACTGTATCCATAGTAACAGTATGTTGTTCTACTTCTATGGATTATCCTCCTAACATCAACTGTATCCATAGTAACAGTATATTGCTCTACTTCTATGGATTATTCTCCTAACATCAACTGTATCCATAGTAACAGTATAGTGTTCTACTTATATGGATTATTCTCCCATCAACTGTATCCATAGTAACAGTATGATGTTCTACTTCTATGGATTATTCTCCTAACATCAACTGTATCCATAGTAACAGTATGTTGTTCTACTTCTATGGATTATTCTCCTAACATCAACTGTATCCATAGTAACAGTATAGTGTTCTACTTCTATGGATTATTCTCCCATCAACTGTATCCATAGTAACAGTATGATGTTCTACTTCTATGGATTATTCTCCTAACATCAACTGTATCCATAGTAACAGTATGTTGTTCTACTTCTATGGATTATTCCCTAACATCAACTGTATCCATAGTAACAGTATGTTGTTCTACTTCTATGGATTATTCTCCTAACATCAACTGTATCCATAGTAACAGTATGTTGTTCTACTTTTATGGATTATTCTCCTAACATCAACTGTATCCATAGTAACAGTATATTGTTCTACTTCTATGGATTATTCCCTAACATCAACTCTATCCATAGTAACAGTATGTTGTTCTACTTCTATGGATTATTCTCCTCACATCAACTGTATCCATAGTAACAGTATGTTGTTCTACTTCTATGGATTATTCCCTAACATCAACTGTATCCATAGTAACAGTATGTTGTTCTACTTCTATGGATTATTCTCCTAACATCAACTGTATCCATAGTAACAGTATGTTGTTCTACTTCTATGGATTATTCCCTAACATCAACTGTATCCATAGTAACAGTATGTTGTTCTACTTCTATGGATTATTCTCCTAACATCAACTGTATCCATAGTAACAGTATATTGCTCTACTTCTATGGATTATTCTCCTAACATCAACTGTATCCATAGTAACAGTATATTGTTCTACTTCTATGGATTATTCCCTAACATCAACTGTATCCATAGTAACAGTATGTTGTTCTACTTCTA
Organism: Archivesica marissinica; assembly: GCA_014843695.1. Lineage (NCBI taxonomy): Eukaryota > Metazoa > Mollusca > Bivalvia > Venerida > Vesicomyidae > Archivesica > Archivesica marissinica. Next base: position 19,646,896 of record CM026390.1, on the reverse strand, counting down.
TGGATTATTCCCTAACATCAACTGTATCCATAGTAACAGTAGATTGTTCTACTTCTATGGATTATTCTCCTAACATCAACTGTATCCATAGTAACAGTAAGCTGTTCTATTTCTATCTTAAGACTGTTGCGCAAATAGTAGTATAGCCACTGAGTGTCAGTCCGCGTGTGTGTCAGGGATACCAGACAACCTAGATACACGTGTATGTTCGGGAGATATGGACAAGATCTTGGCTTGTGCAGCAGGTATATAGCTACTATCTATTTAGTTTAGTTTATACAAATCTATTTTAGCTCGATTGCAAAACAAGTTCTTTCAACTTATATTAATCATTCTCGAGACCTCATTCCATAATGGAATCCATCGCCACGAGGGAGAGAGAAGAGGCAACGTGGAATTTAAATGCCTTGCCTAAGTGCACAATCGTAATGGCTCCAGCGGGGCTTGAACTCCTGACCTTTTGCACCTGAAGCGAACTCGCATCCACTGCGCTATCATGTCTTTCACTATTTAGTTTGATTATTCGAAGAAATACGAGATTTATTGTACTCGTCCTGCATGAAGAATTGAAAAGTTTCAGTCAAATTTAGTAACTCTTGTGTGTGTGTTTTACGTTTATTTATCGTCGCTACCGGTTGCCCATATGAGCGACGCTTCCTGAAGAGATTAGTCATTTTAGATTTTTGGAGGATGGTGCATGATACAGAGAGAGACCCATTCCAGAGTCTCCTCTGGTTCTTTTACGTGCACGGTGTAAAGCACCGACACGAGACCTCGGTTAACATCCCATCTGAAAGACTGTTAATTTTATTAGGGTCAGACAGGGGATCGAACCTGCGATCCCTGGATTACCAGTCCAGCGTGTTACCACTGGGCTACATATCCGTCCGTTAGTAACTCATTTAATTTAGTATAAATATTAGGTCCCGTTTCACCCAGAAAATCCCACATGTTGGCTATTTTCATGCAATACTTAATGCATGCCATTGACAACAGTCCAAATCATAATGTAAGTTATTGAATCACCGTTATCTTTTTACCAGAATTATCAGAATTATCCTGTTGTCTAGCGGAGGATAATCTTCTAGGTATCTCTCTAGCAAACTAGTCGGAGCATTCCTTTGAATGCCCATTAATTAAGGACAGTATTTCTGTCGTCTGTTTTAGCAAAATGACCCTTTAAAATGTGGCTCAAATCATAAAGTCATCTGACTATAGGTTTCTTAGTATTCATATACATCCATACTCCTCCCTATAAGACGACCCCCCCTACGTTTGTCATGAAATCTGTGAGTTTTGGCATGCACTCGCATATAAGACAACTTATATTAATCACTCTCGAGACCTCATTCCTGATGGAATCCATTGCCACGAGAGAGAAGAAGAGGCAACGTGGAATTTAAATGCTTTGTCTAAGGGCACAATCGTAATGGCTCCAGCGGGGCTCGAACTCCGGACCTTTCGCACCTGAAGCGTAAGACACTTATCACGGGTTGATAAAATGGACACCAGACCGTGTATAGAATGCATGTTTGGCCAGTGCAAGTTGAAGAAATATTCAGTGTTAGAGTACATGTACTTCATTTTCTAAAACGTAATTATGGATAAACACGTAAACCAGTAAAGGATCAGTTCTTTGCCGTTCCCTTGTTGGTTAACTCGTAACCTGGTAATCACAACTAAAGCCGCTTTTGTAAACAGCATTGAGCAAGATCAGACGCCACAGAATGTGCCGCCAGATCTGGCTCTATGCTCTCTGCTAGTTAGATAGTGGAGCTGAAACACTTGGCTGAATAGCAAACAATATAGATCCCGATCAGACGCTGCGTTACGCCGTGGCTGATCTGGATCTATATTGTTTGCACATTCAATTTAGTCAGTATTTTATGGGTTAAAACAGGCTTCGATACGGTTCAGCATGATATAACCAAAACTGGGTTGGTGTCCCGTAATACCCAATTCAACAATAGCAACCACTTACCTGGCATAGTCAGCCTTGTCTCACAGACCGTTGTGTTGTATCGTTGACAGATGGGCGAGACCACACTAGATGCTGTACAAGTCTCATTGTTGGCTTCTCTACTTACTGCTTGCCATACTGCCAGGGTCAAACTGGGGTTAGGAGTGCCGAGTCAGCCTTCTGCCTCACCTTCCTAGGACCCATCTTAACATGCTTCACGGATGGTAACGGTAAGATAATCTTAATATGCTTCACGGACGGATGGTCACGGTAAGATAACCTTAGCATGCTTCACGGATGGTCATGGTAAGATAACCTTAATATGCTTCACAGACGGTCATGGTAAGATAACCTTAACATGCTTCATGGATGGTAACGGTAAGATAACCTTAACATGCTTCACAGACGGTCATGGTAAGATAACCGTAACATGCTTCATGGATGGTCACGGTAAGATAACCTTAACATGCTTCACGGATGGTCACGGTAAGATAACCTTAACATGCTTCACGGATGGTCACGGGAAGATAATTGTAACATGCTTCAAGATAAGATAACCGTAACATGCTTCAAGATAAGATAATAACTAAAATTAGAAACATTCATAAATCTATTGACACTTTTGTAGTATCATCATGTATCCTGGTGGTGGGAAACTCGAGGATATTTCTTATGTAGTATCGTCATGTATCCTGGTGGGAAACTTGAGGATATTTCTTATGTAGTATCATCATGTATCCTGGTGGTGGGAAACTCTAGGATATTTCTTATGTAGTATCATCGTGAATCCTGGTGGTGGGAAACTCTAGGATATTTCTAATGTAGTATCCTCGTGAATCCTGGTGGGAAACTCGAGGATATTTCTTATGTAGTATCATCGTGAATCCTGGTGGTGGGAAACTCTAGGATATTTCTTATGTAGTATCAGGATATTTCTTATGTAGTATCATCGTGAATCCTGGTGGTGGGAAACTCTAGGATATTTCTTATGTAGTATCATCATGAATCCTGGTGGTGGGAAACTCGAGGATATTTCTTATGTAGTATCATGTATCCTGGTGGTGGGAAACTCGAGGATATTTCTTATGTAGTATCATCATGTATCCTGGTGGTGGGAAACTCTAGGATATTTCTTATGTAGTATCCTGTATCCTGGTGGGAAACTCGAGGATATTTCTTATGTAGTATCATCGTGATCCTGGTGGTGGGAAACTCGAGGATATTTCTTATGTAGTATCATCGTGAATCCTGGTGGTGGGAAACTCTAGGATATTTCTTATGTAGTATCATCGTGAATCCTGGTGGTGGGAAACTCTAGGATATTTCTAATGTAGTATCCTCGTGAATCCTGGTGGGAAACTCGAGGATATTTCTTATGTAGTATCATCATGTATCCTGGTGGTGGGAAACCTGAAGATATTTCTTATGTAGTATCCTGGTGGTGGGAAACTCGAGGATATTTCTTATGTAGTATCATGTATCCTGGTGGTGGGAAACTCGAGGATATTTCTTTTGTAGTATCATCATGTATCCTGGTGGTGGGAAACTCGAGGATATTTCTTATGTGGTATCATCATGTATCCTGGTGGTGGGAAACTCGAGGATATTTCTTATGTAGTATCATCATGTATCCTGGTGGTGGGAAACTCGAGGATATTTCTTATGTAGTATCCTGGTGGGAAACTTGTGGATATTTCTTATGTAGTATCCTCATGTATCCTGGTGGTGGGAAACTCGAGGATATTTCTTATGTAGTATCCTGGTGGGAAACTTGAGGATATTTCTTATGTAGTATCAAACAAATCATGTATCCTGGTGGTGGGAAACTTGAGGATATTTCTTATGTAGTATCGTCATGTATCCTGGTGGGAAACTCTAGGATATTTCTTCTTATGTAGTATCATCGTGAATCCTCGTGACACTATCATCTGCATCAATGAGTGTAATTAATGTAAGCTTTCAAACCTGTCTTAAGCAGCCAGCCAAGGGAGTCAGAGAAAGTGGCTGCTTAGCACAGATGGCTGCTTAATAGAGGTCAAATATATAATAAAACAGCCACCCAAGGGAGTCAGAGAAAGTGGGTGCTTAGCACAGATGGCTGCTTAATAGAGGTCAAATATATAATAAAACAACCAAATGGGAATCTGGAAACTGGCTGCCTAATACAGGTTGGCTGCTTAATGGAAGTGACCACTAACACAGGTTTGACTGTATATTCGTTTTTGCAAACAGCATAGGACCAGGTCATATGTCACAGAACGTACATTCTGATCCGGCTTTGCTGATTGCTATTCGGATAGTGGAGCTAAATCTCTTGGCTGAATAGCAATCAACATAGATCCTGATCAGACATGGCGTAGTGCTGCAGCTGATCTGGATCTCTGCTGTTTGCACATTACGTCCAATTTATACAGCATTTTAACCTGACTGAAAATGTTCTCTAAAGTATAATGTTTTGTTTTCCTTTTCTCTGAAACTGTAATGTTATTGTTTCTTGTGACGTTTATATAAGCTATATGTTTGTATGTACACCAGGCTTGCTGCCCTCCCCACCACAGCATGTTATGGCTCCATCCATCAGCAGCACAATGATACATGTGACATGGACGAAGCCCGCCAGTAACTGTGATGTCTCAAACTGCACGTACACAGTCTATATCTGGAAAGAGAGCACAAGAGACACTGTAGTAAAATCTGTACGTGGAATGTATGAGAGTCGTTATCTTATTTCTGTTTCATATAAAACAGGAACCTATAAATTTTATCCATATGCCATCAAACGCTTAATACAGGTACCTCTATCCTAGGATTTTATCCATATGCCATCAAAAGCCTAATACCGGTACCTCTATCCTAGGATCTTCTCCATATGCCATCAAAAGTCTAATACAGGTACCTCTATCCTAGGATCTTCTCCATATGCCATCAAAAGCCTAATACCGGTACCTCTATCCTAGGATCTTCTCCATATGCCATCAAAAGCCTAATACCGATACCTCTATCCTAGGATTTGATCCATATGCCATCAAAAGCCTAATACCGGTACCTCTATCCTAGGATCCTCCCATATCTATAAAGAAATACCGGAATGAAGTGTAAACAATACCCACCCATTACAACATTGGTTGGATGGGTGTATTGTTTACACATGATTATGCTTAACATTTGCATGAAGTACCGAACAAGTCATTGCTAAAACAGAATCAATATTTGACTTCTATGTGTAACCTTTGAGGGGAGGTCCCCCATTCTTGCATAATACAGCAGATGGGATAGGATGAGACAGAGGTACATGGATATTTGCTTGTTCATGGATACAATTTCAAGTTCTTGTGCTTATGCCATCTGCGCTAGCAAGTAGTTTTATCCGTTTCATATACCAGGGCTCATTCTAGGTCAGAATTTTTGGGAGAAGTGAGAAAGTGCGAGATTGCATCCTTAAATAGTTTTATTTAATATATTTCAACAAAATAGGGTTAAAATACACAATGTGACCATTAAATGTAAATAGATGCAGTGCTTTATAATGGACCAGTGTTACTGATTCTTACTTGACAATTTTTTTTATGCAATTGGAAAATTTTTTTTTATTAAATTATTTTAATTATTTCTTTTAGGGAGAAGTGGGGCCCCAGGGGGTGAACTCAGGGTCTCTAGGGCAACAATTTCGCCCAAGTCGCCCTCTAGAATGAGTCCTGATATCTGTTTTTGTCACCTCACGAGTGGAATTAGTAATAGTGCTTCTGTTTGTTGTAAACCATGGCCAGCTTGTAAACCATGGCCAGCTTGTAAACCATGGCCAGCTTGTAAACCATGGCCAGCTTGTAAACCATGGCCAGCTTGTAAACCATGGCCAGCTTGTAAACCATTGCTAGCACACAATCAAAGATCAGTAGGCCTACCAAACCTAGTTGTGCATATCATCTTTGCCATCTCCTCGCTTGATAGGTTTATGGAGTTATGAAGATTCTAGGGAACAATGTTTGTGCCATTTTTCATAAATCTCTTGTCAAATTTCAACAATACTTGCACATACTGATCACTTGTGAAGAACCAAGCCTGGTTTGTAACAACATTTGCACAAGCACCAATCTCAGCATGTCCTTATCGTCTTGGCTTGTATTGTTTGTCTTGTTGGTATAATACATATTTTTAGCCTATTATAAAATGATAAAGAACAAAGTTTTAAAGAGTTAAATTTCTATGGTACATGTACCAAATGATGTACCGTAATGTACATGAAAGGGCCTCTATGACTGAATGGTTATGGTCGCTTGACCCTCACTGCTGTAAGTTCGATTCCACTAGTGGTGTCAGATTCTTTCATGTGAACAAGCTATTCAGCTTGTATTATTACATTATTATTATGTACTATTACATTGTTTTATGTTCATAATGTCAGGGAGGTAACTGGGCCATAGGTCTGCAATGTCAGGGAGGTATCTTTGTAGCATGTTCATAGTATCGGGGAGGTAACTAGGCCACATGTCTGTAATGTCAGGGAGGTAACTTTGTAACATGTTCATAGTGTCGGGGAGGTAACTAGGCCACATGTCTGTAATGTCAAGGAGGTAACTTTGTAGCATGTTCATAATGTCGGGGAGGTAACTAGGCCACATGTCTGTAATGTCAGGGTCGGGGAGGTAACTTTGTAGCATGTTCATAATGTCGGGGAGGTAACTAGGCCACATGTCTGTAATGTCAGGGAGGTAACTTTGTAACATGTTCATAGTGTCGGGGCGGTAACTGGGTCACATGTCTGTAATGTCAGGGAGGTAACTTGGTCACATGTCTGTAATGGCAGGGAGGTAACTTGGTCACATATCTGTAATGTCAGGGAGGTAATTTGGTCACATGTCTGTAATATCGGGGAGGTAACTGGGCCACATGTCTGTAATATCGGGGAGGTAACTGGGCAACATGTCTGTAATATTGGGGAGGTAACTGGGCCACATGTCTGTAATATCGGGGAGGTAACTAGGCCACATGTCTGTAATATCGGGGAGGTAACTGGGCCACATGTCTGTAATATCGGGGAGGTAACTGGGCCACATGTCTGTAATATCGGGGAGGTAACTGGGCCACATGTCTGTAATATCGGGGAGGTAACTGGGCAACATGTCTGTAATATCAGGGATGTAATTTTGTAACATGTTCATAATGGCGAGGAGGTAACTTTGTAACATGTTCATAATGGCGGGGAGGTAACTTTGTAACATGTTCATAATGGCGCGGAGGTAACTTTGTAACATGTTCATAATGGCGGGGAGGTAACTAGGCCACATGTCTGTAATATCGGGGAGGTAACTAGGCCACATGTCTGTAATGTCAGGGAGGTAACTTTGTAACATGTTCATAATGGCGAGGAGGTAACTTTGTAATATGTTCATAATGTCGGGGAGGTAACTTTGTAACATGTTCATAATGGCGGGGAGGTAACTAGGCCATATGTCTGTAATGTCAGGGAGGTAACTTTGTAACATGTTCATAATGGCGGGGAGGTAACCAGGCCACATGTCTGTAATGTCAGGGAGGTAACTTTGTAACATGTTCATAATGTCGGGGAGGTAACCAGGCCATATGTCTGTAATGTCAGGGAGGTAACTTTGTAACATGTTCATAATGGCGGGGAGGTAACTAGGCCATATGTCTGTAATGTCAGGGAGGTAACTTTGTAACATGTTCATAATGGCGGGGAGGTAACTAGGCCACATGTCTGTAATGTCGGGGAGGTAACTGGGCCACATGTCTGTAATGCCAGGCTAAGTAATTGACCTACAGAATTGAGCTACTTTGGCTAGAATGCAAGTACTACATGCATTTTATTGCTTAATGTACATACTGCAATTGACTGTATGCTTTCTATCTTTAGAACGTTATAGGCACCACCTTTTTCTTCTCCTCACTGATAGCAGAAACGACATACAGGGTGTCTGTGGCTTCATACAATGATCACGGAATGAGTCTACCATCACCGTACTTAATCATCACAACAAAAGCCGACAGTAAGCTTTATTTTATTATTGAACATATCTTCTTAGCTCACCTGACATGTCCGCCTCCGTGGTCGAGTGGTTACGGTCGCTGACTTGTATACCACTGTAACCTATCATCACTGATGGTCACGGGTTCGAGCCCCGCTCAGAACGTGTCATTTATATGAAAAAGTTGGCAGTTTCTTACAGAGGTTGGTGCACCCAAGTACTGGTTAACCGTTGGAGCCTGCCCAGGAAAGGTGTTGTTAGGTAAACTGCCCGCCGGCGATATAGCCCAAAATGGTGCTGATGCAGGCGTAAAACCCGAAATATAACATATAACATAACTCACCTGACACAGAGGCAAGAGAGTGCAGTATCTGCTGGTGTCCATCATTAGTTGCATTTAAATGACTTCTTCTCATTAAAGCGACATTACATCGCAAAAAGCAAATAAAATGCACCTTTTTTCACGTATAAATGTATTGCTACTACAAATTCTTCTGAATACATCGAACACTAACATTGAATCAATTTAACAGTGTTTTTGTGGTATACAAAGTTTCAAAAGTGAAAGTAGGATTTTATATTATAACGGTCATCCAGGCTCCTGAATTGACGCTTGTTGTCATTGAAGTCAATACTAAGCATGCGATGATACTTTCGGTTAGAGAAACTTTAATTAAGATTAGTCTACAAATAAATATGCTTAGGTACACATGTGAGATATCACGGTAAATATGTAGCATAACTCGTGTTATTCAGGATACACGCATTGTATTACGCATGAATGTCGACCCTATTTGCATTATTTTGTTATGTCAACAAACCGCGTATACGACGTTTGTTTATTTGAGGCAATTATTTGGAAAAAAATGATACCATATAATAGCAAATTACATTCTGCAGACATTTGCGTCTTCACCGATGTAGTGTCGCTTTAAACAATATTAGGAATGATTCCAAATTTGATCAATAGCATCCATGCAAATCCATGCAAAAAAAGCTACCCGTTATACCAAATATGTTCAAATTGTGTCACAGACTTGTAGGTCACCAGGTCAACTTTATGGCAGACAATTAAACAATTTCTTCTCATGTTGCCAACTTAGAACTGGTCTGTAGACTCCTTCCAAATACTTCTACCAAGTTTGTACAAATGGGGTTACTGTACAATTGGGGTTACTGTACAAATGGGGTTACTGTACAATTGGGGTTACTGTACAAATGGGGTTACTGTACAATTGGGGTTACTGTACAAATGGGGTTACTGTACAAATGGGGTTACTGTACAAATGGGGTTACTGCGGTAAAGAACTAGGTAACTAGGCCAAGCAAATGGAAACCATTGAACAACATCTGCTCATAAACAATGTTCAAGTGGGGTCACTAAGGCCAAACACTGTCAGTGGGTCAGCCTGAAAGGAAACTGTTTAACTATTTATTATCATTACTGAAGGACAGGAATGTTGCCAAATTTGTCAAAAAACTAGGTCAAGTTAAAGGATCTCCTTAATGAAAACGTTTTCATGAACCAAGTGTAGAAATTATGCCTAATTTGGTCTGTAGTATGTGTTCTTGCAGTAACCTGTATGTATTTGTTGACATTTTTGTGTATTTTACATTTATTTATCGTCGCTACCGGTTGCCCATATGAGCGACACCTCCTGAAGAGATTAGTCATTTTAGATTTTGGAGGATAGTTCATGATACAGACAGTCTCCTCTGGTTCTTTTACGTACAGGGTGTAAAGCACCGTCACGAGACCTCGGTTTAACATCCCATCTGAAAGACTGTTAATTTTATTAGGGTCAGACGGGGGATCGAACCTGCGATCACTGGATTACCAGTCCAGCGTGTTACCACTGGACTACAGATCCGTCTGTTGACATTGGATCGCACGTTACAATATGCAGGTGAATGTTTTATGGTCTCTATGCCCCTTGTTATCTATTCAATGCCTGGTGCATAGCATCGATATATGTGCCCTCAATTTATGGGCTTCATCCGAAAGACCATTAATAGTGTCCCAAGCCCTGTCAGGTGTTATTAACAGTGGTACATCTGTACAGTTAGAATGTGTTTGTCTATTACAGCCTCCTCTACAGTATCAGTGTCCCAGGCCCTGTCAGGTATTGTTGACAGCAGTACATCTGTACAGTTAAAATGTGTTTGTCTATTACAGCATCCGCTACAGTATCAGTGTCCCAGGCTCCATCAGGTGTTGTTGACAGTGGTACATCTGTACAGTTAGAGCGTGTTTGTCTATTACAGCCTCTGCTACAGTATCAGTGTCCCAGGCCCTGTCAGGTGTTGTTGACAGCGGTACATCTGTACAGATAGAATGTGTTTGTCTATTACAGCCTCCGCTACAGTATCAGTGTCCCAGGCTCCATCAGGTGTTGTTGACAGCAGTACATCTGTACAGTTAGAGTGTGTTTGTCTATTACAGCCTCCGCTACAGTATCAGTGTCCCAGGCACATCAGGTGTTGTTGACAGTGGTACATCTGTACAGATAGAGTGTGTTTGTCTATTACAGCCTCCACTACAGTATCAGTGTCCCAGGCCCTGTCAGGTGTTGTTGACAGTGGTACATCTGTACAGTTAGAGTGTGTTTGTCTATTACAGCCTTCGCTACAGTATCAGTGTCCCAGGCTCCGTCAGGTGTTGTTGACAGTGGTACATCTGTACAGTTAGAATGTGTTTGTCTATTACAGCCTCCGCTACAGTATCAGTGTCCCAAGCTCCATCAGGTGTTGACAGTGGTACATCTGTACAGATAGAGTGTGTTTGTCTATTACAGCCTCCGCTACAGTATCAGTGTCCCAGGCTCTGTCAGGTGTTGTTGACAGTGGTACATCTGTACAGATAGAGTGTGTTTGTCTATTATAGCCTCCGCTACAGTATCAGTGTCCCAGGCTCCATCAGGTGTTGTTGACAGTGGTACATCTGTACAGTTAGAGCGTGTTTGTCTATTACAGCCTCTGCTACAGTATCAGTGTCCCAGGCTCCGTCAGGTGTTGTTGACAGCAGTACATCTGTACAGTTAGTGTGCTTGTCTATTACAGCCTCCTCTACAGTATCAGTGTCCCAGACCCATCAGGTGTTGTTGATAGCAGTACATATGTACAGTTAGAATGTGTTTGTCTATTACAGCCTCCTCTACAGTATCAGTGTCCCAGGCCCCGTCAGGTGTTGTTGCCAGTGGTACATCTGTACAGTTACAGTGAGTTTATCTATTACAGCCTCCGCTACATTATCAGTGATCAGTGTCCCAGGCTCCATCAGGTGTTGTTGACAGTGGTACATCTGTACAGTTAGAGCGTGTTTGTCTATTACAGCCTCTGCTACAGTATCAGTGTCCCAGGCTCCGTCAGGTGTTGTTGACAGCAGTACATCTGTACAGTTAGTGTGTTTGTCTATTACAGTCTCTGCTACAGTATCAGTGTCCCAGGCCCTGTCAGGTGTTGTTGACAGCAGTACATCTGTACAGTTAGTGTGTTTGTCTATTACAGCCTCTGCTACAGTATCAGTGTCCCCGGCTCCGTCAGGTGTTGTTGACAGTAGTACATCTGTACAGTTAGAGTGTGTTTGTCTATTACAGCCTCCACTACAGTATCAGTGTCCCAGGCCCTGTCAGGTGTTGTTGACAGCGGTACATCTGTACAGTTAGTGTGTTTGTCTATTACAGCCTCTGTTACAGTATCAGTGTCCCAGGCTCCATCAGGTGTTGTTGACAGTGGTACATCTGTACAGTTAGTGTGTTTGTCTATTACAGCCTCCGCTACAGTATCAGTGTCCCAGGCTCCATCAGGTGTTGTTGACAGTGGTACATCTGTACAGATAGAGTGTGTTTGTCTATTACAGCTTCTGCTACAGTATCAGTGTCCCAGGCTCCATCAGGTGTTGTTGACAGTGGTACATCTGTACAGTTAGTGTGTTTGTCTATTACAGCCTCCGCTACAGTATCAGTGTCCCAGGCTCCATCAGGTGTTGTTGACAGTGGTACATCTGTACAGATAGAGTGTGTTTGTCTATTACAGCTTCTGCTACAGTATCAGTGTCCCAGGCCCTGTCAGGTGTTGTTGACAGTGGTACATCTGTACAGTTAGAGTGTGTTTGTCTATTACAGCCTCCACTACAGTATCAGTGTCCCAGGCCCTGTCAGGTGTTGTTGACAGTAGTACATCTGTACAGATAGAGTGTGTTTGTTTATTACAGCCTCCACTACAGTATCAGTGTCCCAGGCCCTGTCAGGTGTTGTTGACAGCAGTACATCTGTACAGTTAGAGTGTGTTTGTCTATTACAGCCTCCGCTACAGTATCAGTGTCCCAGGCCCCGTCAGGTGTTGTTGACAGTGGAACATCTGTACAGTTAGAGTGTGTTTATCTATTACAGCCTCCGCTACAGTATCAGTGTCCCAGGCTCCATCAGGTGTTGTTGACAGTTGAACATCTGTACAGTTAGAGTGTGTTTATCTATTACAGCCTCCGCTACAGTATCAGTGTCCCAGGCCCCGTCAGGTGTTGTTGACAGCGGAACATCTGTACAGTTAGAGTGTGTTTATCTATTACAGCCTCCGCTACAGTATCAGTGTCCCAGGCCCCGTCAGGTGTTGTTGACAGTGGTACATCTGTACAGATAGAGTGTGTTTGTCTATTACAGCCTCCGCTACAGTATCAGTGTCCCAGGCTGTCAGGTGTTGTTGATAGTGGTACATCTGTACAGTTAGAGTGTGCTTGTCTATTACAGCCTCCTCTACAGTATCAGTGTCCTAGGCTCCATCAGGTGTTGTTGACTGCGGTACATCTGTACAGATAGAGTGTGTTTATCTATTACAGCCTCCGCTACAGTATCAGTGTCCCAGACCCATCAGGTGTTGTTGATAGCAGTACATCTGTACAGTTAGAATGTGTTTGTCTATTACAGCCTCCTCTACAGTATCAGTGTCCCAGGCTCCATCAGGTGTTGTTGACAGTGGTACATCTGTACAGTTAGAATGTGTTTGTCTATTACAGCCTCCTCTACAGTATCAGTGTCCCAGGCCCTGTCAGGTGTTGTTGACAGCAGTACATCTGTACAGTTAGTGTGTTTGTCTATTACAGCCTCTGCTACAGTATCAGTGTCCCAGGCCCTGTCAGGTGTTGTTGACAGCAGTACATCTGTACAGTTAGTGTGTTTGTCTATTACAGCCTCTGCTACAGTATCAGTGTCCCCGGCTCCGTCAGGTGTTGTTGACAGTAGTACATCTGTACAGTTAGAGTGTGTTTGTCTATTACAGCCTCCACTACAGTATCAGTGTCCCAGGCCCTGTCAGGTGTTGTTGACAGCGGTACATCTGTACAGTTAGTGTGTTTGTCTATTACAGCCTCTGTTACAGTATCAGTGTCCCAGGCTCCATCAGGTGTTGTTGACAGTGGTACATCTGTACAGTTAGTGTGTTTGTCTATTACAGCCTCCGCTACAGTATCAGTGTCCCAGGCTCCATCAGGTGTTGTTGACAGTGGTACATCTGTACAGATAGAGTGTGTTTGTCTATTACAGCCTCCGCTACAGTATCAGTGTCCCAGGCCCCGTCAGGTGTTGTTGACAGTGGAACATCTGTACAGTTAGAGTGTGTTTATCTATTACAGCCTCCGCTACAGTATCAGTGTCCCAGGCCCCGTCAGGTGTTGTTGACAGCGGAACATCTGTACAGTTAGAGTGTGTTTATCCATTACAGCCTCCGCTACAGTATCAGTGTCCCAGGCCCCGTCAGGTGTTGTTGACAGCGGAACATCTGTACAGTTAGAGTGTGTTGGACTTGGAGATGATATACTTTCTGTAATGTGGACGAGGAACCATCGTAACCTTAGCGCTGAGAATCTGCATGTAATCACGACAGTGTCAGATGCCGATCAGGGAACGTATACATGCATTATTACGTTTCCTAATGATATTGTGAAGAGCCAAGACTTATTCTTGAACGTAAGATGTAAGTATTTGCCATATATCCTGTTTCTAAAATTGTCGGTCATCCTGTGGTTGGCGCGGTCGCTTATCACCAATGCAACCGTGTTCGATCCTCGGACCGGGAAGTATGTGAGATGGTACGGTGGTCGCCAGATGGACAGGTAGGTTTTCTCCAGGTACTCTGGTTTCCTCCCACACGAATGACTACATTTACGCTTTCATCCGCGCCAACGAGAGTGATATAATAAGTTGTTACAGCTTGTTTCGCAATCGTTGTAAAATAAATTAAGTTTAAACTTTAGTCATCCTGTGCAGTTCTAGTAATTGTATTTAGGGATAGGGGAGTGCAGCCGTTTCAAAGGGGTTCCCAGGGCCAGTTGCAGTGTAACTGCGGCATCAGGGTAAATTAGTCCGCCTCCATGGTCGAGTGGTTAAGGTCGCTGACTTGTATACCACTGTAACCTATCATCACTGATGGTCACGGGTTCGAGCCCCGCTCAGGCCATGTCTCATTTATATGAAAAAGTTGGCAGTTTCTTATGGAGGTTGGTGCACCAAAGTACTGGTTAACCGCTGGAGCCTGCCCAGGAAAGGTGTTGTTAGGTAAACTGCCTGCCGGCGATATAGCCCAAAATGGTGCTGATGCAGGCGTAAAACCCAAAATATAACATAACATAATATAACATATAACAGGGTAAATTAATAATGGATTGGGACGACTAATTTACCTTCGCATTATCATAAGATGTATCTAGTAGTGTCTAACCACCTGCTGTTGTTAAATATCTCATATTCCTGCTGGAATGAATGTTTTGGTTCCATATTTCATAGGTTTATTTTGATGTCAAGAAGATGTGGAGCCAACCATTTCTGTCTGCGCTATGTAGGCTGATCTTCTCCATGTAGCCTGATCTTCTCCATGAAACCTGCTCTTCTCCATGTAACCTGATCTTCTCCATGTAACCTGATCCTCTCCATGTAGCCTGATCTTCTCCATGTTCTCCATGTAACCTGATCTTCTCCATATAACCTGATCTTCTCCATGTAGCCTGATCTTCTCCATATAACCTGATCTTCTCCATGTAGCCTGATCTTCTCCATGTAACCTGATCTTCTCCATATAACCTGATCTTCTCCATGTAACCTGATCTTCTCCATATAACCTGATCTTCTCCATGTAGCCTGATCTTCTCCATGTAACCTGATCTTCTCCATGTAACCTCGTCCTCTCCATGTAACCTGATCCTCTCCATGTAACCTGATCCTCTCCATGTAACCTGATCTTCTCCATGTAACCTGCTCTTCTCCATGTAACCTGATCTTCTCCATGTTCTCCATGTAACCTGATCTTCTCCATGTAACCTGATCTTCTCCATGTTCTCCATGTAACCTGATCTTCTCCATGTTCTCCATGTAACCTCGTCCTCTCCATGTAACCTGATCTTCTCCATGTAACCTGATCTTCTCCATGTAACCTGATCATCTCCGTGTTCTCCATGTAACCTGATCTTCTCCATGTTCTCCATGTAACCTCGTCCTCTCCATGTAACCTAATCTTCTCCATGTAACCTGATCCTCTCCATGTAACCTGATCTTCTCCATGTAACCTGCTCTTCTCCATGTAACCTGATCTTCTCCATGTTCTCCATGTAACCTGATCCTCTCCATGTAACCTGATCTTCTCTATGTAACCTGATCTTCTCCATGTAACCTCATCCTCTCCATGTAACCTGATCTTCTCCATGTAACCTGCTCTTCTCCATGTAACCTGATCTTCTCCATCTTCTCCATGTAACCTACTCTTCTCCATGTAACCTGATCTTCTCCATGTAACCTGATCTTCTCCATGTAACCTCGACCTTTCCATGTAACCTCGTCCTCTCCATGTAACTTCATCCTCTCCATGTAACCTGATCTTCTCCATGTAACCTGATCTTCTCCATGTTCTCCATGTAACCTCGACCTCTCCATGTAACCTCGTCCTCTCCATGTAACCTCGTCCTCTCCATGTAACCTCGTCCTCTCCATGTAACCTGATCTTCTCCATGTAACCTGCTCTTCTCCATGTAACCTGATCTTCTCCATGTTCTCCATGTAACCTCGACCTCTCCATGTAACCTCGTCCTCTCCATGTAACCTGATCTTCTCCATGTAACCTCGTCCTCTCCATGTAACTTCGATCTCTCCATGTAACCTGATCCTCTCCATGTAACCTCGTCCTCTCCATGTAACCTGATCTTCTCCATGTAACCTGATCTTCTCCATGTAACCTGATCTTCTCCATGTTCTCCATGTAACCTGATCTTCTCCATGTAACCTGATCTTCTCCATGTAACCTGATCTTCTCCATGTTCTCCATGTAACCTGATCTTCTCCATGTAACCTGATCTTCTCCATGTTCTCCATGTAACCTCGTCCTCTCCATGTAACCTGATCTTCTCCATGTAACCTCGTCCTCTCCATGTAACCTGATCATCTCCATGTAACCTGATCTTCTCCATGTAACCTGATCTTCTCCATGTAACCTGATCTCCATGTAACCTGATCCTCTCCATGTAACCTGATCTTCTCCATGTAACCTGATCTTCTCCATGTAACCTGATCTTCTCCATGTAACTTGATCCTCTCCATGTAACCTCATCCTCTCCATGTAACCTCGTCCTCTCCATGTAACCTCATCCTCTCCATGTAACCTGATCTTCTCCATGTAACCTGATCTTCTCCATGTAACCTGATCATCTCCATGTTCTCCATGTAACCTGATCTTCTCCATGTAACCTCATCCTCTCCATGTAACCTGATCTTCTCCATGTAACCTGCTCTTCTCCATGTAACCTGATCTTCTCCATGTTCTCCATGTAACCTGATCCTCTCCATGTAACCTGATCTTCTCCATGTAACCTGATCTTCTCCATGTAACCTGATCTTTTCCATGTAACCTCGTCCTCTCCATGTAACCTGATCTTCTCCATGTAACCTGATCTTCTCCATCTTCTCCATGTAACCTGCTCTTCTCCATGTAACCTGATCTTCTCTATGTAACCTCGTCCTCTCCATGTAACCTCGTCCTCTCCATGTAACCTCGTCCTCTCCATGTAACCTCGTCCTCTCCATGTAACCTGATCTTCTCCATGTAACCTGCTCTTCTCCATGTAACCTGATCCTCTCCATGTAACCTCGTCCTCTCCATGTAACCTGATCTTCTCCATGTAACCTGATCTTCTCCATGTAACCTGATCTTCTCCATGTTCTCCATGTAACCTGATCTTCTCCATGTAACCTGATCTTCTCCATGTAACCTGATCTTCTCCATGTTCTCCATGTAACCTGATCTTCTCCATGTAACCTGATCTTCTCCATGTTCTCCATGTAACCTCGTCCTCTCCATGTAACCTGATCTTCTCCATGTAACCTCGTCCTCTCCATGTAACCTGATCATCTCCATGTAACCTGATCTTCTCCATGTAACCTGATCTTCTCCATGTAACCTGATCTTCTCCATGTAACCTGATCTCCATGTAACCTGATCCTCTCCATGTAACCTGATCTTCTCCATGTAACCTGATCTTCTCCATGTAACCTGATCTTCTCCATGTAACTTGATCCTCTCCATGTAACCTCATCCTCTCCATGTAACCTCGTCCTCTCCATGTAACCTCATCCTCTCCATGTAACCTGATCTTCTCCATCTAACCTGATCTTCTCCATGTAACCTGATCATCTCCATGTTCTCCATGTAACCTGATCTTCTCCATGTAACCTCATCCTCTCCATGTAACCTGATCTTCTCCATGTAACCTGCTCTTCTCCATGTAACCTGATCTTCTCCATGTTCTCCATGTAACCTGATCCTCTCCATGTAACCTGATCTTCTCCATGTAACCTGATCTTCTCCATGTAACCTGATCTTTTCATGTAACCTCGTCCTCTCCATGTAACCTGATCTTCTCCATGTAACCTGATCTTCTCCATCTTCTCCATGAACCGCTTCTCCATGTAACCTGATCTTCTCTATGTAACCTCGTCCTCTCCATGTAACCTCGTCCTCTCCATGTAACCTCGTCCTCTCCATGTAACCTCGTCCTCTCCATGTAACCTGATCTTCTCCATGTAACCTGCTCTTCTCCATGTAACCTCGTCCTCTCCATGTAACCTGATCTTCTCCATGTAACCTGCTCTTCTCCATGTAACCTGATCTTCTCCATGTAACCTCGTCCTCTCCATGTAACCTGATCTTCTCCATGTAACCTGCTCTTCTCCATGTAACCTGATCTTCTCCATGCTCTCCATGTAACCTGATCTTCTCCATGTAACCTGATCTTCTCCATGTAACCTGCTCTTCTCCATATAACCTGATTTTCTCCATGTAGCCTGATCTTCTCCAGGTAACCTGATCTTCTCCATGTAACCTGATCTTCTCCATGTAACCTTGTCCTCTCCATGTAACCTGATCTTCTCCATGTAACCTCGTCCTCTCCATGTAACCTGATCTTCTCCATGTAACCGGCTCTTCTCCATGTAACCTGATCTTCTCCATGTTCTCCATGTAACCTGATCTTCTCCATGTAACCTGATCTTCTCCATGTAACCTGATCCTCTCCATGTAACCTGATCTTCTCCATGTAACCTGATCTTCTCCATGTAACCTGATCTTCTCCATGTTCTCCATGTAACCTGATCTTCTCCATGTAACCTGATCTTCTCCATGTAACCTGATCTTCTCCATGTAACCTGATCCTCTCCATGTAACCTGATCCTCTCCATGTAACCTGATCTTCGCCATGTAACCTGATCTTCTCCATGTAACCTGATCCTCTCCATGTAACCTCATCCTCTCCATGTAACCTGATATTCTCCATGTAACCTGATCCTCTCCATGTAACCTCGTCCTCTCCATGTAACCACGTCCTCTCCATGTAACCTGATCCTCTCCATGTAACCTCGTTCTCTCCATGTAACCTCGTCCTCTCCATATAACCTCGTCCTCTCCATGTAACCTGATCTTCTCCATGTAACCTGATCTTCTCCATGTAACCTGATCATCTCCATGTTCTCCATGTAACCTGATCTTCTCCATGTAACCTCATCCTCTCCATGTAACCTGATCTTCTCCATGTAACCTGCTCTTCTCCATGTAACCTGATCTTCTCCATGTTCTCCATGTAACCTGATCCTCTCCATGTAACCTGATCTTTTCCATGTAACCTGATCTTCTCCATGTAACCTGATCTTCTCCATGTAACCTCGTCCTCTCCATGTAACCTGATCTTCTCCATGTAACCTGATCTTCTCCATCTTCTCCATCTTCTCCATGTAACCTGCTCTTCTCCATGTAACCTGATCTTTATGTAACCTCGTCCTCTCCATGTAACCTCGTCCTCTCCATGTAACCTCGTCCTCTCCATGTAACCTGATCTTCTCCATGTAACCTGCTCTTCTCCATGTTCTCCATGTAACCTGATCTTCTCCATGTTCTCCATGTAACCTGATCTTCTCCATGTTCTCCATGTAACCTGATCTTCTCCATGTTCTCCATGTAACCTGATCTTCTCCATGTAACCTGATCTTCTCCATGTAACCTGCTCTTCTCCATGTAACCTGCTCTTCTCCATATAACCTGATCTTCTCCATGTAGCCTGATCTTCTCCATGTAACCTGATCTTCTCCATGTAACCTGATCTTCTCCATGTAACCTGATCTTCTCCATGTAACCTCGTCCTCTCCATGTAACCTGATCCTCTCCATGTAACCTCGTCCTCTCCATGTAACCTGATCTTCTCCATGTAACCTGCTCTTCTCCATGTAACCTGATCTTCTCCATGTTCTCCATGTAACCTGATCTTCTCCATTTAACCTGATCTTCTCCATGTAACCTGATCCTCTCCATGTAACCTGATCTTCTCCATGTAACCTGATCTTCTCCATGTAACCTGATCTTCTCCATGTTCTCCATGTAACCTGATCTTCTCCATGTAACCTGATCCTCTCCATGTAACCTGATCTTCTCCATGTAACCTGATCTTCTCCATGTAACCTGATCCTCTCCATGTAACCTGATCTTCTCCATGTAACCTGATCTTCTCCATGTAACCTGATCCTCTCCATGTAACCTCGTCCTCTCCATGTAACCTGATCTTCTCCATGTAACCTGATCCTCTCCATGTAACCTCGTCCTCCATGTAACCTCGTCCTCTCCATGTAACCTGATCCTCTCCATGTAACCTCGTCCTCTCCATGTAACCTCGTCCTCTCCATGTAACCTCGTCCTCTCCATATAACCTCGTCCTCTCCATGTAACCTGATCTTCTCCATGTAACCTGATTTTCTCCATGTAACCTGATCATCTCCATGTTCTCCATGTTACCTGATCTTCTCCATGTAACCTGATTTTCTCCATGTTACCTGATCTTCTACATGTAACCTGATCATCTCCATGTTCTCCATGTAACCTGATCTTCTCCATGTAACCTGATCTTCTCCATGTAACCTGATCTTCTCCATGTAACCTGATCTTCTCCATGTAACCTGATCCTCTCCATGTAACCTGATCTTCTCCATGTAACCTGATCCTCTCCATGTAACCTGATCCTCTCCATGTAACCTGATCTTCTCCATGTAACCTGATCCTCTCCATGTAACCTGATCTTCTCCATGTAACCTGATCTTCTCCATGTAACCTGATCTTCTCCATGTAACCTGATCCTCTCCATGTAACCTGATCCTCTCCATGTAACCTGATTTTCTCCATGTAACCTCGTCCTCTCCATGTAACCTCGTCCTCTCCATGTAACCTGATCTTCTCCATGTTCTCCATGTAACCTCGACCTCTCCATGTAACCTCGTCCTCTCCATGTAACCTCGTCCTCTCCATATAACCTCGTCCTCTCTCCATGTAACCTGATCTTCTCCATGTAACCTGATTTTCTCCAAGTAACCTGATCATCTCCATGTTCTCCATGTAACCTGATCCTCTCCATGTAACCTGATCTTCTCCATGTAACCTGATCTTCTCCATGTAACCTGCTCTTCTCCATGTAACCTGATCCTCTCCATGTAACCTGATCTTCTCCATGTAACCTGATCTTCTACATGTAACCTGATCATCTCCATGTTCTCCATGTAACATGATCTTCACCATGTAACCTGATCTTCTCCATGTAACCTGATCTTCTCCATGTAACCTGATCTTCTCCATGTAACCTGATCTTCTCCATGTAACCTGATCTTCTCCATGTAACCTGATCCTCTCCATGTAACCTGATCTTCTCCATGTAACCTGATCTTCTCCATGTAACCTGATCCTCTCCATGTAACCTGATCTTCTCCATGTAACCTGATCTTCTCCATGTAACCTCGTCCTCTCCATGTAACCTGCTCTTCTCCATGTAACCTGATCTTCTCCATGTAACCTGATCTTCTCCATGTAACCTGATCCTCTCCATGTAACCTCGTCCTCTCCATGTAACCTGATCTTCTCCATGTAACCTGATCTTCTCCATATAACCTGATCATCTCCAAGTAACCTGATCTTCTCCATGTAACCTGATCTTCTCCATGTAACCTGATCTTCTCCATGTAACCTGATCTTCTCCATATAACCTGATCATCTCCAAGTAACCTGATCCTCTCCATGTAACCTCGTCCTCTCCATGTAACCTGATCTTCTCCATGTTCTCCATGTAACCTGATCTTCTCCATATAACCTGATCATCTCCATGTAACCTGATCTTCTCCATGTAACCTGATCTTCTCCATGTAACCTGATCCTCTCCATGTAACCTGATCTTCTCCATGTAACCTGATCTTCTCCATGTAACCTGATCTTCTCCATGTAACCTGCTCTTCTCCATGTAACCTGCTCTTCTCCATGTAGCCTGATCCTCTCCATGTAACCTGATCTTCTCCATGTAACCTCGTCCTCTCCATGTAACCTCGTCCTCTCCATGTAACCTGATCCTCTCCATGTAACCTGATCTTCTCCATGTAACCTGATCATCTCCATGTAACCTGATCCTCTCCATGTAACCTGATCTTCTCCATGTAACCTGATCCTCTCCATGTAACCTGATCTTCTCCATGTAACCTGCTCTTCTCCATGTAACCTGATCTTCTCCATGTAACCTGATCCTCTCCATGTAACCTGATCTTCTCCATGTAACCTGATCTTCTCCATGTAACCTGATCTTCTCCATGTAACCTGATCCTCTCCATGTAACCTGATCTTCTCCATGTAACCTGATCTTCTCCATGTAACCTGATCCTCTCCATGTAACCTGATCCTCTCCATGTAACCTGATCATCTCCATGTAACCTGATCTTCTCCATCTAACCTGATCTTCTCCATCTAACCTGATCTGTGTTGGCATGCCGTAAACAACTCAACACCACCACTGCCAACACTTGTTTTTAACATCAAAATGTCTGCACTGGATGCATATTCAGTGAAACCTGTGTTAGTGGTCACCTCTATTAAGCAGCCAACCTGTATTAAGCACCCAGTTTCCAGATTCACAATATGCTGTTTTATTATACATTTGACCTCTATTAAGCAGCCACCTGCGCTAAGCAGCCACTTTCTATGATTCCCTTGGGTGGCTGCTTAAGACAGGTTTGACTGTATAATGATGTGCTATTGTTTGCAATAACGTTTGTTCACAAATCTACGTTATATATAGACAAACCAATAGTGAAGAAAATGACGGAAATAACAGTGTTACCAGGTGTGAACCAGGATTCGAACTTGAAGTGCGAGTTTGGCGGCTTCCCTGACATTGTGACATGGACTAAGGATGGCCACACCCTCCAGGGCGAATCCAAGTACAGTATTCCAAGCCTCGTTACCCAGCTAGACAGCGGCAGGACACTTAGCAGTCTCATAGTGAAACATGTCGTATCCGATGATTTTGGTAGCTACACATGTAACGGCTCTAACAAATTTGGAAGCATGCATTCAACCGGGGTTTTGAAAAGTAAGTACATATTTACCTCTTTTCCTATTCAGTGTAGAAAGTGTGTGTGTTTGTTTGTTTATGATAGTGTCACCCCTAATGAAAGAGCCAGCCATTTCGGACTTATGGGACATCCTCGTGCGAAAATAAGTACTTCCGAAATCATGTAATAGGTAATCATATTTAACTAGCTGGCAGCTCAGCAACCGGCCTTATCAGAATGGACCCCCCCGACGAACGAGGTTCGCACCCCCTTCTCCGTCGGTGGATGTCTTAACAACTAGGTCATGGAGACGGTGTATAAAGATGATGTGTTGATAGCAAACCCATATATCAAATCTTTGTAATTTTGTAATTATCCGTGGCCTAGTGGTTAGTGTCGTTAACTTCCGCTCAATGCTGTAGGTTGGATTGCCACTGGGGGTATCGAATTATTTCAAGTGAGGAAGCTATCCAACTGGCTTACAGCTAGTAGGTTGTTGGTTCTATGCGGGTGCCCGATTGTATCTGAAATACTGCTAGGTCCACCCGGGGTCATTCTCCACCAGTAATAGCTTGTGCTGCGTCATATGTATGTATGTATGTTCCTTTAATGTCAAACCCCTCGCGGGGACTTAGACATGTATTCCTGGGCAGGCTTAGCCGACCATAGCGGTTAACCAGTACTAAGCAATGTGTGTGAGGTACCTTGCTCAATGACACTACATACGTGGCCTGACCGAGTATCGAACCTGGGACCGGTCGATTCCAAATCCGATGCTCTACCACTGCCCCAAATATCAAACAAACACATTTGTCACACACACGTTTTAAAAAATATTTTCCTTTATTTTTATTATTCTTTTAAATCTACTCACACTTATTATTCCTCATTTTGCTATCCGATAATTACGTAGTTTTTTTCTACATCTGTATACTTTTGTCACTGGACATACCTTCTTTTTTCAGAAAATTATGCACCAAAAATTTCACAATAATTGATTGTTTTTTGGTCCGAAATATTCATAGTTTGATGGAATACAATCGAAGCATGAATGTACTATGATGTAAATTCACTATGAGCAGTATTATTATTGTAAATGTGTTAAAAAATATTTGTAATCTATGTTGAATGTGGAATAAAAATATTATGTTATATTTCGGGTTTTACGCCTGCATCTGCATTTTGGGCTATATCGCCGGCAGGCAGTTTACCTAACAACACCTTTCCTGGGCAGGCTCCAGCGGTTAACCAGTACTTGGATGCACCAACCTCCGTAAGAAACTGCCAACTTTTTCATATAAATGAGACACGGTCTGAGAGGGGCTCGTACCCGTGACCATCAGTGATGATAGGTTACAGTGGTATACAAGTCAGCGACCTTAACCACTCAACCACGGAGGCGGAGGAATAAAAATATAAAAAAATATTTGTCACACACACATTGCATGGACCACCAGCAGCGCCTGCATGTTTCTTGTTCTAAGCGATTCTACTGCTTGTTTGATTTCAGACATGTTCCCTGTTACACCTATTCCTACGTCTGCACCGCCGAACAAGACGGATGTTGCAGGTATGTTTATATCTTGGAATAGACTTGATGGTTATACTTGTGTCTTTTCACTAATTCATTTGTATCAAGCAGTTGTCAACGACGAACGCGTACAAATAAACCAGGTACATGAACACATTCAAGACACTGTAAATAGAGATCTCACTAAAGATTTGTGAAATGTGATGTCATGAATTCTTTCCATTGTATGTACTGTTCTAGTGTCATAATTTGGCCAGACGGATCTGTATTCCAGTGGTTAACACGTGGGACTGATAATCCAGGGGTCGCAGGTTCGATCCCCTGTCTGACCCTAATAACGGGGAGGGCTGTAAATAATGTTGTTATAACTAGTAGCCCAACCCATTTGCTTTTTTCCCCCTTGACAAAACAAATGTATCGTATACTGCAATCATATAATTACATATTAATCTCTGATTTGTTCTTAGTATTGTATGTATATATGTAATGTATTGTATGAAAAAAATGCAATAAAATATTATTAACCCTAATAAAATTAGCAGTCTTTCAGATGGGACTTTAAACCAAGGTCTTGTGTCGGTGCTTTACACCGTGCACGTAAAAGAACCAGAGGAGACTCTGGAATGGGCCTCTGTCTGTATCATTGCACTATCCTCCAAAAATCTAAAATGATTAATCTCTTCAGGAGGCGTCATTCATATGGGCAACCGGTAGCGACGATAAATAAACGTAAAACACGCGCATAATTTGGCGTTGATGAATGAGATATAGTACATGTGTATGTGTAGAGAAGTATAGTGGCTGAATGGTTTAAATGATTTAATATTGAAAGTCTATTCATTGTATATGCTGAATATGACACCCGAATGTGGTTAAATCAACATGGAACTACTGCTGTAGAAAGTAAATAGTGTTAAATCCACCCCCATGTCAGACATACACCCCCATGTCAGACATCCACCTCCATGTCAGACATACACCCCCATGTCAGACATCCACCTCCATGTCAGACATACACCCCCATGTCAGACATCCACCTCCATGTCAGACATACACCCCCATGTCAGACATCCACCCCCATGTCAGACATACACCCCCATGTCAGACATCCACCTCCATGTCAGACATACACCCCCATGTCAGACATCCACCCCCATGTCAGACATACACCCCCATGTCAGACATCCACCTCCATGTCAGACATACACCTCCATGTCAGACATACACCTCCATGTCAGACATCCACCTCCATGTCAGATATACACCCCCATGTCAGACATTCACCCCCATGTCAGACATACACCTCCATGTCAGATATACACCTCCATGTCAGATATACACCCCCATGTCAGACATTCACCCCCATGTCAGACATTCACCCCCATGTCAGACATACACCTCCATGTCAGACATCCACCTCCATGTCAGACATACACCCCCATGTCAGACATCCACCTCCATGTCAGACATACACCCCCATGTCAGACATCCACCTCCATGTCAGACATACACCCCCATGTCAGACATCCACCCCCATGTCAGACATACACCCCCATGTCAGACATCCACCTCCATGTCAGACATACACCCCCATGTCAGACATCCACCCCCATGTCAGACATACACCCCCATGTCAGACATCCACCTCCATGTCAGACATACACCTCCATGTCAGACATACACCTCCATGTCAGACATCCACCTCCATGTCAGATATACACCCCCATGTCAGACATTCACCCCCATGTCAGACATACACCTCCATGTCAGATATACACCTCCATGTCAGATATACACCCCCATGTCAGACATTCACCCCCATGTCAGACATACACCTCCATGTCAGACATACACCTCCATGTCAGACATTCACCTCCATTTCAGATGTTAACCTTGCCTATACTAAACTACAATATATTATAAGTTCAATTATATGTAATATTACTTGGAAATTGTAGGAGAAATTCTTTATTCATTGTGTTATATATTATGTTATGCATCGTGTTCTACATTGTGTTACACATCGTGTTCTACATTGTGTTATGCATCATGTTCTACATTGTGTTATGCATCGTGTTCTACATTGTGTTATGCATCATGTTCTACATTGTGTTATGCATCATGTTCTACATTGTGTTATGCATCGTGTTCTACATTGTGTTATACATCATGTTATACATCATGTTATACATCATGTTATATATCATGTTATATATTATGTTATACATTATGTTATACATCATGTTATACATCATGTTATACATCATGTTATATATTATGTTATACATCATGTTATATATTATGTTATATATTATGTTATACATCATGTTATATATTATGTTATACATTATGTTATACATCATGTTATACATCATGTTATATATTATGTTATATATTATGTTATACATCATGTTATACATTATGTTATATATTATGTTATACATCATGTTATACATTATGTTATACATTATGTTATACATCATGTTATATATTATGTTATACATTATGTTATACATCATGTTATACATCATGTTATATATTATGTTATATATTATGTTATACATCATGTTATATATTATGTTATATATTATGTTATACATCATGTTATATATTATGTTATACATCATGTTATATATTATGTTATACATCATGTTATATATTATGTTATACATCATGTTCTACATTGTGACTTATCTTGCAGAGTGTTGCCGCTCCATGGGAGTACCAGAAGACTGTAGCCTCCATGTTTGTACATATGATATAGACATCAACACGTTAATATCCAACACAGCGCTAACACATTGTGCAACATATCTCACAGAATTCTTTACCTGTGGAGCTGGTGAGTGTCTGTCAAATGTTTGTTTTAAAGCGACAGTACATCGCAAAAAGCAAATAAAATGCATTTGTTCACGTATAAATGCATTGCTACTACAAATTCTTCCGAAAACATTCGAACACTAACATTGAATCAATAAACAGTGTTTTTGTGGATTGATTGAAAGTATGATTTCATATAACGATTATCCATGCTCCTGAATTGACGTTTGTTTGTCATCGGAGTCAATACTAAACTCGAGATAATGTCGTTTAGGGTTAATCTGACTAAGAATAGTCTACAAATAAATATGCAAAATATGAGATATAATGGTAAATCTGTACCATAAATCGCGTTATTCAGGATACATTAGTTGTATTATGCATGGATGTTTACATTATTTTGTTATGTCAACAAACCACGTATACGACATTTGTTTATTAGTTGAAATACTCAGTATTTGAGGCCAATATTTGGAAAAAAATTATACCATATAATAGGAAAATACATTCTGTAGAAATGTGTGCTTTGACTGATGTAGTGTCGCTTTAAATACTTATTTAAAAACCCTAAGATCGAAATCTCTAATCACATTTAGGCTTGTGAAGATAAGATTTTATTAAATCATGTTTTTGTTTATGCAGATTTATTTCAGCTTGAATACGAAACATTAGATTTAATCAATCTCTAGACCTCATTCCTGATGGAATTCATTGCCATGAGGGAGAGAGAAGAGGCACTCTCGATACCTCATTCCTGATGGAATTCATTGCCATGAGGGAGAGAGAAGAGGCGCTCTCGAGACCTCACTCCTGATGGAATCCATAGCCATAGGGGAGAGAGAAGAAGCACTCTCGAGACCTCATTCCTGATGGAATCCATCGCCATGAGGGAGAGAGAAGAGGCGCTCTTGAGACCTCACTCCTGATGGAATCCATAGCCATAGGGGAGAGAGAAGAAGCACTCTCGAGACCTCATTCCTGATGGAATCCATCGCCACAAGGGGAGAGAGAAGAGGCACTCTCGAGACCTCATTCCTGTTGGAATCCATCACCATAGGGTAGAGAGAAGAGCCACTCTCGAGACCTCATTCAAGGGGAGAGAGAATTATGAATATACAGAATTCAACTTGAACATTTAAGTCCAGCAGTTAGTCAGTACAGAATATTCTATTCATTGTCCAACCCCATGAGTTAGCCCAATCCCTCACAGGTTCGATTTCATTCAGGTAACAAGTGGGTTGTATGTCCACAGAAACTACCGCACAGAAATATTTGGAGTGGTTAAGGTCGCTGACTTGTATACCACTGTAACCTATCATCACTGATGGTCACAGGTTCGAGCCCCGCTCAGGCCGTGTCTCATTTATATGAAAAAGTTTGCAGTTTCTTACGGAGGTTGGTGCACCCAAGTACTGGTTAACCGCTGGAGCCTGCCCAGGAAAGGTGCCCGCCGGCGATATAGCCCAAAATGGTGCTGATGTAGGCTTAAAACCCGAAATATAACATAACATAAGAA
Source organism: Archivesica marissinica (assembly GCA_014843695.1). Lineage (NCBI taxonomy): Eukaryota > Metazoa > Mollusca > Bivalvia > Venerida > Vesicomyidae > Archivesica > Archivesica marissinica. Next base: position 19,618,209 of record CM026390.1, on the reverse strand, counting down.
ATATTTGGCCAGAAGTATCATCGTACTGACCTATACTCAGATTGTTCAAACAGATCACAATGTCTGATGAATAAGAAAGACCTTTAACCTTTTACTCTCCAATAGAAGAGGCCAATTGTGGAAGTCGTGATAGCGCAGTATCTTGTATACAATATACTTAATCCGGCGCGATATAGCCTGAACTGTGCTGATGCGCCATTGAACCGAATACTCACTCACGTGATAGCGCAGTGGATGCACGTTCGCTTCAGGTGCGAAAGGTCCGGAGTTTGAGCCCCGCTGGAGCCGTTACGATTGTACCCTTAGGCAAGGCATTTAAATTCAACGTTGCCTCTTCTCTCTCCATCGTGGCGATGGATTCCATCAGGAATGAGGTCTCGATTGTGATTAATATAAATTGTAAGAACTTGTTTCACAATCGAGCTAAAATAAATTTGTATGAACTAAACTAAGAGGCCAATTATTCATTTTATCGCCATACTGCTGTACTACATAAACAATAATCAATATCTATTGGAGTAGATAACAACCTGGATCAGCAGCTATATGCGGGACAAGATAAGGTGTTCTATGAATCCCCCCCCGTCTGACCCTAATAAAATTAACAGCTTTCAGATGGGACGGTAAACCGAGGTCTTGTGTCGGTGCTTTACATCGTGCACGTAAAAGAACCAGAGGAGACTCTGGAATGGGTCTCTATCTGTATCATTGCACTATCATCCAAAAATTTAAAATGACTAATATCTTCAGGAGAGGTCGCTCATATGGGCAACCGGTAGCGACGATAAATAAACGTAAAACACACACAGGTGTTATATGACATTTATGTCACAGGCAGACGTAAAACATTGCGTTGATAGTGAAATGGGTGCTGAAAATAATGTTATTATTGAAAACATATAATTATTTTGTGCTCTGATAGAAGAATTGGGCTATAAAAAGTTAAAAAATTTAAGAAATATTTTAATCAAACTTGACTGTTAGATGATTTATGGACCACTAACACGGGTTTGACTGTATTTCATTGGAAAGCATGAAATAAATGTCTATTATTCAGTAGTAGGTGTAGACTGCAGCGTGTTTATTTCAGATGGCAAGGACCATACACAATGCTGTACGAAGCAGGGCGTGCAGGAATATTGCTTGCCATTCTGTAAGGGAGTGATCCCGGACCACGATAACCAGTTAGAACTTATGATGTGTTTACCACATGCTGACACACTACTTAACTGTGCTATTAATGGCATACGTGAGTATATTGCTTATATATCTGATATGCAACAATATGTTATGACGCATTCTTACTAGCTCGATGCAAGCATCTCGATAGTCTAGCTACGTGAATCTCAATTGTACTGAGCAGTGAAATAAAAGAATAAGCTACTAAAATGGCCTTGCATGTTATAAATTAAAGCTGTAAATTGTTGTATATTACCGATTAATAATACCGATATTACCGATTAATAGTACCGATATTACCGAGTAATAATACAAATATTACTGAGTAATAATACCGATATTACCGAGTAATAGTACCGATATTACCGAGTAATAATACAAATATTACCGAGTAATAATACAAATATTACCAAGTAATAATACCGATATTACCGAGTAATAGTACCGATATTACCGAGTAATAATACAAATATTACCGAGTAATAATACAAATATTACCAAGTAATAATACCGATATTACCGATTAATAGTACCGATATTACCGAGTAATAATACAAATATTACTGAGTAATAATACCGATATTACCGAGTAATAGTACCGATATTACCGAGTAATAATACAAATATTACCGAGTAATAATACAAATATTACCAAGTAATAATACCGATATTACCGAGTAATAGTACCGATATTACCGAGTAATAATACAAATATTACCAAGTAATAATACAAATATTACCAAGTAATAATACCGATATTACCGAGTAATAATACCGATATTACCGAGTAATAATACAAATATTACTGAGTAATAATACCAATATTACCGAGTAATAATACAAATATTACCGAGTAATAATACAAATATTACCGAGTAATAATACTGTGGTCGGATCATTTCGGTGATTGTCCGACTTCACGGTGATAAACGATGGAGCTATTTTTGTGGATTTCGGCATTATCCGTGAAACACAATTATCTATACAATGGATACGTTTTACGTTTGATGTGACCATCGATACTTGCTATTGTAAATAAACATACATGTAACGCTGACTGGAAGATTTGTTTCATGTGCCGCATAGACATCAAGGGTGATAAGGGCTGGCTTACTCGACTTAAAATATACACAACTTGTTTATGAGGAAAATTGGGTGAGATTTTCTCAGAAATACATACTCTATAAAAATAATTATGATCTGTTGATTGTTTGCGCCACTGCTCGCTAAAATTATAATTAGCGCTAGATCCTGTTACGCTAATTCATGACCACGCCAATAAATGACAATTTTTGAAAATCATCGGCTATACGCTAAAATTTGGACACTCTAATTTAAGTAAACATACAGAAGTATGTAGAAGCCACGATTATGCTTACATCTCATGAACCAATACAGCCAGTTCTTGCACTTCTTCCAAATTACATGGTTTTTGGGTGAAAATGGATGCACATGTATTAAAGCAGCATTACAATGTAATAAAGAATGTTTTGGGTATAATATAAATACTAATGTGTGTGTGTGTTTACAAAAATCGAAATAGTCGCTCAGAAACGATAAAATTCCAATAAATTTAAACCGTCGTATACGTGAATTTGTTTATCAACAAACGAAATGTAAACACGCACAGCGCGCATGCGTGAATCAACAGAGGATGTAGAAAACAACATATATATTTTGAACATGAAATGCTATCTATCTTCCTCTAATGTCGAACCCCTCACGGGGATGTAGAAATGTCCCTAATTGACTTAGCTAACAGAGGTATGAATCAACATATCAAGTAATTTAATTAAAAAAGACAATGTGGGACAAATGGGGATGATGCATTCTGAATGTAAACAAGTGCGGACGATGCGTTCCGGTTGTAAAGAAGTGTGTGACTTGAAAAGTGTGTGACTTGGAAAGTCCTACTTTCGGTTTCGAGTTTGTTTTATCGCTAAAAAACAAATGAACATAAGCACACAAAGTACATGTATAATGTTAGAATGTGTAGCAGCATTGCTACCCATACGTAAAAATTGAATTTTTCAAATATATTTGATTTCATACGATGTAATGCTGCTTTAAATATATATATTCACATTGTGGAGAAATATAGTAAAACATTGACTTTGTTGTATTTGTATTTTTGGATGACTAGGTATGGAATAGTTTTTTTCCGTGACATGTGTAATCTAAAAACTTTTTTAAAATTATTTATTGTTTCATTCCATTTAGAAACTTATACTTCAGTGCTTAGAGTACTTCTCTCCTTGTAGAATATATTCCCTCAGCACCTAGGGAGGTCCATGCCCATGTATATTACGACACAGTTTGTGTACAGTGGGATCTGCCAGAGGAGAATGCTGACAAAGTGGATGTGTACCATATTTACTACAAGTCAACATCTACTCCAGAAACGTATGATGCTGCGGTATGTAACACTAATTTTTGTCTTTTGTCTCACTGAGGGTATGCTTGGGGTAGGGGGTGTTAATTTCTCTGATGGGCCGTTGTCTAATGTTGTTAAAACTTGTGGCCCAAACCATTTGTATTTTCATGCTAAGTATTGTATCTTTATGAGTATGACAGAAATTATGTACTATTAATTTGCAATAAAATATGATTATTTTGAATACACAAGTCTTATATTATCAGTGAAAACAGACGGAAATATGTTGATATAATGAAAATAATGAAAAGTGAAATAACAATTATGAATGAATATTCTAAACGTAACAAAAATACTTTGTTCTTTAGGAAAATTGAAAATATTTTGAAATCTTAATTCAATTCATATATATATATCTATACATACATTTAGTATTATAATGTACATTGCTTTTGAATGTGTCCGCCTCCGTGGTCGAGTGGTTAAGGTCGCTGACTTGTATACCACTGTAACCTATCATCACTGATGGTCACGGGTTCGAGCCCCACTCAGACCGTGTCTCATTTATATGAAAAAGTTGGCAGTTTCTTACGGAGGTTGGTGCACCCAAGTACTGGTTAACCGCTGGAGCCTGCCCAGGAAAGGTGTTGTTAGGTAAACTGCCCGCCGGCGATATAGCCCAAAATGGTGCTGATGCAGGCGTAAAACCCGAAATATATAAATATATATATATGCTTTAGAATGTATGATTATTGTGTTAATACATTAATACATGTGTGTATTATTCTGTAAATATTTGTAAATAATGAACTGAATAAACCTTAAAAATAAAAAAAAAATATAAAAAAAAATGATTAAATAAAAAATAATTCTCTGATTTCAAATCACTTGTTCCACAGGTGTAGATACTGAACAAAGGTGTCAAATTCAAGCATTTGAGAACAATCTGCAGTTGCAGAAGGTAGCTTTGGAGTTCAACCCAGGTGTCTGAAACACTGTCCAGTATTGTGCCTGAGGTTTCTTCCACCTATAAGAGATGGATTGACACCATATCACTTAAGCTGTCACTGTGAATTTACTAGGGATGGCAACGAATAGCGATTAAACTATTCGAATATTCGGTCGGGACGGTATTCGAATATTCGATTATTAAAAATTCAAAATCACTCAAACTCTTATAAAAATTGCCACGCCTAATTTCTGTTTTACACGTAAACGTCATCTTCTTCAAATGATTATTCAGATTGATGTTGTACCCGAATATGTTAAATCCAATTTGCATATATTACATCTATCAGTTTTCTTATTCTGAGCAGGAGGCATTTTAGGAGATATAATATTTTTTTCCAAATATTCAAATACTGGAATAGTATTTGGATATTCGGACGTTCGAGCGAATATTCGAATATTCGTTGCCATCCCTAGAATTTACCCCTCACCCCCAAGAAAAAGTATTTTCTGTTTTACTGTATAACTATATACCATCCGTCAGTTTGCCCGACGGCCTACTTGCCCGGCCGCTCAGCTGCCACCAACTTGATTATAATAATGATAATCTAATTTGACCTCACCTGTGTTATATCTAAACCTGTTGAAAATAAAAAGATCACTGCCATTATCAGATGCCATGAATACAATTTCCTCCATTATTTTAGAGCAAGCTATTACGCTCAAAAGATCTGCAAGCAGATTTAATCAAGAAGGGAGAAATTTACACAGTATGGGTTGTTGCTATCAATGATTTTGGTACCAGTAATGTGTCTGCACAGTCGCATGTCACTGTAACAGGTGAGAGATATGTTCATATATGAGAGGGTTTATTGATAAATGTAAGGGACACAACATGTGAGATGGTACGGTGGTCGCCAGATCGGACAGCTGGGTTTTCTCCGGGTACTCCGGTTTCCTCCCACATGACTGACCACATATACGCTTTCATCCGTGCCAACGAGAGTGATTAATATAAGTTGTTAGAACTTGCTTCGCAGTCGTTGGAAAATAATTAAAGTTTAAACTAAGGGACACAACAAACAGTTGACTCAGACGGATCTGTAGTCCAGTGGTAACATGCTGGACTGGTAATCAAGGGATCGCAGGTTCGATCCCCCGTCTGACCCTAATAAAATTAAGTCTTTCAGATGGGGACTTTAAACCGAGGTCTCTTGTCGGTGCTGTACACCATGCATGTAAAAGAACCAGAGAAGACTCTGGAATGGATCTCTGTCTGTATCATTGCACTATCCTCCAAAAATCTAAAATGACTAATCTCTTCAGGAGGCGTCGCTCATATGGGCAACCGGTAGCGACGATAAATAAACGTAAACACACCCAAACAGTTGACACATGACTGTTATTTCAAGTATTGCACTTCAGAGGAAACTGACTCTTGAGGAGGTCAAACGTTTATTGCAAAGTAGCATGGTTATATTCCTGTTGTCTCTGTTTTGCTACAGTTTTTCATGCAACAAGTCTTGAAGAGCCGAGAGCATGGCTTCTGAAACTCTGTCTGTCTGCCCGTCTGTCTGACCATGCACACGAGAGGGTACTTACGTTGTTAGGAGAACAATAGATCTATGGTCTAATGGTCTAGGGTTAGGTATAATATGTGGCTATAAATGCTCGTGGGTGACTAATAGAACCAAGTGCATAGCTTCTGAAACTCTGTCTGTCTGTCCGTCCATGCACACGAGAGGGTACTTACGTTGTTAGGAGAACAACAGATCTATTGTCTAATGGTCTAGGGTTAGCTATAATATATGGCTATAAATGCTAGTCGGTGACTAATAGAACAAATGAGAGAACAATCGGTATCCTCTCTTGTGAACATCCATCAGTCAACCCATCGTTCTTGTCTGTCATTATTAATTTCTGTCTGGAATATAGATTATAAATAAAACAGAAAGTTAATTGTTCATAAAACATGTTTGAAAGAGCAGTTCCAAGTCCATGATTATCTTTCAATTGAGGAATAGTACATCAGTGTTATAGTACATCAGTGTTATAGTACATCAGTGTTATAGTACATCTATAGTACATCAGTGTTATAATACATCAGTGTTATAGTACATCAGTGTTATAGTACATCAGTGTTATAGTACATCAGTGTTATAAAACATCAGTGTTATAGTACATCAGTGTTATAGTACATCAGTGTTATAATACATCAGTGTTATAATACATCAGTGTTATAGTACATCAGTGTTATAATACATCAGTGTTATAGTACATCAGTGTTATAGTACATCAGTGTTATAATACATCAGTGTTATAGTACATCAGTGTTATAGTACATCAGTGTTATAGTACATCAGTGTTATAGTACATCAGTGTTATAGTACATCAGTGTTATAGTACATCAGTGTTATAATACATCAGTGTTATAGTACATCAGTGTTATAGTACATCAGTGTTATAATACATCAGTGTTATAGTACATCAGTGTTATAGTACATCAGTGTTATAGTACATCAGTGTTATAGTACATCAGTGTTATAGTACATCAGTGTTATAGTACATCAGTGTTATAGTACATCAGTGTTATAGTACATCTATAGTACATCAGTGTTATAGTACATCTATAGTACATCAGTGTTATAGTACATCTATAGTACATCAGTGTTATAGTACATCAGTGTTATAGTACATCAGTGTTATAGTACATCAGTGTTATAGTACATCTATAGTACATCAGTGTTATAGTACATCAGTGTTATAGTACATCTATAGTACATCAGTGTTATAGTACATCAGTGTTATAGTACGTACATCAGTGTTATAGTACATCAGTGTTATAGTACATCAGTGTTATAGTACATCAGTGTTATAATACATCAGTGTTATAATACATCAGTGTTATAGTACATCTATAGTACATCCGTGTTATAGTACATCAGTGTTATAGTACATCTATAGTACATCAGTGTTATAGTACATCAGTGTTATAGTACATCAGTGTTATAGTACATCAGTGTTATAATACATCAGTGTTATAATACATCAGTGTTATAGTACATCAGTGTTATAATACATCAGTGTTATAATACATCAGTGTTATAGTACATCAGTGTTATAGTACATCAGTGTTATAGTACATCAGTGTTATAGTACATCAGTGTTATAGTACATCAGTGTTATAGTACATCAGTGTTATAGTACATCTATAGTACATCAGTGTTATAGTACATCTATAGTACATCAGTGTTATAGTACATCTATAGTACATCAGTGTTATAGTACATCTATAGTACATCAGTGTTATAGTACATCTATAGTACATCAGTGTTATAGTACATCAGTGTTATAGTACATCAGTGTTATAGTACATCAGTGTTATAGTACATCAGTGTTATAGTACATCAGTGTTATAGTACATCAGTGTTATAGTACATCAGTGTTATAGTACATCTATAGTACATCAGTGTTATAGTACATCAGTGTTATAGTACATCTATAGTACATCAGTGTTATAGTACATCTATAGTACATCAGTGTTATAGTACATCAGTGTTATAGTACATCTATAGTACATCAGTGTTATAGTACATCTATAGTACATCTATAGTACATCAGTGTTATAGTACATCAGTGTTATAGTACATCAGTGTTATAGTGACACATGTCCTACTATGAATATTGCAGCTTTAGTGCCACCCGCTCCTGGTAGCCTGCATGGTGAAGTGAAAGATAATGTCAATATCGAGGTCAAGTGGGAGCCGCCAGCTACACATCTGAGGATATTGAAATATGCTATCCATTACCAAGCCGCTAATGGACAAAGAAGAATTGTAAGTTTTTCTGTCGACCATGTGTTAGTGGTTGCCTCTATTTAACAGTCAACCTGTATTAAGCTGTCAGCTATAAGACCCTAACTGGCATTGTAGTATATTCTCGACCTCTATTTAGCAGTCAACCTGTATTAAGCTGTCAGCTATAAGACCCTAACTGGCATTGTAGTATATTCTCGACCTCTATTTAACATCCAACTTTTCAGCAGCCACTTTTTGTACTTCCATTTACTGGCTGCTTAAGACAGTTTGGACTCTATCTTAACCCTTAACCTGCTGAATAAATTAGACGGAATGTGCAAACAACAGAGATCCAGATCAGCTGCGGTGTAACCCCATGTCTGATCAGGATCTATGTTGTTTGCTATTCAGACAAATGTTTTAGCTCCACTATCCAAACAACAAACAGTATTGAGCCCGATCTGACGACATGTTCTGTGTACATTCTATGCCGTATGATCTGGCTCTATGCTGTTTGCAAAAGCGACTTTAGTCGTGATTGACAGGTTACGGGTTAATCTCGTCTATTAAGCCGTTGTATACTTGTCTATCACGTATATATCGGATATTACAGGAGTCGTCTCGAATAAAGATCCTATTTATAACATAATCGTCCAAAAATCTGTTTAATTCACTGAATTGCAAATGTTTCATGTACATGTGCTTTAGTCACTATCAATGAAGTGCGTTATGCGGTCGCTTGTAAATGAATAGTAAGTACACCAAAAAAGTAGTTCCCATTTTATTTGTAATTGTACTCGTATTTATTGCTTTGCTTACGTGATAATCAGCTTTTAAATTCTGCATTCTAAGCAACAGTGTGCATTCTACATGTATACTATTATGTCAATTGTATGAATAGAGCATGCGCGATTATGACGTCACAACTAGTATTTTACTATGATGTCACAACAAGTATGTATTTACCAAGTCGTCAAAAATGTGTTCAACGTTTAACCCATTTCATTCTGGATACATTTAAAGGCTTTTGCAAACAACATAGATCCAGATCAGCCTCAGTGTGACGCTGCGTGCTGATCAGGATCTATGTTGTTTGCTACATAGCCAAGTGTCTTAGCAAGATCATCTGAATAGCAAACAGCATAGAGCCTGATCAGACGGAATGTTCCATGGCGGTTGATCTGGCTCTATGTTCATTGCAAAAACTGTTTGAATGGTATCCAGAATCAAATGGGTTATATACCGGCTATATGCAGCAGACTTTTGGATACTATTTTGGATGAAAATACCTGCGTCTTATATAGAGACGATTACGGTATCTTTGACTCAAACCACCAATGACTGGAACCATTATTCACATACCCGACGAGTTTGAGGCATCGAAGTTCGACTGTATTTATATTACTACATGTTTCGAATCATAGAGGCACTGTAGGGGCAGATTATTTGTTATACGTTCAGTCTTGCTGTCCAACACGTTGCTGTCCGGCCATTAAGATGATGGTGTTATTGTTCACCTAATATATTCGGTTAGAACCTTTTCTTGAAGGTAAACACGATGGCGCAACTATTGAACATTCGCTTGATACATCTAATCCCAAACACGATGTATACCATATCAGTGTCGGCTTCCAGCAGTGACGGAGATGGACAGAGATCTAATGCTATCTACGTTAAAACAGGTACTAATTGTGTTCTTTCCCCTCTACACCAGTATTTGTCAAGACAACCCAGATAATGTAGAATAGGGGACCGATGCCTTTAGAGGTGACTAGTAGTAATTTTTAAAGGCTTTTTTATATGGCATCTCTCTGATTCCATTGAGTGTGAACGTGCTATAGAACTAGAACTGTTGTCCAGAGTGTGAACGTGCTATAGAACTAGAACTGTTGTCCAGAGTGTGAACGTGCTATAGAACTAGAACTGTTGTCAGGAGTGTGAACGTGCTATAGAACTAGAACTGTTGTCAGGAGTGTGAACGTGCTATAGAACTAGAACTGTTGTCCAGAGTGTGAACATGTTATAGAACTAGAACTGTTGTCCAGAGTGTGAACGTGCTATAGAACTAGAACTGTTGTCCAGAGTGTGAACGTGCTATAGAACTAGAACTGTTGTCCAGAGTGTGAACGTGCTATAGAACTAGAACTGTTGTCAGGAGTGTGAACGTGCTATAGAACTAGAACTGTTGTCAGGAGTGTGAACGTGCTATAGAACTAGAACTGTTGTCCAGAGTGTGAACATGTTATAGAACTAGAACTGTTGTCCAGAGTGTGAACGTGCTATAGAACTAGAACTGTTGTCCAGAGTGTGAACGTGCTATAGAACTAGAACTGTTGTCCAGAGTGTGAACGTGCTATAGAACTAGAACTGTTGTCAGGAGTGTGAACGTGCTATAGAACTAGAACTGTTGTTAGGAGTGTGAACATGCTATAGAACTAGAACTGTTGTCCAGTGTGTGAACGTGCTATAGAACTAGAACTGTTGTCCAGAGTGTGAACATGCTATAGAACTAGAACTGTTGTCCAGAGTGTGAACGTGCTATATAACTAGAACTGTTGTCAGGAGTGTGAACGTGCTATAGAACTAGAACTGTTGTCCAGAGTGTGAACATGCTATAGAACTAGAACTGTTGTCCAGAGTGTGAACATGCTATAGAACTAGTTAGTAGCAGACACTGTTAGTAGCAGACTCTGTTAGTACCAGGGATCGCAGGTTCAATCCACTGTCTGACCCTAATAAAATTAACAGTCTTTCAGATGGGACGTTAAACCGAGGTCTTGTGTCGGTACTTTACACCGTGCACATAAAAGAACCAGAGGAGACTCAGGAATGGGTCTTTCTCTGTCTGTATCATTGCACTATCCTCCAAAATCTAAAATGACTAATCTCCTCAGGAGGCATCCGTCGCTCATATGGGTAACCGGTAGCGACGATAAATAAACATAAAACACACAATGATAATTTTGGACATGATTATCTCCCTTTGAAGAATAAAAAATAAAAAGAGTGTGTCCACAATGATCAGTACCTTAGCACAGTTGCTTATCATTTCTGGCTTTCTGCATTTCTATAAATTTATTTTAGCTCAATTGCGAAACAAGTTCTTACAACTTATATTAATCACTCTCGAGACATCATTCCTGATGGAATCCATCACCACGAGGGAGAGAGAAGAGGCAATGTGGAATTTAAATGCCTCGCCTAATCGTAACGGTTCCAGCGGGGCTCGAACTCTGGACCTTTTGCACCTGAAGCGAACACGCATCCACTGCGCTATCACGACTTCCACAATGCTTTCTGCATTCTGGTCAGATAATGCTTCATTGAATCATAATAATTTTCTAGAGAATGCCTTTCAAAAATGTTAAACTCTACGTAAAATGAGCATATGTATGTCACGGCCTGCTCAGTCGTCGAACTACGTTGCACACTATTTGTTTTGGTTGAGGACGTTGGTCCTTTCGGATCAGCAGGACACTGAAAACATTACAATATCAAAGTATTTATTCGTTGTTCCACCCAACTACACAAAATATACAACATGTTACACCAACATGGTGATGGCGAATGCAACGAAGCATTGCATTAGTCTATAACATTAGTGTAGTAGATTACGGGTCATGGGTTAGTAAGAGATTACTATAATGTATAGCGTAGTCCGCCTCCGTGGTCGAGTGGTTGCGGTCGCTGACTTGTATACCACTGTAACCTATCATCACTGATGGTCACGGGTACGAGCCCCGCTCAGGCCGTGTCATTTATATGAAAAAGTGGGCAGTTTCTTACGGAGGTTGGTGCACCCAAGTACTGGTTAACCGCTGGAGCCTGCCCAGGAGAGGTGTTGTTAGGTAAACTGCCTGCCGGCGATATAGCCCAAAATGGTGCTGATGCAGGCGTAAAACCCGAAATATAACATAAAAATATAACATATAATATATAAAGGGACATGGGCAGAGTATAGGTTAGGTGGATAATTATGTATATGTGTTTGGTGTAACTGGACATTACTTTCTAGATTATTTCCCTTGACTATCAATACTATTAAAGGGTGGATAATTAAATGAAAAAACAACACTTGTGATAACTATTTTATTTATTATTTATTATATACTTGTTTATTGTCAAATAAACACATACAATCAACCCTACGACATATAGTAATGTACATAGCCCATATATCTAAGTGTACAGGACTGTATGGATGGGTATGTTATGCTATACCAGATCTAAGTGTACAGGAATGTATGGATTGGTATGCTATGCTATACCAGATCTAAGTGTACAGGACTGTATGGATTGGTATGTTATGCTATGCCAGATCTAAGTGTACAGGACTGTATGGATTGGTATGCTATGCTATACCAGATCTAAGTGTACAGGAATGTATGGATTGGTATGTTATGCTATGCCAGATCTAAGTGTACAGGACTGTATGGATTGGTATGCTATGCTATACCAGATCTAAGTGTACAGGAATGTATGGATGGGTATGCTATGCTATACCAGATCTAAGTGTACAGGACTGTATGGATTGGTATGCTATGCTATACCAGATCTAAGTGTACAGGAATGTATGGATTGGTATGCTATGCTATGCCAGATCTAAGTGTACAGGACTGTATGGATTGGTATGCTATGCTATACCAGATCTAAGTGTACAGGAATGTATGGATTGGTATGGTATGCTATGCTATGCCAGATCTAAGTGTACAGGAATGTATGGATTGGTATGCTATGCTATACCAGATCTAAGTGTACAGGAATGTATGGATTGGTATGTTATGCTATGCCAGATCTAAGTGTACAGGACTGTATGGATTGGTATGCTATGCTATACCAGATCTAAGTGTACAGGAATGTATGGATGGGTATGCTATGCTATACCAGATCTAAGTGTACAGGACTGTATGGATTGCTATGCTATGCTATACCAGATCTAAGTGTACAGGAATGTATGGATTGGTATGTTATGCTATGCCAGATCTAAGTGTACAGGACTATGCTATGCTATACCAGATCTAAGTGTACAGGACTGTATGGATTGGTATGCTATGCTATACCAGATCTAAGTGTACAGGACTGTATGGATTGGTATGTTATGCTATGCCAGATCTAAGTGTACAGGACTGTATGGATTGGTATGTTATGCTATACCAGATCTAAGTGTACAGGACTGTATGGATTGGTATGTTATGCTATACCAGATCTAAGTGTACAGGAATGTATGGATTGGTATGTTATGCTATGCCAGATCTAAGTGTACAGGAATGTATGGATTGGTATGCTATGCTATACCAGATCTAAGTGTACAGGACTGTTTGGATTGGTATGTTATGCTATGCCAGATCTAAGTGTACAGGAATGTATGGATTGGTATGCTATGCTATACCAGACAACACTCCCGAATACTCGGATAGGCTTACTCTCATATATGGAATCGTTTTTCAGCAGTGATGGCGATGTTGCTGGAGTATTAATCACCTTGAGTAGTGTTCCTAGTTTGTATATAAGTTACAACTTCCGTTGCCCAATGCTCCGTCCAGCCCTCTACATTGTCCATTATCTACATCCACTTCATTGGACTTGTTTACCTTTTCTCTATTGCAGTCATGCCCTGTACAGATGCCATCCTCTGCAGCCACATGATTGTACTTGCTTACCGTTTCTCTATTTCAGGCCAGCCCTCAGTACAGGTCCCTACCAAGATGGAGGCCAAAGGTGGCACTGAGACAGTTGGGGTTGTAGTTGGTGTTGTGCTTGGGATAATATTCCTTGTTTCTGTAGCCATTGTAGCAGTCTTACTCTTCAGGTAACATTTTAATTTTAGTTGATTTTGTTAATTCCCTATTAGCACGCTCGCTTCTCACCAATGCAACCCAGGTTCGATCCTCGGACCGGGATATGGGAGATTGTACGGTGGTTGCCAGATCGGACAGGTTGGTTTTCTCCGGGTACTCCGGTTTCCTCCCACACGAATGACCACATATACGCTTTCATTCACGCCAACGAGAGTGATTAATATAAGTTGTTAAAGCAGCATTACATCGTAATAAAGGATGTTTTGGGTAAAATATAAATACTAATGTGTGTGCGTTTACAAAAATCGAAATAGTCGCTCAGAAACGATAAAATTCCAATAAATTTAAACCGTCGTATACGCGAATTTGTTTATCAACACACAAACTGTAAACACGCACAGCGCGCATGCGTGAAACAACAGAGGTTGTAGAAAACAACGTATATATTTTGAACATGAAAGACTATCTATCAATCTTCCTCTAATGTCGAACCCCTCGCGGGGATGTAGAAATGTCCCTAAAAGACTTAGCTAACATAGGTATTGATCAACATATCAAGAAATTTAATTAAAAAAGACAACGTGGGACAAATGGGGACGATGCATTGCGATTGTAAACAAGTGCGGACGATGCGTTCCGGTTGTAAACAAGTGCATGACCAATCGACTCGGAAAGTCCTACTTTCGGTTTCGAGTTTGTTTTATCGCAAAAAAACACTGTTTACCAAATGAACATAAGCATACAAAGTATAATGTTAGAATGTGTAGCAGCATTGCTATCCATACGTAAAAATTGAATTTTTCAAATATCTTTTATTTCATACGATGTAATGCTGCTTTAAAGCTTGCTTCGCAATTGTTGTAAAATAAATAACAAAGTTTAAACTAATTCTATGTCAGATTACTGTTAACCAAAACAGTTCTTTGAAGATGTTAATGTCCTTGGGGTTAACCAAAACAGTTCTTTGAAGATGTTAATGTCCTTGGGATTAACCAAAACAGTTCTTTGAAGATGTTAATGTCCTTGGTGTTAACTGAAACATCCCATGAAGATGTTAATGTCCTTGGGGTTAACCGAATCAGTTCTTTGAAGATGTTAATGTCCTTGGGGTTAACCGAATCAGTTCTTTGAAGATGTTAATGTCCTTGGAGTTAACCGAAACAGTACTTTGATGTTAATGTCCTTGGGGTTAACCAAAACAGTACTTTGATGTTAATGTCCTTGGGGTTAACCAAAACAGTACTTTGATGTTAATGTCCTTGGGGTTAACCAAAACAGTACTTTGATGTTAATCTCCTTGGGGTTAACTGAAACATCCCATGAAGATGTTAATCTCCTTGGGGTTAACTGAAACAATCCCTTGAACATGTTAAACTCCTTGGGGTTAACCGAATCAATCCCTTGAACATGTTAATCTCCTTGGGGTTAACCGAAACAGTTCCTTGAACATGTTAAACTCCTTGGGGTTAACCGAAACAATCCCTTGAACATGTTAATCTCCTTGGAGTTAACCGAAACAGTTCCTTGAACATGTTAATCTCGTTGCGGTTTACCAAACAGTCCACTGAAAATGTTATTAACCTTGGGCACAAGTTACCCGTATATTCTTTTAATCTATATTATTGATAACAGATCAGAAAGATTTGGGTGTAAGCCTGTAAGGTACCCTCAGCATCGTAAAAGATAGGGCTTATGATACCCACAGAGAGAATAATGTAGGGTATACATTGTCATGAAGAGTAGAATAATTCAACATTGGAGCACCTGGTTGGTAACTTAGATGAACATTCGGGTATATGGTAGCTTAGCATGATCATTCTGAAAATATGTTAACTTAGATGAAATTGGGGAATATGTTAACTTAGATGAAATTGGGGAATATGTTAACTTAGATGAAATTGGGGAATATGTTAACTTAGATGAAATTGGGGAATATGTTAACTTAGATGAAATTGGGGAATATGTTAACTTAGATGAAAATTGGGGATTATGTTAACTTAGATAAAAATTGGGGCATATAGCATGAACATTCTGAAAATATGTTAACTTGGATGATATTGGGGAATATGTTAACTTAAATGAAAATTGGGGAATATGTTAACTTAGATGAAAATTGGGGATTATGTTAACTTAGATAAAAATTGGGGCATATAGCATGAACATTCTGAAAATATGTTAACTTGGATGAAAATTAGTGCATATGTTTACTTAGGTGAACATTGGGGGCATATGTTAACTTGGATGAAAATTGGTGCATATGTTTACTTAGGTGAACATTGAGGGGCATATGTTAATTGGATGAAAATTGGTGCATATGTTTACTTAGGTGAACATTGGGGGGCATATGTTAACTTGGATGAAAATTGGTGCATATGTTTACTTAGGTGAATATTGGAAGACTGTTTGTATCTTCATGATTTGTTATCTACAGGAGGATGGGCAGGCCTAAGCAATCATCATCAGGTCAAACTATCAGCTTTGAAAACCCTCAGTATTCCAGCGGACAAAGGGTGAGTTCAGTTCTGTTATTGATGATGCCTTGCAGTTTGTGTAACACCCATCCATATTCATCTGTCCCATTCTAACCCAGCGCATCCCACCCACCCAATCCTATTCCACGCTGTCCCATCCCAGTCCACTTCATCCCACCCATCCACCACAACATACCTAGCCACATTCTATTCTATCCTCACCAGCCTCCACCAAATAGCCATCACCATTACCTCCCAACCATCCTTCCATCAAATTATACCATCTCTATGCCCATCCAATTACGCTAGTTTACGTGTTTTATGTTTGTTTATCGTCGCTACCGGTTGCCCATATGAGCGACCCATCCTGAATAGATTAGTCATTTTAGATTTTTGGAGAATAGTGTAATGATACAGACAGAGACCCATTCCAGAGTATCGTCTGGTTCTTTTACGTGCACAGTGTACAGCACGGACACGAGACCTCGGTTTAAAGTCCCATCTGAAAGACTGTTACTTTTATTAGGGTCAGACGGGGGATCGAACCTGCGATCCCTGGATTACCAGTCCAGTGTGTTACCTCTGGACTACAGATGGTAGGGTTAGCTTTTATGTGGCTATAAATACCATCCATCCTATACATTAATGGGTATTAATTTATGTTTCAGGTGACTGGATTACCTGGCGAATCAGAAAATCAGTTTGAGTATGGGAAACTGCGCGAGGACCGTGACACGGAACATGCATACCTGACAGTAGAACATCCTGGTGCAGAGAATACTAATAACCCAGCCATGCTCAACCTGGATCCGGAATAAGGATGCTGCTCATGTCATGTTTACCTTGGGATGTGAAATACCGTACTCCCATATCTGTAATACTGTTTGTGTTACCTGGCCCAGAGATTATAAAACTATTCTCCAATCTCAAACTCAGTCTCAAGCTTCTGATTGGTTCTGTCGAGTGTAATACTCAGACTCAGCCAATCAAATTCCTTGAACTCGAGTTTGAGATCTGAGAAAAGTTTTTATAGCCTCCGACCCAGTTGGCATGGTCCAACTTACCTACTTAATTCTCATCCTGGTTCTCCTCAAATGGTGAACACATTGCTTTTTTAGATGAATACCTGTTGTGTGTATGGCAAGTCTATCGTCTGTGTGTGGCACACATCTGACACTTTTATAACGTGACTTGATGTGTCAAGGCCAATACCATAATGGTAAACCAGAATTTGTTGAATTTGGAAGAAAGTTTCCAGTCCGATTTAACACATACAGTAGAGAGTTTTGTTTCAAATAATACCATGACATAGACTTGGTATGTCAATTAATTATAAAAAACCAATACTGTTATTAGAATTTTGTTAAATTTGAAATGAAGTTTCCAGTCAGATTTAACACATGTATACAGTAGAGAGTTTTGTTGCAAATAATACTGGTACTCCAAATTACATATATTTATGTCTGTCTAAAGGCATTGTGGGCTTTTGTTCAATTGTTCAGTATGATATATTACTTCTTACCTGCAGCGACACATATCTGGAATTATTGTGATGTAGAAGTAGTTGATTTCCAACATTATTGTGATATCTACATATCTTAGATGACTTGTGGTAGTGATGTATGTCCATTTGTGAAAGCATAATATTGGTTCATTATGTACGTTATGTAGGTATACTATTGTGTGTTCATTTTTGTGCATGTATACATATCTCACAAAAATTACAGATATATATATATAAGCAACGAATTATTTCACTCACAAATCCATTCCAATGACAAAATAACATTATATAGAAACCAGATATAGTATATATAGATATAGGGATGGCAACGAATATTTGAATATTCACTCTAACGTCCGAATATTCGAATACTATTCCAGTATTCGATTATTCGGAAATAATTATTTGTTCTCAAAAATGCCACCTGCTCAGTCACACGTTTGGAAATGCTTGACTCGCTCTGAGAATAAGAAAACTGCTAGGTGTAATCTATGCAAATTGGATTTACCATTTTCGGGTACAATTTTAATCTCAATAATCATTTGAAGAAGATGACCTTTACACGTAAAACAGAAATTAGGTTAGTTTGGCAATTTTTATAAGAGTTGAGTGATTTTGAGTTTTTGATAGAATTCTATCGAATATTCGAATACCGTCCCAACTGAATATTTGAATAGTATAATCGCTATTTGTTGCCATCCCTAATATATATATATATACATGAAATAATAGCTATCCTTCATTTATATGGGTCTATCTGTGCATGCTGTAGCTTCATTTCTTTGTTTTGTTACTAATTTGTTTTAGCTCAATTGCGAAACAAAGTTCTTGTCACTCTCGAGATCTCATTCCTTTGTCATCGCCATGAGGGAGAGAGTAAAGGCATGTGGAATCTAAATGCCTTGCCTAAGGGCACAATGGTAACGGCTCCAGTGTGGCGCAAACTCCACGCCTTTCACACATGAAGCGAACGCGCTACCACTGCGCTAGCACGATTTCCACAAAAGCAATTGTAAAAGTCACTTATGACTTAAAATTTTGGTACAAATCATAATAGCAAAGTAATTAAGTGCGCAAATCATTTAAAATCGCTGGCATAAGCACGACTATGACTTTAATAAACACAATTATATTATATATCTGTCTCTTGGAATACATGTCATCATCTCCGATATATTCTTTATAAAATTCTAAAATAATCGACTGTCAATCATTCAGTCCACTTCAAAGAAACTAACAAATGTCGGTAGTTTTGCTGTAAACATCAAACGATTACCGCACTAATTTCATGTAATTGACATGACATGCATTGATCGCCTGATCACCATGGGACCTCAGGTGGCCTCAGGTGGCAATTATCCAGTTCGATCGTAAATTGGAAACGTGTGAAATGTGTCAACGGATTATACTTACCAAATTAGGTTCGTTATAGACCGATTTCTTGACTTTTTCAACAATATTTTGGACCGATTTTTAAAGGTATTTTGACTGTTAGAATCGGTCTGAAATGATAAAAATCGGTCGAAAACCGACAAACTGGTAATTTTCGAAGCCCTGATTTACTATATCTGGTTTCTACATAATGTTGCTTATTGAGTATCTGTCTCTTGGAATACGTGTCATCATCTCCGATATAACCCTCATTTCTCATGCTTATATTCACTAGTTAGTTTTAAACGTTATTTATTTTACAACGATTGCGAAGCAAGTTCTAACAACTTATATTAATCACTCTCGTTGGCGCGGATGAAAACGTGCGTATAATGTGGTCATTCGTGTGGGAGGAAACCGGAGTACCCGCAGAAAACCCACCTGTCCAATCTGGCGACTACTGTACCATCTCACATCCTTCCAGGTCACTAGTTGTGAATCATAGATCAATTGTATTCATAAAGAAGCTCTCAAATGTGACTGTCTCGAATATAGCCCACCATATAGACTGCTGTGGGTTCAAATCCCTCCGTGCGTCAAATTCTTGCATGTGAGGGAGCTAGCCAGGCAGCTTGCAGAATGTAGTTGATCCTTCCTTGGTGCACGCTCTTCCGGATACAGTTCTTGAGTGCATTCTAAGGTGTTTTAAGGTATGATTTGACGAGAAATAATGAACAGATTTGTGCAGTACTGACAACCTTCTTTTAACAATTGGTTGTCCGATTAGCACAGTGGTTAGCGCGCTCGCTTCTCGCCAATGCAATCCTGGTTCGATCCTCGGACGGGAAGTATGTGAGATGGTACGGTAGTCGCCAGATCTGACAGGTGGATTTTCTCCGGGTACTCCGGTTTCCTCCCTCACGAATGACCACATTTACACTTTCATCCGCGCCAATGAGAGTGTTTAATATAAGTTGTTAGAACTTGCTTCGCAATCGTTGTAAAATAAATAAAGTTTTAAAAAAACAATTAATAAGTAATGAAATACCAACATACTTTCATATCTGATTGGTTCGTTGAACATCATACACCTCCATCCCCTTACTCTTCAATTTTATTACATTTTTTGCAGTTTCATAATTTCAAATTTATAAGAAAATGTGTAGGCTTGTGCCTACAATACTGATGGGGAACATACAGTTCCATACTGTCCTGTGAGATTGCTAACAATAAAATAAATATATACCGGTATATAAAAAAACAATTCATTTCTTCAACAGATCTTCAAGTTTTAATTCATTTTTGAAATATTTATTATTGAGATAATCACACGTATAATGTTCTGCTAGTTAGAATATCTCAGTGTGCCTTCGGCCTACTCACACTTTAACCACCACGCCCAATCTAGTTCATACCCCAATGGAAACTATTAACCCATGTCATTCTGGATACATTTAAAGGCTTTTGCAAACAACATAGATCCAGATCAGCCGCAGCGTGATGCTGCGTAATGATCAGGATCTATGTTGTTTGCTACATAGCCAAGTGTCTTAGCAAGATCATCTGAATAGCAAACAGCATAGAGCCTGATCAGACGGAACGTTCCGTGGTGGCTGATATGGCCCTATGTTCTTTGCAAATACTGTTTGAACGGTATCCAGAATCAAATGGGTTAAGATACGATTCGTTCCTTAAAGTAGGATTGTATGTCAGTGAATCAGTACTTGCTTGCATCCAGCACATTCAGCACTTTCACATATTATCCAGGCCCCGTACAGGATTTCCCCGCTATAATATTATGGAATCCCGGAAGATTGTAATATTTTGCATTGGACGAGTTGCCTTGGTTAGAAAATGATATATTTATGCCAAATTTGATATAAATTCAAGTATCACAAGACAGTGATATTTTTGTGCATTGCTGGTGTCATATAGAATATTGACCCGCTCAAAATACGATATACATGTATTACAGGGTTTAGTGTGAAATATACAGTCAGTTGATGTTGATATATTAAATATATTATTTACGAAAATAAAAGCAGTACATGTACATAGCCCTTGTCAACTGCTCTTGTCCATTGTTGTGTGTTATATTATTTTTTTTAAATGAATCTTCTTCAAGAATCTCTCTTAATTCCTGATGTCACAATAGCGCAGTGGTAGCTCGTTAGCTTCAGATGCGAAAGGCCTGGAGTTTGCGTGCAGCTATAGCCGTTACGATTGTGCCCTTAAGCAAGACATTTAAATTACACATTGCCTCTTCTCTATCTCTCGTGGCGATGGATTCCACCAGGAATGAGGTCTCTCTGTCTTGAGTTATTAATATCAATTGTAGGAACTTGTTTCGCAATCGGGCTAAAATAAATTTGTATTAACTAAAAACAGAATCTCAGATTACAGAAGGCTATAAATAACATGTGTGTGCATTTCAACATCCCCACTATGGAACATTTCTATGTACTATAGTTCTATGTTAATAGATGTATATCCCCTCTGGTGCGGGCCGTTGTCTAATGTTGCTAAAACTTGTGGCCTAAACCACTTGCATTTTCATGCTATGTATTGTATCTTTTTGTGTATGACATATTCCCCTTTCAAATGAGAGCTCTAGAAATAATATGTCAGAAGGGCATATAAAAATGTGTGCGGAATTCAATGTTAGCAATGTCTATTTTTATAGCAATTAAAATGACATTACCTTGCTAAAAATGCATTTTTATGTATAAATAGCATTGCTACTACAAATAGCGCAGTGGTTAGCGTGCTCGTTCTCACCAATGCAACCCGGGTTTGTTCCTCGGACCGGGATGTATGTGAGATGGTACGGTGGTCACCAGATCGGACAGGTGGGTTTTCTCCGGGTTCCTCCCACACGAATGACCACATTTATGCTTTCATCCGCGCCAACAAGAGCAATTAATATAAGTTGTTAAAACTAAAAGCTTCGCAATCGTTGTAAAATAAATAAAGTTTAAACTAATAAACAGTGTGATCTACAAAGCTCTCAAAAGTGAAAATAGGATGTCATATAACGGTCAGTCACACTCCTGAATTGACGTTTGTTTATTATTGGAGTCTATGCTAAGCGTGTGATACTGTCATTTAGAGATACTTTTAATCAGATTAGTGTAAAAATAAATATGCATAGGCACAAATGTGAGATATAATGGTAAATCTGTACATTAAATCTTGTTATTCAGGATACACGTGTTGTATTACAAATGTTTAATCCTATTCTGCACATTAACGCTTCAAGTGTTTTGCGCAGCTCAAACATTATACAAGAGATAATTCTAAACAAATAGATTATACGATTCCTCAGTTCTACTTGTAAATGGCGCGCTATACTGAAAAGGGAAGTAACTTTTATAGGACTTTCCTTCAAATATTGCCATTTTTTGTAAATAAAACTAATTATTTTATTATGTTCTTTTTTGTCTGTCTCTGTGCACAAAGTTATTGTTATATTAAGTATGACTTGAATGTAAGGTTTGCTGACTGGGTAGTCATGCAGAACTATGTAATGAAATATGCATTTATGTGTTTTATATAATATTTGCAGAAACAGGGTAGGCTCCCACTAATTGTTGTATGTTACTGTATTCTAATTAATTTCTTCATTTACACAAATGGAGCTCTGCTATACATGTATATCAAGTGTTTAAATTAAACAGTATTGTCAAGTCCCTTAAGTCTATAATTGCATGTATTGTAAACATTACATTTAGTAATTATTTGTGGCCAAACTGAGAAATAAATGTCTTATTTCCTGTGCTGGCGCCGCACAACATACTAAAGTCTGTCCCACCCATCCATTTAACCTCATTTTTGAAGTCAATAACTCCATAATATTATACTCAACAAAATTCCCATATCAGTCTCCTCGTGTTTTACAGAAGTTTGCGCAAACTAATGACCATATAACATTGTGGTTAAGCTGTCCGCCTACGGAGAGGGAGATTGAAGGTTCGAACCTCTTCAGGCGCTCGTTCTGATAATTCTGGTATGGTGTGCCGCCAGCTAGTTAAATAATGGTTACCGATTGCCTACCAGCATGGCGCCTGGCATACAAGCATTGAATTCGGGAAGTACTGATGTTCATAAAAACGGTGTCTCGTAAGTCAGTAATGGCTGACCCTTTCAATAGGGGTGACACTATAATAAACAAACACATTACTTTTATAACATCAATATTGATAGATTATATATATATTATTTGATAAATTTTATTACAGATCTTTATGTAATGAATTGCTATATAATCATGGCTCCAAATATTATGAAACAACAGGACTTGTGATCATTTAGAAATTTCATGATGTATGATGCTAATTTCTTTTAAAGCGACATTACATCACAAAAAAACGAAAAAAACTACATTGTTCACGTATAAATGCATTGCTACTACAAATTCTTCCGAATACATTTGAACACTAACATTGAATCAATAAACAGTGTTTTGTGGTCTACAAACTTTCAAAAGTGAATGTAGGATTTCATATACCGGTCCTCCACGCTCCTGAATTGACATTTCTTTGTCATTGTAGGCAATACTAAATGCTTGATATTGTCGCTTAGAGATAATAAATTTATCTAAGATTAGTGTACAAATAAATATGCATAGGCACAGATGTGAGATATAATGGTAAATCTGTACCATAAATCTCGTTATTTAGGATACACGAGTTGTATGACGCATGTATGTCGACTCTATTTACATTATTTTGTTATTTCATCAAACCGCGTATATGACGTTTGTTTATTAGTTGAAATACTCAATTTTTGAGGCAAATATTTGGAAAACAATTATACCATGTAATAGGAAATTACATTCTGTAGAAATTTGCGTTTTCACCGACGTAGTGTTGCTTTAAATAGAAGAAAGCTGTAGAGAGGGGACATACTTTAGTGTTGCAATGGTACAGACTTTTAGCATTCCTGTATCATTGTACATTTATGTAATATATAAACATGTACTATTTCAGGTTGCTATGTTACTGTATGTTGCTCTGTTAATACAGGTTGCTATGTTACTGCATGTTGCTATGTTACTGCAGGTTGCTATGTTACTGCAGGTTGCTATGTTACTACAGGTTGATATGTTACTGCAGGTTGCTATGTTACTACAGGTTGCTATGTTACTGCAGGTTGCTATGTTACTGCAGGTTGCTATGTTACTGTTTGATTTTGCAATGAAGAAGATATTATAAAGGCCTATTTCAGCCTACCGTACATACTCGCCTGTAAAACGATCTCCACTATATAATGACTCCCCCCTTTTATCTTAAATATCAGTGGTATTTCGCATAGACCTGCGTATCAGACGTATTGAGAAATGGAAACCACTCAGAAGTAAAGGCCAAACAAATTAATTAAGCATGCAATGATGCACAAACATAATTTATGAAGTTTGTGGATCAGACCTCTGCACCCGCCGTCGCCCCATGACGATCATGATCAGCTTAGCTATTGATGACAATAAGTGTTATGGGGAGGGCCAAGTACTATCTGTGTTAGTGGTCACCTCCATTATGCAGCCAACCTGTATTAAGCAGCCAGTTTCCAGAATCCCAATCGGTTGTTTTATTATACATTTGACCTTTATTAAGCAGCCACCTGTGCTAAGCAGCCAATTTCTGTGATTCCCTCCTTGTCTGGCTGCTTAAGACAGGTTTGACTGTATATTGTTTACACTACTGTCACAATGGAGTGGTACCCCTATCCATATTTGTTGTTATACCTTCTCGCCATAAAATATATTTCACACAGGATAATACTGAATACGTAATTATTAAATTCATGTACTACTGAATTACTGATAACTTTTGTTTTATTTAGATCCGTGTAATGCTTGTGTAAGGCTTAGTTTGTACAAATTTATTTTAGCTCGATTGTGAAACAAGTTCTTACAACTTATATTAATCACTCTCGAGACCTCATTCCTGATGGAATTCATCTCCACGAGGGAGAGAGAAGAGGCATCATAGAATTTAAATGCCTTGCCTAAGGGCACAATCGTAACGGCTCGAGCGGTGCTCGAACTCCGGACCTTTCGCACCTTAAGTCTGTTACCTTGTACTTTGGAATCTCACTGCTTAACCCTTATAATGCTGAATAAATTGGAAGGGATGAAAGAGATGTAAACAATGTAGATCCAGATCAGTGGAGCTACGTAGCACCTCGTCTGATCATGATCTATGTTGTTTCCTATTCAGTCAAGTGTTTTACCTCCACTATCCCAATAGCAAACAGCATAGAGCCTGATCAGATGGCATGTTCTGTGCACGTTTGGTGCCATCTGATCTGGCTCTATGCTGTTTGCAAAAGCAACTTTAGTGCAATTAGCAGGTTAAGGGTTAATTATGCATGTACATGCATTAGTTTTGCAATTCTTGTTTGATTGTCAATATGTTTATGTATGTATGTATGTATGTATGTATGTATGTATGTATGTATGTATGTATGTATGTATGTATGTATGTTCCTTTAATGTCAAACCCCTCGCGGGGACTTAGACATGGTTTCCTGGGCAAGCTTAGCCGACCTAAGCGATTAACCAGTACTAAGCAATGTGTGTGAGGTGCCTTGCTCAATGGTACTACATACGTGGCCTGGCCGAGTATCGAACCCGGGACCGTTCGATTCCAAATCCGACGCTCTACCACTGGACCACGGACGCCACATGTGTATGTTCATAACTTATCTTTTGACTACTGATTTGATTAATTAACTGTACGTGTCTGTATATAGCCATGTTAAATGGCAGATGGGAATATTTCTTGGTATTGTGCATATTGTGGAGGTAGCGTGATTGAGGAAGGTCAGTGGGTTTACTCGGGTGTCTGTCCGTGTATGCAATATTGATTGGAGGGGCACCCGAGGTCTTCCTCCACCAATAATAGCTGGAGTCGCCATATCATTATGATCTACGCTGTTTGTAGGACTTTAAATAAACCATAAAAACAGACAAAACAATCAAAAATCTTGACCATATATATCTTCCTTTTCCTTTTAATTATTATGGGTACTAAGTTGTGCTGACTCATGCTGGTAGTTAGACTGGTTGATGTTTGTAGCTAGACTGACTCATGTTGGTAGTTAGACTAGCTGATGTTGGTAACTAGTCTGACTCATGCTGGTAGTTAGACTGGTTGATGTTGGTAGCTAGACTGACTCATGTTGGTAGTTAGACTGGTTGATGTTTGTAGCTAGACTGACTCATGTTGGTAGTTAGACTGGCTGATGTTGGTAACTAGTCTGACTCATGCTGGTAGTTAGACTGGCTGATGTTGGTAACTAGTTTGACTCATGCTGGTAGTTAGTCTAGACTGGCTGATGTTGGTAACTAGTCTGACTCATGCTGGTAGTTAGACTGGCTGATGTTGGTAACTATTCTGACTCATGCTGGTAGTTAGACTGGTTGATGTTGGTAACTAGTCTGACTCATGCTGGTAGTTAGACTGGCTGATGTTGGTAACTAGTCTGACTCGTATTAGTGTTTGCTCAGATGGAAGCTTGTATCTCATGGGCTACTGAGTAGAGCAATTAAAAGAACTTTACGCACAGACAATAATGTAGAATTTGTTGGGTTCAATGATACATGCTGTTTTTAATTTACGTATCAACCTTTTTATGCGCATAAAAACAGTTTTAGAACTGTTATCTCTGGAAGTAATACATGGAACTGAATGACAATAGGTATGTACGCTGGTATTTTTTTTACATACAACCAAGACTGTGTTTCTAATCCAAGGATCGCAGGTTCGATCCCCCGTCTGACCCTAATACAATTAACAGTGTGTGTGTTTTACGTTTATTTATCGTCGCTACCGGTTGCCCATATGAGCGACGCTTCCTGAAGAGATTAGTCATTTTAGATTTTGGAGGATAGTGCAATGATACAGACAGAGATCCATTCCAGAGTCTCCTCTGGTTCTTTTACGTGCACGGTGTACACCGACACGAGACTTCGGTTTAACGTCCCATCTGAAAGACTGTTAATTTTATTTCATATAGCATGCACGTGAACCATCTAATAACATTAGCACCTCTCTCAAGTGGAAATATTCAAATTATTTATTTAGGACACTACGGGAAAAGTGAAGACCTTTTATATTTTGGAAAACACAATAGAAATGATTTCATTTAGTGTATGTGATAGCAAGGCATTCGCTAGATGTTGTAATGAGAGACATCTGTCAGATACTGCCCCCTGAATACTCCCTAAAAGTAGATAGGTCCTATTAAGTATTTTCCTCTGTTTTTATCGTTGTTTCCTTTGCACAAAATGCTAGCAATTTTATTCCATCATCGCCTTATATGATTATTAAAATACTATATCTCGATAGATCTCCTACAGTATATGCAATGGGTACTTGTTTATCAGTTAATTAACACGATTTTTATAAAATCACATTTATCATACCGCAATATCTGGTTAGGGAACAACAGTAAAAACAAAGGATTCTAACTAAAAGGACCTATTCACATTTTGGAATAAATCGGACTTTATCTGCCAAGGGAGGTAATAGAAAATTAGAGATGTCTCTCATTGCAGCCAGGTGTTCGCGAAGTAGATATACCATGTGACATATATAATGCCACACACGACGCAGGGCTGAGTGACATCTTTTTTTAATAGGATAGAGTTACGAGACCTTTGGTGGATTATGGATAAAATTTCAAGTTCCTGTGGTGTAGCTTGCCTTCAGTAATGAAGCATTGATGTGGAACCCAGCAAGAGCTCATGTATATAGTATGATGTTATTGTATGTACACGAAAGGCAATACCATATTATACTTCTTTGATAATGTTGTGCATATATTCCTTAATAAATGGTATTATATTTATCTTAGACAAGTCTTTCGTCTTTTCTGTTCATGGGTTCTTCATACCCATCTATGTATGGCGTATTGTAGCGACCGATGTATTTCACCAAACAGCTGTGACTTATGGTATATAATGATCAGACATAATTATGTCAAATCACAGACGGGTATATATAGTCCAGTGGTAACATGCTGGACTGGTAACCCAGGGATCGCAGGTTCGACCCCCCGTCTGACCCTAATAAAATTAACAGTCTTTCAGATGGGACGTTAAACCGAGGTCTCGTGTCGGTGCTTTACACCATGCACGTAAAAGAACCAGAGGAGACTCTGGAATGTGTCTCTCTCTGTATCATTGCACTATCCTCCAACAATCTAAAATAACTAATCTCTTCAGGAGGTGTCGCTCATATGGGCAACCGGTAGCGACGATAAATAAACGTAAAACACCACCATGTCAAATCAGAATGTGCCACTACAGGTATTATGTCTCCCATAACCCTAATGTGGAAGACATGTGATTGTTTTTGCCGTCTTTCCGTCGGCTTAGTTTATACAAACTTATTTTAGCTCGATTGCGAAACAAGTTCTTACAACTTATATTAATCACTCTCGAGACCTCATTCCTGATGGAAGCCATCGCCACGATGGAGAGAGAAGAGGCAACGTGGAATTTAAATGCCTTGCCTAAGGGCACAATCGTAACGGCTCCAACAGGGCTCGAACTCCGGACCTGAAGCGAACCCGCATCCACTGCGCTATCACGCTGTCTTTCCGCTTGACCGTGTCTGCGCTTCATCTCCATAATCCATTGTTGGATGTTCACCAAACTTGGCAGGAAGCATCGGTTTGATGTTTAGTTGTGCCATTGTAACCCCGTTATGGTTGGATGATTGTTTATGGATTCACAGCCATTTTTACATTTTTATAACAAAGTATGACCGCGTTCATCCAGTAGTTGCTCCGTTAGAATCCATCATGGCACATTGTTCCCTCTATACGAAAATAAATCGGATATGTGGCTTTGAATTTGGTGTATGTTTAACCATGTAGATCAAATCATCAACACATATTGTTACTAGAAACTGCCATTTCCATTTATTAACCAACGTTGGGCTAATGCCCTTGTTCCTGGTCGGTTCGTGCAACCATGTCAGTTCCATTACATTGTAAATCTTTCTCTTGGTGTTACTATTGTAGTATTTCTGTTGGTATATGTGTACGAACCATTAGGATTGAGGATTTGGGGCATTATATCTCGCTCTGCAAATTTTTCGCTACTGGTTGCCCATATGAGCGACGCCTCCTGAAGAGATTAGTCATTTTAGATTTTGGAGGATAATGCATGATACAGACAGAGACCCATTCCAGAGTCTCCTCTGGTTCTTTTACGTGCACGGTGTAAGGCACCGACACGAGACCTCGGCTTAACGTCCCATCTGAAAGATTGTCAATTTTATTAGGGTCAGACGGGGGATCGAACCTGCATCAGACTGATGTCCGTCCCGGTATTTATAAGGAATGGCGATGTGATTTTCAGTGTGAATTGTCGCGCCACAACTTTCAAACACAGTATTGTCGTACGCCGTCACAAAATATAGATCCGCTAAGCTATGTATATGAGTATGTGTATGTTCCTTTAATGTCAAACCCCTCGCGGGGACTTAGACATGTTTTCCTGGGCAGGCTTAGCCGACCTAAGCGATTAACCAGTACTAAGCAATGTGTGTGAGGTGCCTTGCTCAATGACACTAGATACGTGGCGTGACCGAGTATCGAACCCGGGACTGTTCGGTTCCAAATCCGACGCTCTACCACTGGACCACACTAAGCTCGCCGCTAAACACGAATTGTTCAGCTCACTTTGAACCGCTCACTTTGAACCAATTATCAAAAGGACCACAGTTCTATACTCGTCAGATCATACAGAGTTAAAACACACTTATGGTAGTTAAACTGGATTAGGTTAGTTTTTAGTGTCGTCTGTAAAATAGCACTTCTCTCCGCTAATATTATCTGCTAAAATGCAGGATTGTGCATGTTTAGAAAGATGAAATGACAAAACTGTTTATGGAGGGAATACTGGTAATTCTGGTAAGCATCCATGACTATATGTATGTACGGTTGTTACTGTTTATTGACGAGTAATTCCAATTAGTCGTCTGTTTTCGCGACCAACCAAGACTGCCAGTCATACTGTGCAATGATCCCATGCAAACTCGCTGTTATTCAGTATAAATATTACGGTATGTATTATGGGTATATACTATACAGCACAGGGTGTTACCTAGGGCTAAAATTCTTTGTAGCCAGCAGGGCGCAGGGCTAGTAAGATTTGAAAGTTACTAGCCCTGCATTATTTTGACTTGTCCAAGAAAATGTGGGTGAAAGGCGACCCGGTGAAGTTAAGACTCAAATAACAGGCCGGGCCCAGAAGATGTGCACTCTAATCCATTTACATGCATCTATAACTATTCAAAGTCAAACCAGTCTTTTTACTGGTTACAATTGAATTTTAATTATCAGACCAATCAATATGTTCATACTAGTGTAATTATTTTATAACACCACATTATGTGAATAACACCACATGTAAGCACTATTTTATTAATGGACGGAAGCATGTAGATTTAACCTTTTTGGGCTGGTGGTGGACTGCCCACGCCAAAATGCCACATTTTGAATTGAATATAGCCGCCAAAAATAATGTATATATCCACCACATGCACAGCTGATAAAACCACGACCGATATACTCACCCCCATTGGCTTATAGATCGATGACGACATAATTATTCAAAGGTTGATCTCGTTTATTTCCGTGACTTGCTTGCCATGACCAATATGCAAATGAGTTTGGGTCATTCGCACATGCGTACAATAAACCCCAAGTCAACAACTTCCTGGATAAACAAACTGCAGTCAGCAAACACAACAATATACCTGGTATAGTTTGCGCCAATGGCTCCAATGTTGGAGCCAACAGTCTATAGTGCCATATTCAATCAGACATCTGGTATGTGCTGATGTTAAACAAGTTGTCAACTTGTTTTTGCATGTACTACTGTTAATTACTTGTACTTCTGCTGTAGTTGTCTACATGCTCTTATGAGTAAATAAATACTGTGTAACTTACTACCTACCAATCATAAAAAATCAGGTTTGGGAAATTGGAAAGTGCACTAAGACTAACCATGCATTTTCTTTCACCCACTACGTTCTAAATTCGTGTTTTGATACAGTTTTACGTTTGTAGGGACTATTAGTCATATCACTAAGCTGAAGGTGTTTCAGTACTTTCATGGTTGGAAATTGTCTGGGCCGAATCATATTCTGGGGTTTCAGGATTTGCAGAATTATTCTGCTTGGAAACTAAACCTATTTCAGTAGCGGGCATTTCCCGACATATGATGTACTTACTTATCTGTATCATCTGAACGCTTTTCGTTGTACATAATTGTAACAAGTAAAAGCGTCTCGTCAATGAACAAGTACTCGGTGACCGTGTACATTTTATCCCCGCAGTCCATATAATCTGCTGTCAAAATATTGTTGCGTCACAGAAAATGCATTCAATGATTCTCATTGCGTCTCTGGCCATTTCATTGCATCAAAACCGCAAGAAACGCAGTGAGAAAACACTGCATTATCAAATTCTGGTATACAGTGCTATCTGTGCTAATCAGTTGTAGGATTAAAGACCGCCATTTAATCCAATTATCCGTAATTAAAATGTCACCAACTTCTCAACACCCCATGCAATCAAGTGCCAAACAGCTGATTTCCAATAAACAAACGCTTGTCATCATCGCACGCGTGACCGCACACACGACCTTCACTTTCATGGATTTTCAGCCGATTATGTTTCTTGAACAAAGTTATTTTTTATTTTTATGCGCATTTGACGACAAATGCGACCGACAGCGGGAACTCTAGTACTAGAGACCGTAGACTCATATGAATCATTGCCACACTCATGTACATGTATCATACACCGTCTAAATATGCTACCCGCCAGCCGGGCTAGTTTCCGTTCACTGTTATTAGCCCGACGCAATTCTTACCTGCCTCGGGCGCCGGGCGGGTGACTATTTCACACCCTGATATAGCACCTCATATTGACTGTACTATGACATTACGGCATGTATTATGGGTACCGTATATAGCATCTCATATTGACTGTACTATGACATTACGGCATGTATTATGGGTATATAGCACCTCATATTGACTGTACTATGGCATTACGGCATGTATTATGGGTATATAGCACCTCATATTGACTGTACTATGACATTACGGCATGTATTATGGGTATATAACATCTCATATTGACTGTACTATGACATTACGGCATGTATTATGGGTATATAGCACCTCATATTGACTGTACTATGACATTACGGCATGTATTATGGGTATATAGCACCTCATATTGACTGTACTATGACATTACGGCATGTATTATGGGTATATAACACCTCATATTGACTGTACTATGACATTACGGCATGTATTATGGGAACTATATAGCACCTCATATTGACTGTACTATGACATTACGGCATGTATTATGGGTACTATATAGCACCTCATATTGACTGTACTATGACATTACGGCATGTATTATGGGTATATAGCACCTCATATTGACTGTACTATGACATTACGGCATGTATTATGGGTATATAACATCTCATATTGACTGTACTATGACATTACGGCATGTATTATGGGTATATAGCACCTCATATTGACTGTACTATGACATTACGGCATGTATTATGGGTATATAGCATCTCATATTGACTGTACTATGACATTACGGCATGTATTATGGGTATATATATATAGCACCTCATATTGACTGTACTATGACATTACGGCATGTATTATGGGTATATAGCACCTCATATTGACTGTACTATGACATTACGGCATGTATTATGGGTATATAACATCTCATATTGACTGTACTATGACATTACGGCATGTATTATGGGTATATAGCACCTCATATTGACTGTACTATGACATTACGGCATGTATTATGGGTATATACTATATAGCACCTCATATTGACTGTACTATGACATTACGGCATGTATTATGGGTATATAGCATCTCATATTGACTGTACTATGACATTACGGCATGTATTATGGGTATATAGCACCTCATATTGACTGTACTATGACATTACGGCATGTATTATGGGTATATAGCACCTCATATTGACTGTACTATGACATTACGGCATGTATTATGGGTATATACTATATAGCACCTCATATTGACTGTACTATGACATTACGGCATGTATTATGGACGTATATAGCATCTCATATTGACTGTTCTATGACATTACGGCATGTATTATGGGTATATAGCACCTCATATTGACTGTACTATGACATTACGGCATGTATTATGGGATATATAGCATCTCATATTGACTGTACTATGACATTACGGCATGTATTATGGGATATATATAGCACCTCATATTGACTGTACTATGACATTACGGCATGTATTATGGGTATATAGCACCTCATATTGACTGTACTATGACATTACGGCATGTATTATGGGTATATAGCACCTCATATTGACTGTACTATGACATTACGGCATGTATTATGGGTATATAGCACCTCATATTGACTGTACTATGACATTACGGCATGTATTATGGGTATATAGCACCTCATATTGACTGTACTATGACATTACGGCATGTATTATGGGTATATAGCACCTCATATTGACTGTACTATGACATTACGGCATGTATTATGGGTATATAGCACCTCATATTGACTGTACTATGACATTACGGCATGTATTATGGGTTATACATATAGCACCTCATATTGACTGTACTATGACATTACGGCATGTATTATGGGTATATAGCACCTCATATTGACTGTACTATGACATTACGGCATGTATTATGGGTATATAGCACCTCATATTGACTGTACTATGACATTACGGCATGTATTATGGGTATATAGCACCTCATATTGACTGTACTATGACATTACGGCATGTATTATGGGTATATAGCACCTCATATTGACTGTACTATGACATTACGGCATGTATTATGGGTATATAACATCTCATATTGACTGTTCTATGACATTACGGCATGTATTATGGGTATATAGCACCTCATATTGACTGTACTATGACATTACGGCATGTATTATGGGTATATAACATCTCATATTGACTGTACTATGACATTACGGCATGTATTATGGGTATAGCCCCTCATATTGACTGTACTATGACATTACTGCATGTATTATGGGTATATAACATCTTATATTGACTGTTCTATGACATTACGGCATGTATTATGGGTATATACTATATAGCACCTCATATTGACTGTACTATGACATTACGGCATGTATTATGGGTACCGTATATAGCATCTCATATTGACTGTTCTATGACATTACGGCATGTATTATGGGTATATAGCACCTCATATTGACTGTACTATGGCATTACGGCATGTATTATGGGTATATAGCACCTCATATTGACTGTACTATGACATTACGGCATGTATTATGGGTATATAACATCTCATATTGACTGTACTATGACATTACGGCATGTATTATGGGTATATAGCCCCTCATATTGACTGTACTATGACATTACTGCATGTATTATGGGTATATAACATCTTATATTGACTGTTCTATGACATTACGGCATGTATTATGGGTATATACTATATAGCACCTCATATTGACTGTACTATGACATTACGGCATGTATTATGGGTACCGTATATAGCATCTCATATTGACTGTTCTATGACATTACGGCATGTATTATGGGTATATAGCACCTCATATTGACTGTACTATGACATTACGGCATGTATTATGGGTATATAGCACCTCATATTGACTGTACTATGACATTACGGCATGTATTATGGGCATATACTATATAGCACCTCATATTGACTGTACTATGACATTACGGCATGTATTATGGGTATATAGCACCTCATATTGACTGTACTATGACATTACGGCATGTATTATGGGTATATAGCACCTCATATTGACTGTACTATGACATTACGGCATGTATTATGGGCATATACTATATAGCACCTCATATTGACTGTACTATGACATTACGGCATGTATTATGGGTATATAGCCCCTCATATTGACTGTACTATGACATTACTGCATGTATTATGGGTATATAACATCTCATATTGACTGTACTATGACATTACGGCATGTATTATGGGTATATAGCATCTCATATTGACTGTACTATGACATTACGGCATGTATTATGGGTATATAGCACCTCATATTGACTGTACTATGACATTACGGCATGTATTATGGGTATATAGCATCTCATATTGACTCTACTATGACATTACGGCATGTATTATGGGTATATACTATATAGCACCTCATATTGACTGTACTATGACATTACGGCATCTATTATGGGTATATAGCACCTCATATTGACTGTACTATGACATTACTGCATGTATTATGGGTATATAACATCTCATATTGACTGTACTATGACATTACGGCATGTATTATGGGTATATAGCACCTCATATTGACTGTACTATGACATTACGGCATGTATTATGGGTATATAGCACCTCATATTGACTGTACTATGACATTACGGCATGTATTATGGGTATATAGCACCTCATATTGACTGTACTATGACATTAAGGCATGTATTATGGGTATATAGCACCTCATATTGACTGTACTATGACATTACGGCATGTATTATGGGTATATAGCATCTCATATTGACTGTACTATGACATTACGGCATGTATTATGGGTATATAGCACCTCATATTGACTGTACTATGACATTACGGCATGTATTATGGGTATATAGCACCTCATATTGACTGTACTATGACATTACGGCATGTATTATGGGTATATAGCACCTCATATTGACTGTACTATGACATTAAGGCATGTATTATGGGTATATAGCACCTCATATTGACTGTACTATGACATTACGGCATGTATTATGGGTATATAGCACCTCATATTGACTGTACTATGACATTACGGCATGTATTATGGGTATATAGCACCTCATATTGACTGTACTATGACATTACGGCATGTATTATGGGTATATAGCACCTCATATTGACTGTACTATGACATTACGGCATGTATTATGGGTATATAGCACCTCATATTGACTGTACTATGACATTACGGCATGTATTATGGGTATATAGCATCTCATATTGACTGTACTATGACATTACGGCATGTATTATGGGTATATAGCACCTCATATTGACTGTACTATGACATTACTGCATGTATTATGGGTATATAGCACCTCATATTGACTGTACTATGACATTAAGGCATGTATTATGGGTATATAGCACCTCATATTGACTGTACTATGACATTACGGCATGTATTATGGGTATATAGCACCTCATATTGACTGTACTATGACATTACGGCATGTATTATGGGTATATAGCACCTCATATTGACTGTACTATGACATTACTGCATGTATTATGGGTATATAGCACCTCATATTGACTGTACTATGACATTACGGCATGTATTATGGGTATATAGCACCTCATATTGACTGTACTATGACATTACGGCATGTATTATGGGTATATACTATATAGCACCTCATATTGACTGTACTATGACATTACGGCATGTATTATGGGTATATAGCATCTCATATTGACTGTACTATGACATTACGGCATGTATTATGGGTATATAGCACCTCATATTGACTGTACTGTGACATTAAGGCATGTATTATGGGTATATAGCACCTCATATTGACTGTACTATGACATTACGGCATGTATTATGGGGTATATACTATATAGCACCTCATATTGACTGTAGTATGACATTAAGGCATGTATTATGGGTATATAGCACCTCATATTGACTGTACTATGACATTAATTCCATTCAATATGGGGTTATCTAGTATGTCCCAATGACTGTACCGTATCATCCCATATACTTACTGTTCCGAGGATTGAACCCATGTTGCATCGGTAAGAAGTGAGTGTGCTAACCACTGCCACAAAATAAAACGAAGAGAAATAGTTCATCATTGCTGTGAAAATATGATACTTTATTATGTCGATCATTTAGAGTTATCTAGAGTCTTGATATCAGTTAGTACGTGTGTGCATTAGATATGATAACACAGATGGATCTGTAGTCCAGTGGTAACACGCTGGACTGGTAATCCAGGGATCGCAGGTTCCATCCCCCGTCTGACCCTAATAAAATTAACAGTCTTTCAGATGGGACGTTAAACCGTGGTCTCATGTCGGTGCTGTACACCGTGCACGTAAAAGAACCAGAGGAGACTCTGTAATGGGTCTCTTTCTGTATCATTGCATTATATTCCAAATCTAAATTGACTAATCTTTTCAGGAGGTGTCGCTCATATGGGTCAAACGTCGGAAGTGTTTTATTCGGTCCGACGGAATTCGACATAACGGATTTAGACTGTATATTGCTTCTTTCAGATAAAATGTCCGACTTATTTTACCTGATTGCGTGCGTGACTGGGGTGTTTTTACTCCTCTTCATATGTGTTGTTGTGATGTTAATTAAAGACCATGATAATCAAAAAAAGACACGTGATCTAGTCATATCCGATTTTAGCTCTAGAAGATCAACTACCAAGTCGGCACCCATATCAAGGTATGTATTGTTTAATATCCGCCAGCGATAGATAATGTGAATATCCCAGTACATTGACGTTTGCTATCTATAAAAGAAAGAAATGTTTATATGTGATATACAGACGGATATGTAGTCCAGTGGTAACACACTGGACTGGTAATCCAGGGTACGTAGGTTCCATCCCCCCGTTTGACCCTAATAAAATTAACAGTCTTTCAGATGGGACGTTAAACCGAGGTCTCGTGTCGGTGCTGTACACCGTGCACGTAAAAGAACCAGAGGAGACTCTGTAATGGGTCTCTTTCTGTATCATTGCACTATCCTCCAAAATCTAAAATGACTAATCTCTTCAGGAGGTGTCGCTCATATGGGTAACCGGTAGCGACGATAAATAAACGTAAAACACACATGATAACACCAAGTCATGTTATAACATTTAGTGTTATCAGCAGACGATATCAAGAACGATCAGAAATGTGACAACTCAAAGGTTTGTATAGATAACATGTAGGAAATATGCGACTTTATCAGGCATTAATGATTAATGGTTCACATGTAGAAATGCTATCAGTGATATTTGTCATTTGAGCAGTTTGGTTGTGTAATTATGAAATATTTACAACAGAAAATTAAATGAATGATGGATAGAATTCTAATAGATGTAAGTGTTAGTCTATATACGGAATAACTACGTATGGACCTCTGTTTGGCTTAAACATATTTATTCGACATTATATAACTTGATTTACAACAATCTCATCAGGATCTGCACTTTTTGCCAGTAATAATTATTACTATTTTTAGATAAAATTACCCATTTTGATAAATGAACTGGTCCAAAGGTAATTTTCTTATTCATTTATTGGTCTAAAAATATCATGCACCAGTCCATGTCAGTTACTTGGGGTTGAATGGGTTAAATACAAGTTTTTCAATTTAAATTTTATTTATTTTATAACGATTGCGAAGCAAGTCCTAACAACTTATATTAATCACTCTCGTTGGCACGGATGAAAGCGTAAATGTGGTCATTCGTGTGGGAGGAAACCCGGGTTACCCGGAGAAAACCATCCTGTCCGATCTGGTGACCACCGTACCATCTCACATACTTCCCGCATTAAATACAAGTGTATTGAAATGAAAGCTAAAAGCTTACTGTAAAAAAATAAAAATAGATACAGATACAAAGCATCAAATAGTTTGGTGTAAATTCCAAAGCAATTAAAGTATGTAACAACATATTAACACTTTCAACACCACAGGCCTCTAAATAGGCTTAGAAAATCTGTAGATCCAGTGACGAGCCGTCTAATCAGGACCTGCACTTTTTGCCAGTAATATTACTAGTTTTAGACAGAAAATACCCATTTTGATAAATGAACTGGTCCAAATGTAATTTTTTTATTAATGTATTGGTCTAAAAATATCATGCACCAGTCCATTTCAGTTACTTGGGGTTGAATGGGTTAATAGCTTTTAATGCTTTACAACATATTATTTGCACATTGGAATAAATACACCCATAACAGTTGAACACAGTACATAGCTATTTTAAGTTATTGATATCATGTTTGAACATGTGATTTCTATTACTGATTATGTACTTATGTCGAAACATAGAAATGTGTTCTGTTAATTTCTGGAATTCGCGTACAGAATAAACAAAATCTCGGGGGACATGCCCCGAACCCCCTAGTTAAGTAGCACTTTCAGTGCTCCTATTTGGCCGGACCACTCTCAAGGGGACTGTGACTGCTAACTGTCTGGTGAGATACGAACGATAATGTACATACTGATTGTGTAGAGCATTATGTTTTGTAATTATATTGTTTGATTCAGCATTTCATGATGGTGAATGTGAAGATACTTCTATTCGTCGGAATGTCTAGTCTCCTTATATATCCATCAAATGGTATTCCAGGTATTGTTAGTTTTGAATACTTAATACGATTTCTAAATGTACAAAAGCGTCAATTTATTATATATATATATAACGATTATTTAAACTAGAATTATTTTAAAGTTTAAACTTTATTTATGTTACAACATTTGCGAAGCAAGTTTTAACAACTTATATTAATCACTCTCGTTGGCGCGGATGAAAGCGTATATGTGATCATTCGTGTGGGAGGAAACCGGAGAAAACCCATCTCTCCGATTTGGCGACCACCGTACCATAGCACATACTTCCAGGTCCGGGGATCGAACACGGGTTGCATTGGTGAGAAGCGAGCGCGCTAACCACTGAGCAAATCGGACAGCCTTTGAATATAATTCATTTAATAACATTGTATTGCAAAATGGTTTCTGCTGTCAAATAATGAAATAACAAAATTATAATATTACGCCATTGTAATTTTATACATATTTATTTTTCCTTTGCAGTCGAAATCGACGTGGTCAAGTCAGTTAGTGAGTATTATTTTAAACATACATATGTAATTTATGTTAAAATAGATTTAACTGTTTAATAAGTAGTATATACAATGGGGGGAGGTCTGGTCCACATGTTCGTAAAACCTTCCATACACACCCTGTAAGACCCGATATGCTCCCCAGATACAGAACAGGAACATTTATCTTTGTAAGACATTTTGAACCACACAAACCCTCCCAACACCCGGATAAGCTGTAGATATTACATTTAAAAACATACGTGTACTTACCCGCGCGAAAACAGAGCAAATAATGAAATACCTTGAGGATATAAACGAGCCGGGAAAATGACGGACAATCACACGTGTCAGTGGTTGACTATGAGATCTACAAAAGTTTATTGTAGTAGGTGCATCAATATGCATCGAAAAATACACATATGGTCCGCCTCCGTGGTTGAGTGGTTACGGTCGCTGACTTGTATACCACTGTAACCTATCATCACTGATGGTCACAGGTTCGAGCCCCGCTCAGACCATGTCTCATTTATATGAAAAAGTTGGCAGTTTCTTACGGGGGTTGGTGCACCCAAGTACTGGTTAACCACTGGAGTCTGCCCAGGAAAGGTGTTGTTAGGTAAACTGCCCGCCGGCAATATAGCCCAAAATGGTGCTGGTGCAGGCGTAAAACCCGAAATATAACATAATAAAATACAATAGTTTGCGGAGCCGGTGTAACAAACCAGCTCAAAGCCCACTGTGCCTAAAGTGTGGATATAAAAACGAAAGTATGGCATCGCGAGATTAGTGCGTTCGAGAAAGAATTTTAAACGATTGGCAGACATTAATCTACCCATTTAGACATCAAACGGTGTCAACATATTATAGATTATCGGTGATTATTGAATTACTCATTAGATAAAATGATATTACACGTAGGCCTATTATAGAAACTTGGCGATTAATAGCTCCCAAATTCTAAAATTGTATTTATGTCTACCTCGGTACCCAGTACTAGTGTTGTATCATTAGCCAGTTGTGACCGGTTACCTATTTCTGTGGTAACAATAATCTCTTTGATTTCCTTATCTTATTTACTTTAATTAATGTTGTCAGAGACTTTACTGGTTTGGTGTTTTGTCACTATAATTATGTTTATTTAATCTATCAACATGTTTAAGTGTATCGTTCATGTCACCTCCAATTAATTACTCTTAGGCTTTGTGCCTTGTCAGTATATAGTTTATTTATATTTTGAAAGCAATTATTCCTATTGTTCTTGTCATTATTTGCATAAACATTTACCAGTGTGTAGGTATTGTTATCAACCAAGATATTCATAAAAACAAACTTGCCTTCAGTACATACTTCAAAAACAATCACATTAAAGTTTTGGATTTTATTTAAAAGTATTGACTATTTACTATTTTACTATTTACTTTACTATTACTCGTTCCGTATGAGTTACACATATTCCAATCAGTGAATTTGGTCGCTATTTTGGAACTAATATCTACTGTAAAACATTATATACTGTTTCAAGCGCTCGCGTTTTCTTCTAACACTTAACCCCTGATAATTTATACGAGTATTTATACACTATATGGAAGTAGTCA
Source organism: Archivesica marissinica (assembly GCA_014843695.1). Taxonomy (NCBI): domain Eukaryota; kingdom Metazoa; phylum Mollusca; class Bivalvia; order Venerida; family Vesicomyidae; genus Archivesica; species Archivesica marissinica. The sequence continues at coordinate 19,576,184 of CM026390.1, read as the reverse complement.
GTCGTTTAACGATAATATATTAACTTAGTCTCCATGAATGATAACTGGCACACTGCCGACAAAAGAAAACCGTGACGCCGCATATCGGATAGTCTACATCCAATAAAACAACACTAATTGTAAAAACGTACTTTTCAATGATATGTCAACTGAGATCAACGCTATAATAACGGACTGAAGTATTTCATTAACTGCTATGAAAGCATAAACCGCTTTCGAAGATATAAAATGTAACATGTGTACACATAAATCTTATATATATGCATCTTATATATCCAATGTTGATATATACATAGTTATATGCATGCGTTTTCTATACAGCGTTTCATAAATATTGCTATTATAAAATCATACCGTTACTTTGTTTTCACATATTTGATCTGTCGGACATAGACATCGTGTCCCTGTTCAGTAAAACTATTTAAATCGCTGCAGGGTGGTTCTATAAGCGAATTAAATATACGAGTTACTGACGGGCACACACCGATCAATAATCACGACCTACCAATATATGTAGTTCTAGAGGTGGTGTGGTGAGTATATACGGACTTTCATGTCGTCTCAACATAGACGACACAGTTGCAGCTCCGTCTAGAAAGCCACTCATTACCATTGCTACTGAGGAGTGGTCATTTGGAAATAACGCGAACAACCGGTATTCTGGTTATACCATGTTAATAGGATTATTCTACGGGTGTCACCCTCTTCTGTAAAGACTACGGGATAAGATATGTGTGAAGTCAGCGTGAACCTCGTACTTAGCGGTGTAGAACAAAAGGCTGGTATTACAAAGCGTGCGGGTTTACGGTCTGCATTCATAATTGTTGAAAGACCGATAAAGATACCGGTCGGGAGTGTAAATAAATGTCGTCACTACGAATGATTACGTGTCGAGCTCTTCCAGTCTCGTCGCATTGCTTATCGAGCTTGCTATTTGATGGAGGATATCCTAGTTTACCAACAGCACTATCCGGTCCGACTGCTACTTAGCCTTGTTCTCTGTCTAAGTACGCACAATGGCAATAGTATATCTGCGGGTTACTCCAACCCACTTTCCGGGTGCGTATGGAGACTTTACAACGAGGAGGGCCAGATCCACCACTGTATATACTACTTTAATAGGATCAATACCAAACGGTAGGTATGGTGGAATGACATTGATTTACAGATACACTCTTATTTCAACCATCCATAATCGATCTATCCATCCACCAACCCAACCATCCATTCGTTCGTCCGTCCATACACCTATCCATCCATACATCCACGATTTTGTCACAAAATATATTTATATCTGTTATACTTTAATTTACTTACATCACTTTATTTCCAGATCACACTATTAAAACGTTTTCCTGTAGTGGGATTCCTAGCCTCAATGCGACGGACCTTGTGGGCCTTGATTTAAACTTCTTTAGACTGAATCATTCAGGCGGGATGGTTTCTATAGAGTTAACCAAACCAATAGATATACAGGATTTTGATACTGTCCCGTATGGCGACGGCTGCCGTAATAAGGTAATGCACAAATATATTATCGATCAATTGATGTTTGTTAGAGCATCAACAGAATGTATACATATGTTTTCTTGTTTGAGTATGAATCAATTCTTTGTACTATATGAATTCAACGAGCTAGTCAGACGTGTCATCCACAGAAATCAGCATGTTAGATGTTAAATCCATACCTGTTAGAGAAGCCGTTCAAATATCAAAAAGCGCAGGAATACTTAGAGTCGCCATCTTTTAGAATCTATTTGTTTCTTTCTTTCTTCTTTCGACACGTGATAATAAAATTGCGCCAAATTTTATCTATGGATACCATAACTATAAATCATTGGCATTTTCCTTCAGACACATGTTTCCATATGAAAATGCTAGCCAAATATCTTCAATATACTTAAATACAATACAATATTTATTGCATTAAACATCAGCAGATGCTTATAGCATCACATATATACACAGTTTACAGAGAAGCATGAAATATAACAGTATAATAGCAATGTAAGGAATGATGGTAATGATCTATTGATTTCTTGTGTGATTTGCATAATAAATATACTTAGCAAGGCTTAAGATCTGTGTTGGTGACTGACAAGTCATTAAAGATAAGAATGTATGCATGTTAGGCCAAGAACAAAAATAACGTTTTAAATATTTTCTTCTTAAATCTTTAAATAGAACATACAATACAACTAGAGGATAACAACTCTGATTATAAATGAAATCATCAAGATCATCCAATGAATTACTGTCAACAGTTGTTATCAATTAACTAACATGATTTTGATTAACTCACATTAATACAGCACTGGCTGGTTAACAATTGCAGTGTATCATCATGCCATCATCATGGGCCCAAGGTTATAAAACTTTTCTCAGATCTCAAACTCAAGCTCAAGTGATCTGATTGGTTGATTTTGAGTGTGACTGTCAGCTGAGCCAATCTGACACATGAGACTGAGTTTTGAGATTGGGGAAAAGTTTTATAATCTCCAGGCATGCATGTCTGTGTTCACCTTTATTGTGGCCATAAAGAAATTGTTACTTTTTTAATTTGTAGTAACTATCTAAACCGTCGTAAGAGAACCGCACATCGCAATTTAAATTTGAAGTGCTAAATTGGGGACATTATGATCATTGGGAGTTTTAATAACGTTATCTTTTTAAACATTGTCCATGTATTCTAAAACCCTTTTTCATGAATGTTTATATACCTTAACAATTTATCCGTCAAGCATGGGAGTGTCACATTTAAGACGGACACCTTTTATGCATCAGATGCAAGAATTTTGAAATAGGAAATATTTTGTAACTATCAGCACAAAGTCATATTAAATAGATAAGAATTATAAGTATATGTTCATTAAGTACTATGTATAGTGTTAACATGTGACAATTATGTTGTGTATGCTATAAAAGGAAAATAAATAATAAAAAAAATTGTTTCACAAGAACAATCACTCGTATAGATCGATATCAACATCAAATAAAGTTGTTCCCTATGGTGAACCTCAGATTACCGACATCAAATAAAGTTGTTCCCTATGGTGAACCTCAGATTACCGATATATTCTCTACCACATTACCAAGTACACTATTAATACACTTGTTTTGATGTTCAGTTGGTGTTTTGAGAATAATAAAGCACTGATACTGAGATATTTTCTCGGTGGCTAAATCAGTTACAACCATATTAAGTGTTGCTAAAAACGTCGAAATACTATAGAATGGGAGATTCGAACCAACGAACACACTCCATACACTAAAAAGGTATTGCCATCGACTCAACTGGGTGATTGGGATACAACGGTTAGAATGAGTGTATGCATGCGGCTTATCAGTGGGCATGACTTTTTGAATTCAGAATTGTTAACCGTTTCAGAAATTCCTACTTCATGTCACTTTTTGACAGATGGTAAAGTCGAAAAAACATTGTTAACCCATTCAACACCAAGTAACTCACATGGACTGGTCCATGATATTCATAAACCAATAAATGAATCAGAAAATCACATTTGGACAAGTTCATTTATCAAAATGGGTAATTATGTCTAAAAATAGTCATATCACTGGCAAAAAGTGCAGATCCTGATGAGACGGCTCGTCACGAGCCGGCTCATCTGGATCTACGCTTTTTGTAAGCCTATTTAGAGGTCTGTGGTGTTGAAAGGGTTAACTGATGAAAGATCATTCATATATAATGATGCTATATATATATTTTATAATGCTATAACATACTAATATTACAAATAGAGAAACACATAATAGATATTTGAGGAGAACATTTGTGCTATTTCTGTGAGCAAATAGAGCAAGTATGTATGGCATGGGTTGTGCACACACGTGGACGCGTATTATTTTATAGCCTTTATGTTTTACTATTTTGCTACAGGTGAAATCGAGTATATACCTGGCACCGTTATGCGATGGATCGGCAAAAAAACAAGTATAAACTTTATTTATTTATTTAAACAACGATTGCGAAACAAGCTTTAACAATTTATGGGTAACATACATGACCCCGATGGTATAAAACTTTTTTCAGATCTCGAACTCAAGAAATTTGATTGGTGGATTGTGAGTTTGAACCAATCAGTAGCTTGAGACTGAGATTGGAAAAACGTTTTATAACCTCCAGCCCACATCATAGTATTATATATGTGTGTCAATCGGAATGGACAATGCACAATTTGACACAATACCTTCTACCATATTTTGGCATCCAATTTCGAATAGATCTTTGGAAAACCGATAGCATGATTAGATTATATGCCATATATAGAAACGAGAACTAACGGTGATATCTTTAATTTCTTCCTAAAAAACAGGACCCTCATGACGAATATGACCCCGGTTTTTATCTGTGGAAGACGTGTTATAAACAGCATTAACGCAACGAATAGATAATAAAGTATTTCCACAACTCTGGTATCTAGAAACCACTATATAACAATCAATCAACACATAGTGTGTATCTATATCTTATTATATTTAATAGCTCGTCAATTGCACCTCACATGTCTTACTCTGTCAGCACGTACTGATCGCTACCGAAATACACAATATAACTAAAAACTCTATACTCTGGAAAGGCATTGATATAAGTTGTTAAAACTTGTTTTCCAATCCAATAATTACAGTATGTAATGTGTGTATATTATAAATACGTACTTGTAAAATTTACAATCGAATAAATACAGCTTAAATTAAAAACTGGTAGTTTTGATACATCCTGTGAGTTGTTTACTTCATATGTAATATGTTGCAATCCCCTATTAATTCTTATCTTCTGTGTGTTTTTCTGTCAAATTATACATGATTTGCCCGTAACTAAGTGTATGCAATTCAAATTATCCTAATGTTTAACATGAATGTTTAGAGTGTTTAGAGAAAAACGATCATGCGTGACCCAACTAGTAATGCTAGTCAATGACTTGGTTACCTCTGTCTACAATAAGCATCAGGTAGATCTCATCCTATTAGACTTCAGTAAGGCTTTCGATAAGGTCAATCACGAGAAAGTACTACTAAAAATGCATGACTATGGAGTCAGAGGTCAAACATTAAGGTGGTTTAGAGTTTTCTAGATAATAGACTCCAGTCAGTTGTCCTTAATGGTATTAGTTCAGAGGCCATTCCGGTGTCCTCTGGAGTCCTACAGGGATCCGTACTTGGACCCATGCTTTTCCTAGCCTACATAAACGACCTCCCACAAAACATCAGTTCCAAAGTCCATATCTTTGCAGATGATACTACAGTCTATCTATCACTGACAACTGCAAATGAATCGGTCACACTCCAAAACGATCATAAGAAATTAGAAGAGTGGGAGTTGGAGTTGGAGTGGGACATGGAATTTAACCCCTCCAAAATGTCAAGTTATCCACGTCACCAGAAGGAAACATCCTATTCCCAGTCAATATAAATTCCATGGAGTCCTACTTGGGTCAGTCACCTCAGCCAAATACCTTAGCGTGGATATCTCAAATAACCTGTTGTGGGACACTCACATAAAACGGTCAACTAAGAACAAACCAAACATTAGGATTTCTACGTAGAAACCTCCAGGTCAAATCTGAACCCCTTAAGTCCATGGCTTACCAGACACTAGTGAAACCCCAGCTTGAATATGGCTCCGAGATCTGGTCGCCCCATACCCAAACATTGATAGACCAAATTGAAGGTGTCCAGCGAAGAGCAGCCCGTTGGATAAAGGCTGACTTCTATCGTACCTCTAGTGTTACAGACATGCTACATTCCCTAAATATACACAGACTAGATCAACGGCGTATTGACAATAGGTTATCCCTTATGTATAAAATTCAGAATGATCTTGTTGCTATTCCCATTGAAAATTACCTAGTTCCCCTCTGCCGTCCTGCTCGCCATTGCCATTCTTTAAGCTATAGGTTAATTACAGCATCTACAGACTACTACAAGTTTTCCTTTTTTCCAAGAACAATCTACCATTGGAACCATCTCCCTCCTGACATTGTCCATCTCCCTACCATAGAGCAATTCAATGCGGCAGTTTGCCATATTGATCATGCCAGTCCCTAGTTGTTCTGCGCAGCTGCTTTTAAACTTTTACCACAACTTATTTTCATTACTTTCTTAAATTATGCTTTTAACTACTCATACTTTTAACCTCTTTGCGGTTTTTGACGCGCAACATGTCTACATCCCCGCGAGGGGTTCGACATTAAAGGAAGATAGATAGATATATAGATAGTAATGGTTCTCTGTCTGTATCATTGCACTATCCTCCAAAATCTAAAATGACTAATATCTTCAGGAGGCGTCGCTCATATGGGCAACCGGTAGCGACGATAAATAAACGTAAAACACAAACACACACGCCAAATGCCGCGCGCTGATCGTAGTAACAATCAGGTATGTGAATGTTCTCTGCACATAGTTGTTATTCACTTAAGGAATGAATCGCGAGTTAATAGTTTCCAGTGGGGTATGAACTACATTGAGTATGTTTAAAGTGCGTGGAGGCCGAACACACCCAATATAGTTCATACTCCAATGGAAACTAGTAACTCGCGATTAATTCCTTATACTTACATTAATTATTCTTTTCAATGAGTCAAAGAAAAAATTTATCACACTTTCCAATTAAAAGGTATTTAGTCAAAGTTGCGACTTATCGTGGGCGGGGATTTGATACTTCGACCATCCTTGGAACAGTGTAAGCTTTAAGACACGCCTTTTCTCGTGAAGAACGCTGCCGATCACTGCGAATGCGCATGCCTGTAACATCGAGTGCGCATGTCAGCTGCATGTCATTCGTTGGAAACCCGCATCGTTTGAGGCTTATATCCAATACCTAACGAATCAGAATGACGGGTATCAATGTGTAACATTTCCCATGATTTAACCCATTTCATTCTGGATACATTTAAAGGCTTTTGCAAACAACATAGATCCAGATCAGCCACAGCATCACCTGTGACGCTGCGTGCTGATCAGGATCTATGTTGTTTGCTACATAGCCAAGTGTCTTAGCAAGGTCATCTGAATAGCAAACAGCATAGAGCCTGATCAGACGGCACGTTCCGTGGCGGTTGATCTGACTATGTTCTTTGCAAATACTGTTTGAACGGTATCCAGAATGAAATGGTTTAATAGATGATGGAATATATCCGCTCATATCCCTGGTAGCCAGTATTTTTGCTCTATGTTATAATTTATGAGTATTAATATTGTACTAATCATTGTTTACTACATTATTTTTAAGGTTAGAGAAGTTGTCTCCCTTACTGGGATTCCCGACATGTACGATCCATTCTTCTGTTACAAGAATTGTACCAAAATATCATCGTTGACATTGAAAGTACCAGAGGTAAACAGGAAATGGACATTTTACAATTTTATTACAATAACTTTATGTTTATAACTGTATAAATAATATATTTCATATATCAACTCCCAACATTCCGTATGTATCAACACCCAACATTCCGTATGTATTAACTCCCAACATTCCGTATGTATCAACTCCCAACATTCCGTATGTATCAACTCCCAACATTCCGATTGTATCAACTCCCTTGTTCCGTATGGATAACCTCCCAGGTTACGTATATGCCTTACCGGTTTCACTGGTAAATATAGGCTTCTCGCCATCCGTCCGCCTGTCTGTGTTTCCAGGGACAAACCACATTAGTAGGACACGTTACATAATTATGTCAACGGTATTTGTCTTTTTACAGTTATTCCCCTTTTAACATAGAAAATTCAGTTTTAAAGTTTTTAGCAAGCCAAACATCTTCACCATTACTAAAGGCATCTACTTCGAACTTCGAAGTATTTGTTGTCTTTTCTTGTGCCACTCACAAGAGAGGACTATATGTTTACCCTCCGTCAGTATGTTCACCTGCTCACTTAGTGTGCGCACGGTGTTATTAAAAACTGTTCTTTGCTGATGCAATTCATTACTTGTTTCATCTGTTGATAATGTATATATATACTATGCTATGGATTTTTAGTAGTAATGTTTTTCCGGGATATGATTTCATGGTTAATTTGTTGTTCAGGTTTCGTCGTCACCTGGTAACTCCCGTTACTTGCGGTTTGCAGTTACATCAGTCCACGTTCCCAATGCCTTTGCGTCGATCTGTCGTCGCCCATTAACCCATTCAACCCCAAGTAACTGACATGGACTGGTCCATGATATTCTTAGACCAATAAATGAATAAGAAAATTACATTCGGACCAGTTCATTTATCAAGATGGGTAATTTTGTCTAAAATTAATAATTATTACTGGCAAAAAAGTGCAGATCCTGATGAGACGGCTCGTCACGAGCCGGCTCATCTGGATCTACACTTTTTCATAAGCCTATTTAGAGGCCTGTGGGGTTGAAAGGGTTAAGTAAATATGTTGTTAGCGTCCTTCGACTTCTGGTCCACTCGGTGGTAGTATCTATTAAGATGGAAGTGGTATTTTAACCCTCCCAAGGTTGCGAGAGGTTTTCAACACATACCTGGCTTCCTATTCGCCCGTGTATGCTATATGTAGTCTTGTTATATGTGGTGTACCTGTACAGACGGATCTGTAGTCCAGTGGTTAACACGCTAGACTGATAATCCAGGGATCGCAGGTTCGATCCTCCGTCTGACCCTAATAAAATTAACAGTCTTTCAGATGGGACGTTAAACCGAGGTCTTGTGTCGGTGCTTTACACCGTGCACGTAAAAGAACCAGAGGAGACTCTGGAATGGGTCTCTGTTTGTATCATGCACTATCCTCCAAAATCTAAAATGACTAATCTCTTCAGGAGGTGTCGCTCATATGGGCAACCGGTAGCGACGATAAATAAACGTAAAACACACAAAGGTGTACCTGTCTATGTCGTGTTGGCACACGACTATTGTCCATAACACACAGACTTTACGTGAACATGAACGCAGGTCATTATTTAGTGTGCAATAATGTGGCCCTGACAAGTGGTGTTGTGGCAATCATTAGTACACAAAGAAAACCAACTATTTTATTCCCAGGCCCGTAGGAACGATTTGAACACTGGGGAGGCGAAAGGGGGGTAGGTGGGCCGCAGGTGGGGGTACGGGGGATTTCCCCCGGATTTTTGTTTGAAAACCAGAATTTAAATGGTGTATTCTAGTGCGCTCTGGAGTTAAATATAGGTGTACCTTAATGCAGTAAACATGTCTTTGATCTATCCTAAAACTGCGTAATTAATTAAACAGTTTGCATAACTGAAGCAACGCATTAAAACACCGCCTTGCTGCTTTTCACGGTGATTAAAGAATATATCTTGGGATCCTATAATCCCCTTTCACGCCCCTGGCAATATCTCGCCGCTCCGATTAACGCATGGCGGTGGTCATTTATAAAAAAAACACTCAAATTAACGAAGTGACACGCATGGCAGGGTCATTTATAAAAAAAACACTCAAATTAACGAAGTGACACGCATGGCAGGGTCATTTATAAAAAAAACACTCAAATTAACGAAGTGACACGCATGGCAGGGTCGTTTATAGAAACCACTCAAATTAACGAAATGACACGCATGGCGGGGTCGTTTATAGAAACCACTCAAATTAACGAAGTGACACGCGTGGCGGGGTCATTTATAGAAACCACTCAAATTAACGAAGTGACACATGTGTCGGGGTCGTTTATAGAAACCACTCAAATTAACGAAGTGACAAGCATGGCGGGATCGTTTGTAGAAACCACTCAAATTAACGAAGTGACACGCATGGCGGGGTCGTTTATAGAAACAACTCAAATTAACAAAGTGACACGCATGGCGGGGTCGTTTATAGAAACAACTCAAATTAACAAAGTGACACGCATGGGTGGGGATCGTTTATAGAAACAACTCAAATTAACAAAGTGACATGCATGGCGGGGTTGTTTATAGAAACAACTCAAATTAACAAAGTGACATGCATGGCGGGGTCGTTTATAGAAACAACTCAAATTAACAAAGTGACATGCATGGGTGGGGTCGTTTATAGAAACAACTCAAATTAACAAAGTGACATGCATGGGTGGGGTCGTTTATAGAAATTAAAACACAATTAAGAGATCATTGATGATTTCTTATATTTTAATTTCAATTTGTAATTTTTAAAAAATATGCATTTCTGGCCGAATTATATCCGCCGTCCCTGTTCCTACGGCCATAATTCCTGGCTGATTTGAACCGTGAAACGTTATAAAAATGTCTTCATATAGCATACATGAAGTTTGGCGTAAAATATATCGCTATGCAGTATACATACAAAGAATCTCACACGATCAAATGAAAATATAAAACGGGGAATTGAGGCCTTTAATATGGTTTAAAATATTTAGGTTAACAATCGGTCATGACCAAAGGAGACTGTAGCCCCCTCCCTCCCCTGTGTGTTTGTTATTTAATCAGTTGGTCATTCTGTGTTTTGCCATAACTTTGGCGTGCACCAAAGGTTTTTTATGGTTTTTTGTGGATGTCGTGATAGCGCAGTGGATGCGCGTTTGCTCCAGGTGCGAAATGTCCGGAGTTTGAGCCCCGCTGGAGCCGTTACGATTATCCCCTCGTGGCTATGTATTGGTCTCGAGAGTGATTAACATAAGTTGAAAGAACTTGTTTCGCAATCGAGCTAATATAAATTTGTATAACATTTTTTTTATAAATAACTTGCCACAATTACTCAAAGGGTTTAAAATGTCTTAAGCGAAGCATAGGTATGAAACCATGTTATGGATTTTCAAATAACGTCACACAAATGTTCACCATAATGTGACAGAGTATCGTGGGCAAGACCCAGGTCCATTGGTGGTCAATTGATTCAACACATCTTGGTCACATGTCATGTGGAATATCCGGTTGGGGACTACCGGTAGTTAAATTCGTGTTTACTAAGCCACCAGTAATAAGGAAATATTGTAACCAATTATGTATGAATTCTTACCTCTTAGTTGTTATTCGTGAATTTGAATGTGTAAGATTAGCTTTTCTGTATTACATTCTCTTACATTTATCTACCACAGAACACACCGATAAACCAGCAGCTATTCAAGTATAGCATATGTGATAATGATGTTGTTTATGACGACAACGGAGAGTACAACCATATTTGGGTAAGTTAATCAATTACGCAAGTTAGAGGTAACCTATTCCAGACTAGTCACGGTGGAACATAAACTCAGCCTAGGTTCAAATGCAAATACATAGCATTTATATAGCGCAAACATTAAATATTATTCTATTGCGCTTCACAATTACAGATGCAATTTTAAACATTTATTCATGACAATAATATATGGAAATATAAATAAAAATGTATACATATATAGATATAACTAGGATTCTAGTAATTGGATAAGAACATATTATATCATAATATCTACACCATTACAGTATATAAGTGAGTGATTGGATTAACGATAAAAGTGGCAATATGAACCATAGACCCAAACACCGCTGTAAGAATGACAACCGTGATGTCGCCAGTACAGTGATTGGGTCGGTTTATAAAGTATTAGTGTACACGTCTAGCACTGTTAGATGTGAATGTCAGTTCCGTATCAGTCGTTGTTATCGGCTCATGTTTATACTTGCATTATTATGTTGTTTCAAGTTTTAATTCAATATGGACAGAATTGTACATTAATTTAATTGTTCACGTAGCGACGATAAATAAACGTAAATCACACACGACCGGGTAAGGTTGAACATTTCGTATAGCCTGAAAGTCGCATAGCCACAACGGTTGTGTTTTGTGTTCCGGCACAGTTAGATGTACTTTGTATTTTAGTTATTTTCTGACAATCATGAACAGTCACTTATTAAGTAATACATTCTAATGAATTTGTTTTGTCTGTAGTTTTTAATTTTGACAGCAAACAGAATCTAACTTGAAAATTATACTGGAACTATTTTTATTATGGACTGGACGTTAACACTAACATACGTGTAGTTGTACTGTTGTGCATTTGGAGTACAGTGAGGTTCCTAAAAGGGCAGTTAAATGAATAAAATTTGAAAACAATTATAGTCAAAATCATTGGACATCATAAAAGTAAAAGAAGATTTGTGTTTAATAGTGTAAGATAGGATTTTATTTCATTGAGTGATCACCGACATGTGTATTTCCACGAGTGGCGTTACTAATAAGCACAAATATCCTCTATATCGTATTATTCGATCCCCCGTCTGACCCTAATAAAATTAACTCTTTCAGATGGGACGTTAAACCGAGGTCTAGTGTCGGTGCTTTACACCGTGCACGTAAAAGAACCAGAGGAGACTCTGGAATGGGTTTCTCTCTGTATCATTGCACTATCCTCCAAAAATCTAGAACGACTAATCTCTTTAGGAGGCATCGCTCATATTGGCAACCGGTAGCGACGATAAATAAACGTAAAACACACGCGTATTACCAATCCTAAAAGTGTTCAACCAAGGCGTTATCTGCTATTAATTTTACTTTAGATGTTCTTCGAAACCTCAGACTGGATAATTTTCATCATTTATTGAGCAACGATGACATCTTTAATATGTACGAAACGTTGCATTCCTTTGAATCCGTGCTTTTATAGAAGATATATGTATGCTATATGTTATGAATGTTACCATTGCCTATTAATGAAAATACAAACACTATGGTTTCCTAAAATCTCTGTTCGATCATTATTGCCGCCAACACAAATAAAGCTGCCGACAGCCTAACAATAAAGCTTAGTAATAGTTAGGTTATATATTTTTGATACGGCTATCTCTGGTATTATGTCAAGCGCAATAATAAATTTAGTAGAATATAAAATATTGTTTTAATAAGCTCAGAATTAATACCAGAGATTCACAAGCAGCTCTTAGAACATACTCGCATTTAATATATACTACTCTAGGCCGAGAATAACATGTATATACGTATGAGTGCTCCACAAAAAGCCATACTCCTCAACACGGTGCTGGATTATGACCAACATGCAGACATTCCAATGATAACCGCATTTATTACAACTAAACCCACAAGCAACAGGACCGGCAGTATGGACGTATCCATTGTTGTTGCAGACGTGGATGATCTCGGAATACAGTTTAACCAAACTATGTACCGATGCAACTGCAGTGAAAACGTACGTATAGTAAAGGACACATACAATTTCTCTTAGAAGATCTCTGCAGATATTGATTTACGCCATCTAGTAAGCCATTGCAAAGCAATAACTTACATGTGCCCGTATTATAAGAACTATATCAAAACAATGAGAATTGAATGCTTAGCAAATCTCGTGTACATTCAATTTACGAACATATTCTTCTTATTTCGTTTTGTATGGATGGCTACGGATGTGAAGTTAGCTCGGGAGAATAAGGCGTCCTCGGTGGACGAAGGCCATCCGTGGAAACCGTCCTGGGTGGGGGGGGGGGATTGAAGGCTCCCGCGGGAGGAATGCGTCCTCTGGAGATGAATGTGTAATTGAGGTGAATGCGCCTTCTTGTATGGAGGCGTTCTCAGTGGATGAATTCTTTCAACGGGGGTGAAGGCGCTCTCGGGGGATGAATGCGTCCTCAGTGGATGAGTCATTCAACAGGCCTTTGTGGATAAAGGCGTCATCTGGGGGTGAAGGCGTCCTCTGGGGTGAAGGCATCCTCTGGGGATGAAGGCTTCCTCTGGGGTGAAGGCATCCTCTGGGGATGAAGGCATCCTCTGGAGTGAAGGCATCCTCTGGGGATGAAGGCTTCCTCTGGGGTGAAGGCGTCCTCTGGGGATGAAGGCGTCCTCTGGGGATGAAGGCATCCTCTGGGGTGAAGGCATCCTCTGGGGATGAAGGCATCCTCTGGGGATGAAGGCGTCCTCTGGGGATAAAGCGTCCTCTGGGGATGAAGGCGTCCTCTGGGGATAAAGGCATCCTCTGGGATGAAGGCGTCCTCTGGGGATAAAGGCGTCCTCTGGGATTAAGGCGTCCTCTGGGGATAAAGCGTCCTCTGGGGATGAAGGCGTCCTCTGGGGATAAAGCGTCCTCTAGGGATGAAGGCGTCCTCTGGGGATAAAGGCGTCCTCTGGGATGAAGGCGTCCTCTGGGGATGAAGGCGTCCTTTGAGGTGAAGATATGTGAATACATTAATATGTACATTGAGAAACTCTGACTAAATGTGAGGCTACAAGATCTCCAAATTGTCTACATTGTATTTGTAAACAGTATTTTAGGACAGTGAAATCATGTCCTATTGCAACACACTATTGTATCTGAGAACAATGCCAATACAGTTCGCCGAATAATTTGATATTTATTACATTTTGGTATGACAATGTTCGTTTTGGCACGATATATTTGCATATTTTGCATATACCGGTATTTGAGTATTTTGCATATATTTGAGTATTTTGCATATATTTGAGTATTTTGCGCTTCTTAAGATTAAGTAAAGTATATTATATTGTACAAAGATAAAATTAAGATTATCTATGAAACTGTTTATTGGAGAAATGGTGGACATAGCTCAAGGCATTCTCATTCTAATACTTTTCCTGTAAATTGATATGTGTATTATTGGGAAATAATATAATTATTATGTATGTAATAAATATAGGACCTTACATGAGTAGTGATTTCATATCATATATTATTAACGAGTTTGATTCCAAGTCGAGGCGTAAGGCCGCGAACGAGTTTCATAAAATATGGTATGAAATCACATTACCACAGTAGCAACATCCATACATTTGAAGGGAAAAATATGTTTCTGTTTGCCAGTATATTTTTTAGCCTTATTACATTAAGCTGCATCCGTACGCTGTAGTAAATAGCCCCGATAGTCAAAGAACTTCCGGCGGATCATCGACACACTATTTTTAATCCCTGTATTCTTCTAGTTCATATGTAGCATTTTATTGATTTAGCAGTTTGATTTCCAACAAATAAAGCTTGAATACAAACAGCATGTAATGTCTATTGCAAGCTGTCAATGTCATGCCACGACCAATCAGAATCCTTCCAGGTGTTAGTAAACGTGATGTCATGCAATAATTGATTAGATGACTGTATTACACTGAATACAAGCAAAGCTATGTGATGAAGTCATTTATTCCTGCAATCTAAATACATCCATCTTTGTTATGATTTGCAGGTAACAGATAACATACACCAGTAGCTCACGTCGTCCTTGCACTTTCATTATTTTATTAGCACTATTCACTGTTACCGGTAGATAACGTTCCTTTCCCAAGGTTGCACAGCATTACGCCTCGACTTGGACATCGAACTCAATAACCAAATGTCCTGATAGTTGTATACATTGCTGTGTATTTGAGATTCTGGGATTCCAATTGAAATTACCTTCATGCCTTTCTTTATTTTCTGTAGGAAAAAGGTATTTTGTCCAATTGTCTAGTTGAAGCTCATGATTTGGATACAGGAATTAATGCGGCCATTAATTACACAATAATGTCAGGTAAGAGACGTTTCTTTCATTTCTATTGTATGCATTATGTGGACGTCTATGCACAGAGCAATCATTGAAATAATGCGTGAGTCTTGCCCTGCATGTGCCCTAGTATCGATAACTGTTTGACCAGGGTCGGAGGTTATAAAACTTTTCTCCAATCTCAAACTCAGACTCAAGCTTCTGATTGGTTCTGCTGGGTGTAAAACTCAGACTCAAGCTTCTGATTGGTTCTGCTGGGTGTAAAACTCAGACTCAAGGTTCTGATTGGTTCTGCTGGGTGTAAAACTCAGACTGAACCAATTAAATTCCTTGAATTAGAGTTTGATATCCGAGAAAAGTATCATAACCTCGGGGGCCTGTTCTGTGTTATGCGATATTGTTAGAAGCCATGTCAATTTTAAATATTAACAATAATAATAATAATAATAATATATGATATTCGATAAACTTGCATTATTTTCTCATTTGTTCATCGGTTTACTTAGTTAAAATTGGGAGAACATTTAAGATCAAGGTATAATGTAGAACATGTCGGAATGCATGCAATAGTCATGGTTTCGTGCGAATATGCTACAAATGTAATATGCCCTCTCTGGATGTTACATTGGGGGGAAAACATAAGCATAACTTGTATTTGTTTGAAGAACATGTTTCCTGAATGCTCTGTATGTAGCTAATTATGTGGCATCCGTGGTCCAATGGTAGAGCGTCGGATTTGGAATCGAACGGTCCAGGTTCGATACTCAGTCAGGCCACGTATGTAGTGTCATTGAGCAAGGCACCTCACACACATTGCTTAGTACTGGTTAACTGCTATAGTCGGCTAAGCATGCCCAGGAAAACATGTCTAGGTCCCCGCAAGGGGTTTGACATTAATGGTACATACATACATACAATTATTACGTTAATATTTGTATGTAGCATTCTTGCAATCAGTATGCACAATTCAAACGTTTTATTCAATATTTAAGGTGACAAGCAGTATCCGGCTGATTCATTTGCAATCCATAGCAATGGAGCAATCGAGGTGGTTAAGCCTTTAGACAGAGAATCTGTTTCATTTCATGTCTTACGCATAAAGGTAAGAAATAATATCACTGATTATGTTACTTTCAATATTAGACTATATCAATTCATTATTAGACTATCAATTCAATATTATGCTATATCAATTCATTATTAGACTATATCAATTCATTATTAGACTATATCAATTCATTATTAGACTATATCAATTCATTATTAGACTATATCAATTCATTATTAGACTATATCAATTCATTATTAGACTATATCAATTCATTATTAGACTATATCAATTCATTATTAGACTATATCAATTCAATACTAGACTATCAATTCAATATTAGACTATATCAATTCATTATTAGACTATATCAATTCAATACTAGACTATATCAATTCAATATTAGACTATCAATTCAATATTAGACTATATCAATTCATTATTAGACTATATCAATTCATTATTAGACTATATCAATTCATTATTAGACTATATCAATTCATTATTAGACTATATCAATTCAATACTAGACTATCAATTCAATATTAGACTATATCAATTCATTATTAGACTATATCAATTCAATACTAGACTATATCAATTCAATATTAGACTATCAATTCAATATTAGACTATATCAATTCATTATTAGACTATATCAATTCATTATTAGACTATATCAATTCATTATTAGACTATATCAATTCATTATTAGACTATATCAATTCAATACTAGACTATCAATTCAATATTAGACTATCAATTCATTATTAGACTATATCAATTCATTATTAGACTATATCAATTCATTATTAGACTATATCAATTCATTATTAGACTATCAATTCAATATTAGACTATATCAATTCATTATTAGATTATATCAATTCAATACTAGACTACATCAATTCAATATTAGACTATCAATTCAATATTAGACTATATCAATTCAATATTAGACTATATCAATTCAATATTATGTTATATCAATTCATTATTAGACTATCAATTCATTATTTGACTATATCAATTAAATATCAATATTAGACTATATCAATTCAATATTAGACTATATCAATTCAATATTAGACTATATCAATTCAATAGTAGACTATATCAATTCAATATTATGTTATATCAATTCAATATTAGACTATATCAATTCAATATTAGACTATATCAATTCATTATTAGACTATATCAATTCAATATTAGACTATATCAATTCAATATTAGACTATATCAATTCAATATTAGACTATATCAATTCAATAGTGGACTATATCAATTCAATATTAGACTATATCAATTCAATATTAGACTATATCAATTCAATATTAGACTATATCAATTAAATTTGTTATTTATTTATTATCCCCTTTATTTATTAACACTACTATTCGTGCCTTTGTTGTGGTATTTTGTTGTTGGATTGGTCTTCTTGTACTTGTGCTAAAAAGCAATCGCAAAGAAATAGCTGTGAGATTGTACGGTGGTCGCCAGACGGACATGTTGGTTTTCTTCGGTACCCCGGTATTCCTCCCACACGAATGACCACATTTACGCTTTCATCCGCGTCAACGAGTGATTAAAATAAGTTGCTAACATTTTCTTCTCAATCGTTGTAAAATAAATAAAGTTTAAACAAAATAGCTGTGTGCGTAAGCATATACAGTATTTTGAAGGACTGTCAGGTAGAACAACCGCTGAATGCTGTGAAAGATACGATTGATAACCGAATCAATTATCATGTATGTATCATTAGAGCTGTCCTACAATCAAAACAAAGTACTGTCTCTGTGACAATCTCCAAGTGATTGAATCGCAACACTTATTTCTTCAATGGCTGTTGGCAAAGCAATACTGTTGTCCGGTAGCATGTCCTGCATGTTACTTGTATTTCTTGGTTGAGCATTAAACGTATTTAGGAGGACTGTCAGGTAGAACAACCGCTGAATGCTGTGAAAGATACGATTGATAACCGAATCAATTATCATGTATGTATCACTAGAGCTGTCATACAATCAAAACAAAGTACTGTCTCTGTGACAAACTCCAAGTGACAATCTCCACTTATTTCTTCAATGGCTGTTGGCACAGCAATACTGTTGTCCGGTAGCATGTCCTGCATGTTACTTGTATTTCTTGGTTGAGTATTAACCCTTTCAACACCACAGACCTAAATAGGCTTACAAAAAAGTGTAGATCCAGATGAGCCGGCTCGTGACGAGCCGTCTCATCAGGATCTGCACTTTTTGCAAGTAATATTACAATTTTTAGAAAATAATTTACCCATTTTTATAAATGAACTGATCCAAATGTAATTTTCTTATTAATTTAATTGGTCTAAAAACATCATGGACCAGTCCATGTCAGTTACTTGGTGTTGAATGGGTTAAACACCACACGTACTGCAAATAGTTAATGAGCAATAGGAACAACTATATATTTATTTCTTGAAATCACCAAACTATGACACTATTGCAGTTGTTTGTTCATCTCGGACAAAATGTTTCGATTGTATGATTATTTAGTGTTTACCGTACTTACAGACAAGAGAGTGGCAGTACATCATGTTTTTGTCAAGTTTAGTCGGACCAAAATTAACCAATTTGAAGAATGGATAGGTGTACATGCAATTTTTAGGTGGCCGGTGTCCTAACTGAAAGTTGCGCATTGCGCATAGTGGTACATGGACTTACGGGGCTCACGTTACACCGGCAGTCGGACCAAAATCAACCAATTTGAAGAATGGATAGGTGTACATGCAATTTAGGCAAACTAACTGCTTTAATACCTTATATTCTAAGAGTTTATTTGATATGAATGTTTATTCCGGAAAAGGAACAATTATGTGATTTGTATGTGGTGTATTTGAACGCCTACAAACTCAACGTTGCATGAACATCATGACTACGATCTGGCAATCGATCTGGCAGTTTTTGAAAGTTCATCTATATACATGTACGGGAAGTGAATCTTTGCAGCAACACTATTATTCTAGCAACTTGTTTAGATTGGCATATTACATCAGCTAGATGCTGCCAATCGGAATAAAGTATTTCTAATAGGGGCGTGCATCATGAATATAACCTAGTATTAATGCAAGCTCGAATTTCGGCCTCGGGCTGATATTAAGTTACCTCGGGTCGATACCTAGGCTGATATGAAACTAGCCACGCTAGCCGTTTTTATTACTTTGATATGCATATTAGCAATAGTATACATACTAGCCACGTAATAACGTCTTTATTACTTTGATATGAATTTGAACATTTAATAATCGACCTCCGTTATCCATTCACGAAACTACACACATCTGTTATGTGTCAAATATGACACGCTGATGACTCACTACGGGAAGTAAACAAACTAGCACCGAGTACCCACGTGATATTTTCTCATGAACGTATCAAACCAGCGCACTTAAGGTTGTAAAACAACAAATAAATTGCCTATTAAATACATAGTAAAAAGTAATAACATACAGTCTGTTCATTTATATTTCCAATCTTTCATTTCTTCTGATACCACATCCACTGTGAAGAGGTATTCAAATCAGCCTGAAACACACCAAGAATATTTCAAATTTTAAGTTTCAAATAACCAGTGCTCGCCTGTGAATAACGTCACTGTGTTTACACACTGTATTCCTCCACCAAATAATACAGTATACCGACCTTCAGTTTGCAATGGCCTGAATTCACATAAGTTCTCAAAACACACAAAAACTATACACTGCCTGTCATTGGAAATGCATTTTTAATTTTTTATCAAAAAGACAAATTAACTATATTAGTCATTGGGACTACATTTACATATATACAACCTTAATAGCAGACTGGAACACACAGCGTACCTACCTAGATGGTAGACTGTATAGTGGCAGGCATATAACGGCAAACATAGACTCTAAGACATATCTAAGTAATAAACGTGTATAGTGTTTGTTTATTATAGTGTCACCCCTATTTAAAGCGCCAGCCATTTCTGACATATGAGACACCTCTTTTTACAAACATCAGTACTTCCCGAATTTTATGCTTGTATGCCAGACGCCAAGCTGGTAGGCAATCGGTAACCATTATTTAACTAGCTGGCGGCTCACCAACCGGCCATATCAGAACGAACCCCTGACGAGATTCGAACCTTCGACCTCCTCTCCGTAGGCGGACGCCTTAACCACTGGGCCACGGAGACGTATAATTGACATCTTTGGAAGTGTTCCATAATACATATTTATATTCCAGGGATATCAAGTTCATAGGTTACATGATCGGATAAATTACACAACAGTGGTTATAACCGTGACAGATGCAGATGATAATCCTCCAGTAATGTCACAGTTGCATTACAATGTCTCTATTGAGGAGAATAGTCCACAGGGAGCTATCGTTTGTAAAGTATCTGCTACCGACACCAAAGACCAGGTGCTATGTTTTTGCACTACATGCAGACAGTGGATAACTGTACATGTTGTTGTGGTTTTGCTATTTCCATGCTATATCTGCCTATCGTTATGCTATTTCCATGCTATATCTGCCTATCATTATGCTATTTCCATGCTATACCTGCCTATCGTTATGCTATTTCCATGCTATACCCGCCTATCGTTATGCTATTTCCATGCTATACCTGCCTATCGTTATGCTATTTCCATGCTATACCTGCCTATCGTTATCCTATTTCCATGCTATACCTGCCTATCGTTATGCTATTTCCATGCTATACCCATCTATCGTTATGCTATTTCCATGCTATACCCGCCTATCGTTAGGGTATTTCCATGCTATACCCGTCTATCATTATGCTATTTCCATGCTATACCCACCTATCGTTAGGGTATTTCCATGCTATACCCGCCTATCGTTATGCTATTTCCATGCTATACCCGTCTATCGTTATGCTATTTCCATGCTATACCCGCCTATCGTTAGGGTATTTCCATGCTATACCCGTCTATCATTATGCTATTTCCATGCTATACCCGCCTATCGTTAGGGTATTTCCATGCTATACCCGTCTATCGTTATGCTATTTCCATGCTATACCCGCCTATCGTTAGGGTATTTCCATGCTATACCCGTCTATCATTATGCTATTTCCATGCTATACCCGCCTATCGTTAGGGTATTTCCATGCTATACCCGTCTATCATTATGCTATTTCCATGCTATACCCGCCTATCGTTAGGGTATTTCCATGCTATACCCGTCTATCATTATGCTATTTCCATGCTATACCTGCCTATTGTTATGCTATTTCCATGCTATACCCGTCTATCGTTATGCTATTTCCATGCTATACCCGCCTATCGTTATGCTATTTCCATGCTATACTCGCCTATCGTTATGCTATTTCCATGCTATACCCGCCTATCGTTATGCTATACCCGTCTATCGTTATGCTATTTCCATGCTATACCCGCCTATCGTTATGCTATACCTGCCTATCGTTATGCTATACCCGCCTATCGTTATGCTATACCCGTCTATCGTTATGCTATTTCCATGCTATACCCGCCTATCATTATGCTATACCCGCCTATCGTTATGCTATACCCGTCTATCGTTATGCTATTTCCATGCTATACCCGCCTATCGTTATGCTATTTCCATGCTATACCCACCTATCGTTATGCTATTTCCATGCTATACCCGTCTATCGTTATGCTATTTCCATGCTATACCCACCTATCGTTATGCTATTTCCATGCTATACCCACCTATCATTATGCTATTTCCATGCTATACCCACCTATCGTTATGCTATTTCCATGCTATACCCACCTATTGTCATGGTTTTGCATTCTGTGTCCCTGACTGTAAAATCACTCGAATGATAACATATATGTTCGTCAATGCTGGGCATTCATAGACAATTTGCAAAGCTACACAAACATCCAACACTTGGTGGGATAGGTTCATCGTCCGAGACGCTGTTGCCGCTTACATTTTCAGTCTATTACGGTTCTATATTGCAAAAGACCCGTATACATAACCTCAGGTTTCATTGCACGCAGAATTAACGATTTAGTAAATAAAAAGGCGATTTTATCGCAATTTCGCTGATCATTTCGGAGAATTTATGGAAACTGTCGTGGTGACGTATCACAAATGGAGCAGTCAATGTTGAACCAGTCTCCGATCAGTTATGTATGCAACTAAACAGTGACTGGTAACCCTTAAAGCGACATTACATCGCAAAAAGCAAATAAAATGCACCTTTTTCACGTATTAATGCATTGCTACTACAAATTCTTCACGAATACGTTCCAACACTAACAGTGAATCAGTGTTTTTGTGGAATGAAAGTATGATTTCATATAACAGAATTGATACCCCGTAAGAACTGAAAGTTGCGCATGCGCATAATGGTACATGGACTTACGGGGCTCACGTTACACCGGCATTCGGACCAAAATCAACCAATTTGAAGAATGGATAGGTGTACATGCAATTTAGGCAAACTAACTGCTTTAATACCTTATAATCTAAGAGTTTATTTGATATGAATGTTTATTCCGGAAAAGGAACAATTATGTGATTGGTATGTGGTGTATTCGAACGCCTACAAACTCAACGTTGCATGAACATCATGACTACAAAATCGATCTGGCAGTTTTTGAAAGTTCATCTATACTACGAAATCGATCTGGCAGTTTTTGAAAGTTCATCTATATACATGTACGGGAAGTGAATCTTTGCAGCAACACTATTATTCTAACAACTTGTTTCGATCGAATAAAGTATTTCTAATAGGGGCGTGCATCATTGCATCATGAGTATTAACCTAGCATTAATGCAAGCTTCATATAACGGTCATCCATGCTCCTGAATTGACGTACGTTTGTTTGTCATCGGAGTCAATACTAAATGCGAGATAATGTCGTTTAGACATAATTTAACTAAGATTAGTCTACAAATAAATAGGCACAGATGTGAGATATAACGGTAAACCTGTACCATAAAACGTGTTATTCAGGATACACCTGTTGTATTACGCATGGATGTTTGCATTATTGTTGTTATGTCAACAAACCACGTATACGACGTTTGTTTATTAGTTGAAATACTCAGTATTTTAGGCAAATATTTTGAAACAATTATACCAAATAATAGGAAAATACATTCTTTAGAAATTTGTGTTTTCACTGATATAGTGTCGCTTTAAATATACAGCATAAATGGATTGACATACATCGTATATCGTTTAAGTTTAATCATATTGTATTGCATTCATTCTATATATACAATGTACAGAACAAAACAAATGAACACACGCATATAATTATGCATAGTATATACGATTTATGTCATTGTTGTGCACAAGAATTGCCAATAAATGTTGAAGCAAATGGGTTGGGCAACAAGTTTTACCAACATTAGTGACGGCCCTCCCCAAACTACTAGATTGTAACAAACAAAGTGACTGAATATATGAGTTGTGCAAATACTAAAATTGATGATTACTAATATAAAAGGAAAATGAAGAAGAAAATTAGCAAAATATAGATAACAAGAATTTTGAACAACAATACAACTAACAATATCAACAAAAAAGGGATTAAGAAATGCAATTGATAGCTACTCCAATAAAGTGCCCCATCGTACAAAGTTCGTATATCGCTATGTCAAACTGTGCTGTGCTTTTGGCAATGTTATCTTATTGTTGTCTCATGACAGGTACCACACGTCTATTTATTTTATGTAACGCGAGTGTGCATAATAAATTGATTCTGGTGTTCTTTTTCAGGGTGAAAATGCAAAGTTCGTATTCGAAGACCAAACACACAATGAACTGTTTAAACTTGATGAGAATACGGGGATAATAACAGTGAACAATGCATCGGCGCTCGACAGGGAAATAATTCCTGGTCCAATAACAATACAGGTAAAACCACTGTTTAGTCATCTAACTGAATCAGTTTTTTTGAAAATAAAAGAACTAAATATCAGCTTAACGCTTAACCTGCTAAACCTGCTAAACCTGCTAAACCCGACTAAAGTCGCTGTTGCAAACAGCATGTATCCAGATCAGACGGCAGAGAATGTGCACAGAACGTGGCGCTCGTCAGGCTCTATGCTGTTTGCTATTCGGTTAGCGGAGCTAAACACTTGGCTGAATATAGCATATAGCAAACAACATAGATCCTGATCAGATACGATCTGGATATATGTTGTTTGCATAGTCCTTCCAATTTATTCAGCACTTTAAGGGTTAACATTCATTGGCGCGGCGCAGTGGTACATACTTTAGCCTGCAAATCCGGAGGTCATGAATTCAACTCCCAGCCCACCATTATAATATTAATAGTCCTACACATGGGCTAGAAACGGACATATATATCGGTGCTATACACATGGCATGTAAACGCACCTGTGATTCTTCTCCTATTAAATATGTCTAGAAATAAGATTGCTAACATAGGATGAGTTATGGTTATTTCACGGTAATAGCTATTAAAAACTAAAATACAGAAATACTAGCATGTACCTGTTCATATGATTTTAGGTCGTATCTGTATCTGTATCTATGATTTCAGGTTATATCCGTATCTATGATTTCAGGTCGTATCTGTATCTATGATTTCAGGTCATATCTGTATCTATGGTTTCAGGTTATATCTGTATCTATGATTTCAGGTCGTATCTGTATCTATGATTTCAGGTCATATCTGTATCTATGATTTCAGGTCATATCTGTATCTATGATTTCAGGTTATATCTGTATCTATGATTTCAGGTCATATCTGTATCTATGATTTCAGGTCATATCTGTATCTATGATTTCAGGTCGTATCTGTATCTATGATTTCAGGTCATATCTGTATCTATGATTTCAGGTCGTATCTGTATCTATGATTTCAGGTTATAGCTGTATCTATGATTTCAGGTCATATCTGTATCTATGATTTCAGGTTATAGCTGTATCTATGATTTCAGGTCATATCTGTATCTATGATTTTATGTCGTATCTGTATCTATGATTTCATGTTATATCTGTATCTATGATTTCAGGTCATATCTGTATCTATGATTTTATGTCGTATCTGTATCTATGATTTCATGTTATATCTGTATCTATGATTTCAGGTTATATCCGTATCTATGATTTCAGGTCATATCTGTATCTATGATTTCAGGTCATATCTGTATCTATGATTTCATGTTATATCTGTATCTATGATTTCAGGTTATATCCGTATCTATGATTTCAGGTCATATCTGTGTCTATGATTTCAGGTCATAGCTGTATCTATGATTTCAGGTCATAGCTGTATCTATTCGGAATACATCTCTACGTAGTAATGTCTCGGCCATTAATATCACAATTCTTGACGTGAACGATAATGCTCCAGTGTTTCAAGGAACACCGTTGCACGTTACCACCAACAAGACATGTCCACTAGACACCGCGATATTAACGGTAAGGTGGTTATCACCTCTTTAATATGTTTCTATCTTGATATATCATTGTATACTTCTACTTAGGTTATAAAAGTCACCAATGCAATATAGTACACGTGTGTTAGCGTGGTTAAATGTAACTTTTGCAAGCACAGCGACGTATTATGTGACAGTGACCGGAATCGTGTTATACAAATATAATATGAAGATGCTTAATCTGAGGAAATGCGACATTTCTCGAACAAGTAACATATGTATGTAAGCACCAAGTATAGGCTGCACACATTTTTGCTGTGATAAAATGCGACATTTCTCGAACACGTAACATATGTATGTAAGCACCAAGTATAGGATGCACACATTTTTGCTGTGATAAAAACTGAATTTAAAGTGATATTTTGCTATTCCATGAACTGGAATATTTGTTATAGAGTTACTGGAACATACTAGGAATATAGTTCACTAATTCTTATTTGGAATTACTTTTTAATTAATGAATAATTTGTATCAAAACATGTGGGTATATATTGGATTTTACCGTATAAATTTATAACTTCTTAGAGAACAGCATCTCACTGGAGTATGTGTTTTATTCAATACAATAGAGTGGAAGTCGTGATAGCGCAGTGGATGCGCGTTCGCTTCAGGTGCGAAAGGTCCGGGGTTCGAGCCTCACTGGAGCTGTTACGATTGTGCCCTTAGGCAAGGCATTTAAATTCCACATTGCCTCTTCTCTCTCCCTCGTGGCGATGGATTCCATCAGGAATGAGGTCTCGAGAGTGATTTATATAAGTTGAAATAACTTGTTTCGCAATCGAGCTAAAATAAATTTGTATAAATTAATACAATAGAGATTAATTACTGCATTGTGCAAAAGATGCATAGAAAATTGATACGACCGGACCAGGGCTTCGAAAATTTTCAAAACCAAATCGGTCCGGGCCGAAATCGAGTCAGTACCCCCCCCCCCATCATGTCCTGCCAATATTTGTGCACCCCCTCCATAAAATCGTAAGTAAGTAAACCCAATTTGCTTTTTTTGCTTTATTTCCATGCTGTCACCAGTCAATTATATTTAAAAATCGCATGTATGTTCAGGACAAATTGTACTTTACCCGTTACTATAGGTCTGGTAAATTTTCCTTTTGTCTAATAATAGTTTTAAGTGTACGGCATTTAAAAATAAATGAATGGTAGGACATTTTGATAGAGGTAAATTTTATCTAGTCACCTGTATCACCGGTGGAAGCGGGTGAACTCGGCCCAAATCGAACTCGGTCCCGTCAAACTATATTATATCAACTGCATTTGACTCTTTAAACATCACAGATATACTGCGTTGTGCCATTTCAATATTGAATTGAAGGGCGCTGTACAATAAAAATACTAAACATTATATACCCGTCGTATATTTTGAGTACATTCCGAGTCATAACGGATTTTCGGATTTCTATTTAAAATATTAATTATTATTTAATTGCAAATTAATCCTAGCACACTTCTTTAATTTAATGCAAACATTTTAAAAACAAATTCTTTATAAAATTCTAAAATAATCGACTGTCAATCATTCAGTCCACTTCAAAGAAACTAACAAATGTCGGTAGTTTTGCTGTAAACATCAAACGATTACCGCACTAATTTCATGTAATTGACATGACATGCATTGATCGCCTGATCACCATGGAGACATGGGACCTCAGGTGGCCTCAGGTGGCAATTATCCAGTTCGATCGTAAATTGGAAACGTGTGAAATGTGTCAACGGATTATACTTACCAAATTAGGTTCGTTATAGACCGATTTCTTGACTTTTTCAACAATATTTTGGACCGATTTTTAAAGGTATTTTGACTGTTAGAATCGGTCTGAAATGATAAAAATCAGTCGAAAACCGACAAACTGGTAATTTTCGAAGCCCTGGACCGGACAATGAAACACTAACATCGTTGAAATCAGTGAAATCTTTTGAAATACAGAGATGCCCGAGGTGGTAAACGCAAACTGAAAAATACTTCTGACACAAATCAGGGTGTGCACTGGCAAAATATTAAAATATTAACAAGAGCAATTCCCACATCAATTTCAAATCACAAGACCAGTGGGGGTGGGGGGGGCTACATTAATACAACTGTGCCTATTTATATTATAAACTATGATGTATCATATCTCATAAGGTATGCCTTTGTTATTTAACTCTTGATTTTAGAAATGCGTATTGTTATTCCAGAATTGTCTTGTACCGTGTATTTTGCATACCAGTACACATGGAATAAAACATGACCCAGTCCAGCTTTGGTTGAAATAATTTTAAATGCACACCATCATGCACATATACAGGTGCATAGGTATCCGCCTAGTAACCGAGAGGTTGTGAGTTCGAGTCCAGCCGGAACCTAGGTCGTGGTGTATGCATATCCGACAATGTACATCAAACCATAACGTATACCATTTGATGATAGAAAATGCTCAGTATGTAATGTTTTAGAAGATGAATACCATGTGTTACTAGAATGTTCAATATATAAAGACATAAGAATGAAATATATTACTAACAGTTACTATTTTTGGAAAAGACCAAATATGTATAAATTAAAAGAACTATTTACAAGTAGTAATAATGAAATAATTAGAAATTTGAATGCAATTATTTATAAAGCTTTTGAAATACGGACCTTAAATAATATGTAAAGAGACTTTGTATTTATCTTACATTGATGAAATAATTATAAATTGAGTGAGTTTATATACAGGGATATTGTAATACGATCATTATATAATCATGTTGTATTGAGTGAGTTTATGTACAGGAATATTGTAATACGTTCATTATATAATCATGCTGTATTGCATACTTTCCCTTCTCCACATAATTGTAACCACTATTTGTTAATAGTTTGTATATATATTGTTGTACCTCATGGGTCATATTGACCTACTGGAGTTTGAAAATAAAAAATGTCTACATCATCATTGACACTCTCTAAATATAGGTACATGCTGAGGATAAAGATGCAGGGAATAATGGAAATATTTTATATGGATTCGTGGATAATATGGCCGCCCCGTTCTCCATTAACAGCGTCACGGGCAGTATTACTGTGACACACTTGATGAACGAGACATTCTTACCCGAATATAACCTGTTTGTGACAGCTACCGACCAAGCTGATATGAAAAAAGAAAGGAGGTACGCATTTATTTACATTTATCTATATAATATAAATTTATTAATATTTTGTCATGCAAATCAAAAAACATCACCATTGGTCTTTCCAAATTTATATATTTTGCAAATAAGCAACGAAACTAACGCATATTTTACACATATATTTGAACTTGTGATTGTGATCTTTTGTAAAGCTCCATGTCACTGCCTGTTCTTACATAATTGCTACAGACATGTATACTGTTTTATGCAATAAACTTATTGTATTGTATTTACATAACTGTTAAAGCGACACTACATCAGTGAAAATGCAAATTTATACAGCATGTAATTTCCTATTATACGTTATATTCCACCCACCTCCAAATATTTGCCTCAAAAACTGAGTATTTCAACTATTAAACAAGTGTCGTATATACGCGGTTTGTTGACATAACAAACTAATGTAAACATGTTCGACATCTATGCGTAATAACCTGTGTATCCCATATAATGAGATTTATAGTTCAGATTTACCGTTGTATCTCACATCTGTGCCTATGCATATTTATTTGTAGACTAATCTTAGTTAAATTTATTATCTCTAAGCGACAGTATCACGCGTTTAGTATTGACTACAATGACAAAGAAATGTCAATTCAGGAGCATGGATGACCGGTATATGAAATCATACATTCACTTTTGAAAGTTTGTAGACCACAAATACACTGTTTATTGATTCAATGTTAGTGTTCGAATGTATTCGGAAGAATTTGTAGTAGCAATGCATCTATACGTGAAAAATGCATTTGGTTTGGCTTTTTGCGATGTAATGTCGCTTTAATTAAAGACGTATGTTGTAGTAATCAGTACCAACATGCATTGCACAATACATTACCGTGCGCCTGAGGTCTAAATGTATACATGTCTTGATTGAAATAAGATTGGTATAAAAAAATTGATAATATACCAGTATACTTCATTGAAAGACATTTATGATATTAATTATATTTTACGATAACTTTCAACTATGTATTTGTGTTATCCCTTAGCGATTCAAATGAACTTGCATGTTTAACATATCTATCCTCCGTAAATTCGAAACAAAACCCCAAAGCAACACTTCAGCTCTTTGATGCGCTAGTTTTCTCAATTCTGCACTATGGAAGTGAAATTGGGGATTTACGAAAGTAAAATGTTGAGAAACATTGCATCTAAAAGTTTACAGGTTAGTCCTACGAATCATATATCGATGGAATTCCCCAAGTAGGAAGCTTAGAAGTGCTTTTGCAAACGTATAAATGCCCATAATCTAAGAATAGCAACTGACCGCTATGGTAGAACTTGTATTGAGCAAAATGAACGCCTATGTTTATTATGAAACACCAATGATAGAGAAGACGAATTTCACTTCATGTTTATATGTTCTGTGTTTATTGCCTTAAGGCAAAAGTATATCAAACAATTTTATTGAATCTGTCCGAGTTTTACATACGGATCTGTAGTCCACGCAGGACTGGTAATCCTGGGATGGCAGGTTCGATCCCTCGTCTGACCTAATAAAATTAACAGTTTCAGATGGGACGTTAAACCGAGGTCTCGTGTCGGTGCTGTACACCGTGCACGTAAAAGAACCAGAGGAGACTCTGGAATGGGTATCTGTATCATTGTACTATCCTCCAAAATTCTAAAATGACTAATCTCTTCAGGAGGCGTCGTTCATATGGGCAACTGGTAGCAACGATAAATATACGTAAAACACACACTGTCCGAGTATGCATAAACTGAGTGTGTTGTTTCAAATATGTGTAGATTTATCCCCTCGGCACTACCATTGCGCAATACGAGTACGTAATTATCCAATAACTATATAGTTGACATGTATTAAGAAGTTTTTCTCTCAAAGCATTACTCTTATCTTTGTTCCATGTTACATAATATTATGTATGTATGAATCCATAAAGTCCACCTCATCTCACCACCGCATCATTGTCATTGTTATAGTATGTAATTTTGCATGTTTGTATATAACGAAAAACTGTATTGTTTAAGTTATTAAAGGTTTATTCTGCATCATCATGTTTCTACTGTCATGATATATAGTTTAAGCAATATGCACACAGTGGAACAGTGCATTTTCCCATTTTGCACGACTTATTTTTATTGTAGAAATGACACATTTGATTGGCTTATATGCTTACACATAGCTTGTTCTAAAACATTATTAAACGTGCGGACATATAAGAAATTATGTGATGACTGTATTACAGTGAATACAAGCAAAGATATGGGATAAAATATGGTATGAAATCACCACGAGTGTAATAATCTTTTTATCACATTACCACGGTAACAACAACGATAAATTTGAGAATATACTTCTGTGTTTGTCAGTATGCTTTTGAGCCTTATTACATCTCAAGGAGGTCGCTGACTTGTATACCACTGTAACCTATCATCACTGATGGTCCGCCTCCATGGTCGAGTGGTTAAGGTCGCTGACTTGTATACCACTGTAACCTATCATTACTGATGGTCACGGGTTCGAGCCCCGCTCAGGCCGTGTCTCATTTATATGAAAAAGTTGGCAGTTTCTTACGGAGGTTGGTGCACCCAAGTACTGGTTAACCGCTGGAGCCTGCCCAGGAAAGGTGTTGTTAGGTAAACTGCCCGCCGGCGATATAGCCCAAAATGGTGCTGACAACATATATATACAACATAACATCTCAAGGAAACAGTAATGTGCATCCGTACGCCGCAGTAAATAGTCCCTGATAATCAAACAGCTCCATGCAAATAAGCGATATATTATTTTAATCACTATACCCTACTAGTGCATATTTAGCATTTATTTATTTAAACAGTTGATTTTAAACAAATCAAGCAGAAACACAAACTATATGCCGAATGCGTCAAAAGCAAGCTGTCATGCAGCGACCAATCAGAACCATTCCAGGTTGTATTACACGTGTGTGCATATAAGAAAATATGTAATGGCTGTATGGAACCGAATACAAGCAAAGTTATGTGATAAATATTATTATTCATCATGTTATAGGAGCAGTTCAACAGTTATTAAAATCAGCGTTAATGACGTCAACATACATACTCCAACATTC
The DNA here is from genome assembly GCA_014843695.1 of Archivesica marissinica. Classification (NCBI taxonomy): domain Eukaryota; kingdom Metazoa; phylum Mollusca; class Bivalvia; order Venerida; family Vesicomyidae; genus Archivesica; species Archivesica marissinica. The sequence goes on along the minus strand of CM026390.1, from coordinate 19,544,054 downwards.
TTCCCTAACATGACAAAGAGGATAAATATATCAGAAGCGGCTCTACAGAATACCACATTGCTAGAATTACAGGTACGTAAAGAACAAAGTCGTACAAACCTTACTGAATGGAAGTCGTGGACGTTGTGGATGTCGTGATAGCGCAGTGGTAGCTCGTTCGCTTCAGGTGTGAGAGGCCCGGTAATTAATGTTGTTAAAACTTGTGGCCCAACCCATTTGCTTCAACATTTATTGACAATTCTTGTGCACAACAATACCATACATCGCAATTACTATGCATAATTATAGAAGTGTGTTCATTTGTTTTGTTCTGTACATTGTATATAGAATGAATGCAATAAAATATGATTAAACTAAACTAGAGGCCCTGAGCTCTCTCCCAGCTGTAGCCGTTACGATTGTGTCCTTAAGTAAGGCACTGAAGTTGTACATTGCCTCCTTTCTCTCCATCGTGGCATTGAATTCCATAAGGAATGAGGTCTCAAGAGCGATTAGATTAAGCTGTTTTGCAATCGAGCTTAAAATAAATTTGTATAAACTAAGCTGAATGATAGTAAATAAATGCATGAGTATGCAATGTATCCGCCATACTGTACAACCAGCAGCCGAACTGGCCCGGAGTTCGAGCCTCCGCTGGAGCCGTTATGATTATGTCCTTAGGCAAGGCATTTAATTTCCACATTGCCTCTTCTCTCTCCCTCATGGCGATGGATTACATCGGGAATGAGGTCTTCGAGAGCGATTAATATAAGTTGTAAGAACTTGTTTTTCGCAATCGAGCTAAAATAAATTTGTATAAACTACAACCAGCAACCAAACTGACAAAAAACAAACGAAACAGAATAGTGTAGATAGTGTAATAGCGAACAGTTGGTATGCAACGCTGGAAGTCGTGATAGCGTAGTGGTAGCACGTTCGCTTCATGTTTGAAAGGCCCGGAGTTCGAGCCTCCGCTGGAGCCGTTACGATTGTGTCCATAGGCAAAGCATTTAAATTCCACGTTGCCTCTTCTCTCTCCCTCATGGCGATGGATTACATCAGGAATGAGGTCTCGAGAGCGATTAATATAAGTTGTAAGAACTTGTTTCGCAATCGATCTAAAATAAATTTGTATAAACTAAAGCTTTTCAAACACTATCTAAATGACCATAGCACTTACATGTAGCTGTACAATCGAACAACATCGAACTGTGCCATACATACTTAATATATACTTATAATAGTTTACTATCCAGCTTGCTTGTGGAAGGTCGGTGGTTCTACCTGGGTGCTCGGTCATGCTGGAAATACTGTTCGGAGGAATACCCTGGGTCTTTCTCTACCAATGAATACTTTAAACCCCAAAAGTAAACAAACAGATGCCACAACCGAACAACATCATCAACAGCGCCACCACCACCATCAGAAGCAGCAATAACCTTATTTTATTAGCGTTTATTCATATGTACTTCATTACCTACATATAAGAGTACAGTTATACTTGTGTTGCAAAATCCGCCTCAGTGGTCGAGTTGTTACGGTCGCTGACTTGTATACCACTGTAACCTATCATCACTGATGGTCACGGGTTCGAGCCCCGCTCAGACCGTGTCTCATTTATATGAAAAAGTTGGCAGTTTCTTACGGAGGTTGGTGCACCCAAGTACTGGTTAACCGCTGGAGCCTGCCCAGGAAAGGTGTTGTTAGGTCAACTGCCCACCGGCGATATAGCCCAAAATGGTGCTGATGCAGGCGTAAACCCCAAAATATAACATAACATATAACTTGTGTTGCACATTTTAGGCCTTTGATAAAGATCCAACGGACAAGCTGACGTTCAGCCTTGAAAAAGACTACAGCATGTTTAATATATATGACAACATGTAAGTACCCGGTTTCATCAGGTAATCTGATGAAGACATGTGCCTGGGGTTATAACACTTTTCTCAAACTCAAGCTCAAATGGTTTGAATGTGTTTTCGTTTATTTATCGTCGCTGCCGGTTGCCCATATGAGCGACGCCTCCTGAAGAGATTAGTCATTTTAGATTTTTGGAGTATAGTGCAATGATACAGAGAGAGACCCATTCCAGAGTCTCCTCTGGTTCTTTTACGTGCACGGTGTACAGCACCGACACAAGACCTTGATTTATTGCCCCATCTGAAAGACTGTTAATTTTATTAGGGTTAGACTGGGGATCGAACCCGCGATCCCTGGATTAAAAAATGGTTTGATTGGTTGATTCTGAGGATTACCTGCCAGTTGAACCAATCAGATAGCTTGAGACTTGAGTTTGAGATAGGAGAAAACATGTATAACCTTGAGGCCTGATCAATTTCTATAAAGGAGTCCGTATACACGAGCATCGACTAACAGACGGTTATATAGTACAGTGATAACACGCTGGACTGGTAATCCAGGGATCGCATATCAAAGCACAGTACATTGAATGTTTGTTTACAACCGTTGTTACTTTACTTTGAAAGTAGTACATACTGTGCTTTCAAAGTAAAGTAATAACGGTTGTAAACAAACATTCGATACACTATTGCATTATAGGTACCGGTAAGTCAGGTATAACCTATTAAACAATAAATCACAGTACCTGTAAGCTATCGTATATTGCCTTACCTATACAGTAGTGTAATATTCCAACGGTATTATTACTTTACTTCGAAAGCACAGTACATACATTAAATTGTAAATAATAATATACCATACTGCATTTTAATCATTTCAATCAAAATGCTCATAGTCTCCGTGGCCTAGTGATTAAGGCGTCCGCCTCGGAGCGGGATGTCGAAGATTTGAATCTCGTCCGGGGGTCCGTTCTAATATGGTCGGTTGGTGAGCCGCCAGCTAGTTAAATAATGATTACCGATTGCCTACCAGCCTAGCGCCTGGCATGCAAGCATAAGATTGGAGAAGTACTGATAAAAAATAGGAGTCTCATAAGTCAGAAATGGCTGGCCCTTTAAATAGGGGTGACACTATAATAAACCGTATTACAGACGGATCTGTAGTCCAGTGGTACATACCAAGAAGAACTATATACATTTTTATAGACTGATCTGTAGTCCAATGGTAACACGCTGGACTGGTAATCCAGGGATCGCAGGTTCGATCCCCTGTCTGACCCTAATAAAATTAACAGTATTTCAGATGAGACATTAAACCGGGGTCTTTTGTCTGTGCTGTACATCGTGCACGTAAAAGAACCAGAGGAGACTCTGGAATGGGTCTCTGTCTGTATCATTGCACTATCCTCCAAAAATCTAAAATGACTAATCTCTTCAGGAGGCGTTGCTCATATATATGGGCAACCGGTAGCGACGATAAATAAACGTAAAACACACACATAAACAAAACACTTTACTTTTCACACTAATTAATACAACGTACACTGTATGTACCTACACCTTATTAGGCATGCTTATTGTTTCACAATGTTACATAACTGTTATTTTTAATCCGTATGTTTAATCCATTTTCAATCTAGCCTGAAAACCAGCAGTAAGCTTGATAGAGAGACAAAGGCCACATACAGCTTGACCATTACAGTTAGCGATTCGATACATGTGGGTATACAATACATAAATCCACTTATCTAATAGCAATTACACGTATCAACGATTAAGTAAATGATCTTATTGTGAAGTATTGAAACACATCTGGAAGTCTTGATAGCGCAGTTCGGTTCAGGTGCGAAAGGTCCGGAGTTCGTGCCCCGCTGGAGCCGTTACGATTGTGCCCTTAGGCAAGGCATTTAAATTCCACATTGCCTCTTCTCTCTCCTTCGTGGCAATGGATTCCATCAGAAATGAGGTCTCGAGAGTGATTACTTGTTGTAAGTTGTAAGAACTTGTTTCACAATCGAACTCAAATAAATTTGTATGAACATGTAATTGATATTAACTATAAGTAAAATTGTGTGATTTTATGGTTATTTAGCTGTTACCAATTTCTTGTTTTAGCATTGAACCCGGCTGTATAAGCAGAGAGTATATTAACATATTGCGCATTGTTCATGTATGCCATTTCTATGATCAACTACGTACAACACTCTTCAATAAGCTGTCCACAATTTGTAATGTTAACTTAAACACACTACTTCTCGGTGACACTGATATTGCAACAAACACCGTAATTTTCCTTGCTGTACACGAATACATTATTGGCAGTGAAAGGTTCTGAGATGGATGACTTCTAAAAGGTTCATATGGCGGATTCCAATCTGAATGCTGTCGTTATTGACACAACAACCTATTCAACCACTTTTCTCTATACTAATTTCTTTTTCTTCTCGTGCTCCGATTTGATTCTTCAAATATTACTTTAAATATTAACCATTTTCTTTTTTACATCCAAAACTATTGACTCACTAATACAATAAGTTCTGAAATTCTTTAGAATATACCTAGAATAGATTTCACGTATTTTCATTGTTATATTATATATTATTTTCCTGCCTATTGTATATCAATCAATTGATAGGGAGAAGAACTATATAAGTTTTCTTTCGTTCTAATCCCTTTCAGTCTACTGCTGTTAAATTATATGTAAAATGTTCATTTCTTGATTACATGTACAAATACTGAAATAAATAATGCTTAAACTAACATATTGCTCTTTTGTAAATACATGTCGTTGCCTACATGTATACATGTACTTGCTATAGACATTGTATGGATGTTTAATGCTATAAAGGTATTGTTGTTGTTGTTGTATTAGTGAGAAGCGAGTGTACTAACTAATGGGCTAATCAGATAGTCTGTTACAAACTAAACTAGGAGTAGTATGTGCCACTTTTAATAATTGACACAATCAAATTATTGTTTGAAAACACCAGCATGTAACTAATGTTTGAAATAAATGGCGACATATGATTTACACCTGGTAGATGATTTACACCTGGTAGATGATTTACACCTGGTATATGTACACCTGGTGGATGATTTACACCTGGTAGATGATTTACACCTGGTAGATGATTTACACCTGATATATGATTTACACCTGGTAGATGATTTACACCTGGTAGATGATTTACACCTGATAGATGATTTACACCTGGTAGATGATTTACACCTAGTAGATGATTTACACCTGGTATATGATTTACACCTGGTAGATGATTTACACCTGGTATATGATTTACACCTGGTAGATGATTTACACCTGGTATATGATTTACACCTGGTAGATGATTTACACGATTTACACCTGGTAGATTATTTACACCTGGTATATGATTTACACCTGGTATATGGTTTACACCTGGTAGATGATTTACACCTGATATATGATTTACACCTGGTAGATGATTTATACCTGGTATATGATTTACACCTGGTATATGATTTACACCTGGTAGATGATTTACACCTGGTATATGGTTTACACCTGGTAGATGATTTACACCTGGTATATGATTTACACCTGATATATGATTTACACCTGGTATATGATTTACACATGGTATATGATTTACACCTGGTATATGATTTACACCTGGTAGATGATTTATACCTGGTAGATGATTTATACCTGGTATATGATTTACACCTGGTATATGATTTACACCTGGTATATGATTTACACGATTTACACCTGGTAGATTATTTACACCTGGTAGATGATTTACACCTTGTATATGATTTACACCTGGTATATGATTTACACCTGGTATATGGTTTACACCTGGTATATGATTTACACCTGGTAGATGATTTATACCTGGTATATGATTTACACCTGGTAGATGATTTACACCTGGTAGATGATTTACACCTGGTAGATGATTTACACCTTGTATATGATTTACACATGGTAGATGATTTACACCTGGTAGATGATTTACACCTTGTATATGATTTACACCTGGTATATGATTTACACCTGGTATATGATTTACACCTGGTATATGATTTATGACTCTTGTTATCAAATACTACAACCTCAATAACTCTATATTTGTATTGTTTATCGATTGTAATATGCATTGCATGTATATCTTGTTAATTCTCGAATATCATGCATCTATTATTGAAGGAGAAGAAAACACACTTGACAGTTGATGTATTGGATATAAATGATAATGATCCTGAATTTAATCAAACGTCATACCATTTCACGATCAGCGAAGAGGAAGCAAGAGCTAACTTCAATGCTGTTACTGTAAGTAACATGTCTTTTCTACACTCCAAATACTTTATAAATACAACACAAACACATGTTTGCAAGATCAGACGGTTACTGTTTATTTTGATAGCGATTTAGTTTATACAAATTTATTTTAGCTCGATTGCGAAACAAGTTCTTTCTTATATTAATCAACTCTCGAGACAATTTAGGCAACCGGGTTGTGTACTGTTATCATACAATCATGTACATGTAAATATATGTTGATATTTATATGAAACAATGGCGATGCTGTTCGTATCTTAACGTCAGACACCGTTATTGCAATTTCCATAGGCCACCATTATAACACACAGTGCCATTCGATTTTTCCCAAAAATAGTTTGGCACAAAAGACAGTAGTTTTCAACAGAATGGCCTTTGAGCCACAGGAAAATGTCAAATTCCAATGGGGTTGACCGATTGCGGTTTTTTATTTCCCACTCCCTACTCTGAAGGTACTTTGGTGGTGAATGGTGCACTGACACCTGCATTTATAATATGGTGTTTATTTGTCACCAAATAGTATGCCAATATTCTAAAATATTCCAAAATGCAGCTCATACATTGTATTTTAATATTTAGGAGTCAGTTTCACTATTTGTGACAATACCTACTCAGCCAATCAGTTCATGTATCAATAATTCTTAAGGGCTTCTCTACACTTTTTCAACAAATCCCAGACCACTATATCAATAACACCATCTGACCTAAACGATGATACCATACATGAAAATGATTTCGCGATTAGACTCGCACAGGAACAACAAGAGATTAAAACATAGTTTTCTATGAAATTGCTCTGGAAACCTGTGTCTGTTTGTCAAAGTCAGATCGCTGAATATCGGACCTCATTGCTGCCTAGATGTATGGTATCATATTTTTAACATAGTTGAATGCATATCATTATGTAATCTAAATACATTATATGTAATACATCTTATATTAAAATAAAAAACGAGATGTGTACCGTGCGAAAACGTCTGTTAGAATGAACACGTATACCCAAGTATTGACACATCTACAATACATCTACAATGTGTAGCGTCCGTTGTCCAATGGTAGAGCGTCGGATTTGGAAGCGAATGGTCCGGGTTCAATACTCAGCCAGGCCACGTATGTAGTGTCATTGAGCAAGGCATCTCGCACACATTGCTTAGTACTGGTTAACCGCTATGGTTGGCTAAGTATGCCTAGGAAAACATACCTAGGTCCCCGCAAGGGGTTTGACATTAATGGAACATACATACATACACCTATGAAATCCCATGCACGTAACTGACCAATACATTCACAGTATTGAATACGTTCCTGAATATTATTTACACTGGCCCATAGTTAGGTAATGCTGCTGCACAATGAAACGTTTATCTCTGCTAATGAAAATAACATGATACTATTTACCTACATTCCAGTAGAAAAGTACACGGATGTGAAAGTCAAATCAAAATTAGAACACTTAGAGCTGAAATTGATGCATGTGTTATAAAACTTTTCACAGATCTCAAACTCGAGCCCAAGTGATTTGTTTTTGTTGAGTCTGAGAGTTATGGGGCATGGTTGTTTTTATTGACATTTAAGTTATTTGTTTGTGGAAGTCGTGATAGTGCAGTGGATGCGCGTACGCTTCAGGTGCGAAAGATCCGGAATTCGAGCCCCGCTGGAGCCGTTACGATTGTGCCCTTAGGCAAGGAATTTAAATTCCACGTTGCCTCTTCTCTCTCCCTTGTGGCGATGGATTTCACCAGGAATGATGTCTCGAGAGTGATTAATATAAGTTGTAGGAACTTGTTTCGCAATCAAGCTAAAATAACTTTGTATAAACTAACGTTTGCCTAGCGATTTATGAGCGCTCAAAACAACTGAATAACGATCGACATTTTGTTCATCCATGCCAATTGTATCACTTAATTTCCGCGAATTTACCTAGAATTTCAAATTTTCATATTTACAAGGATATATTGCTCACTGTGTTTATACACTGCGCTATCACGACTTCCACTGTGTGAGAGAGGCAATAAAGAACGATATGATCCCGGAGTAAGATAATTGCTGTTTTTTGAAAATTGAAAAGAACAATGGGCGATGATTTACGTCTGATGATGAGTGTGTGTGTGTGTGTGTGTGTGTGTGGTGTGGTGTGGTGTGGTGTGGTGTGGTGTGGTGTGTTGTGTTGTGTGCTACCGGTTGCCCATATGAGCGACGCCTCATGAAGAGAATAGTCATTTTAGATATTTGTAGGATAGTGCAATGATACAGACAGAGACCCATTCCAGAGTCTCCTCTGGTTCTTTTACGTACATGGTGTACAGCACCGACACGAGACCTCGGTTTAAAGTCCCATCTAAAAGACTGTTAATTTGATTAGGGTCAGACAAGGGATCGAACCTGGTGATACATACAGACTGTTTTTTTCAGTCGATTTGTTTGTTTTCTCGAATACTCGATTATCATTTTGCTATTCGATAATCGGACGACAAATAAGCAGGTACTCGAATACTCATGGCCATCTTTATGAAAAAGTGATTATAGTATGGTTTAAGAAATACAGACGGATCTGTAGTCCAGTGGTTAACACGTTGGGACTGGTAATCCAGGGATCGCAGGTTTGATTCCCCGTCTGACCCTAATACAATTAACAGTTTTTCAGGTGGGACGTTAAACTGAGGTCTCGTGTCGGTGCTTTACACCGTGCACGTACAAGAACCAGAGGATACTCTGGAATGGGTCTCTGTCTGTATCATTGCACTATCCTCCAAATATCTAAAATGACTAATCTCTTCAGGAGGCGTCGCTCATATGGGCAACCGTTAGCGACGATAAATAAACATAAAACACGCACAAGTTTTAAGAAATAAGTGACACACCTCCTTTATTATACATGTATGACATATTAACTTCCGTGTTTTCTGATTTTAGGCGACAGACCAAGATGAAGGTTTGAACAAAGAAATTACATACAAAGTGGATGGAAATAGCAAATGGTTCGTTCTTCTCACTTCAATTTTCCATTTATAATATGATGATATATCTTTATTTCATAATAAGCCATTTCTGGCCCATGAACAAAGCATCAATACAAAACATTACAAAGTGAAACATGTATGGTAATATGTTGACGGACACTAATCTCAACAAAGCATCAATACAAAACATTACAAAGTGAAACATGTATGGTAATATGTTGACGGACACTAATCTCAACAAAGCATCAATACAAAACATTACAACATGAAACATGTAGAGTGGTGGAACCTATGCTCGGCGTATTCCTATGCTCGGCGTATTCCTATGCTTGGCGTATTTTTTCCATTTACATCCGTATTTAAAATATTTAAATAGTTTTAACATATTTTCGCTGACAGAGGTGAAGCATGGTTCAATAACATTCCGTTGTGCGTACCGGTAGCCTAATGCAACTGTCACGTGACTGGTTCAGTAGCCGAATATAAACAGACAACTTGTTGGAAATTTTTTTCCCACCGAATTGATGCGGTTTATGAGCATTTCATGTGGCTATCCGAATTGGAAAAAAATGTAAAAATAACCAGAAAAAAGTTTCTTATGAGTTGTAATATTGTTAGTTATTGATGTTACTAAGTCAAAATAATATATTCAACATTTACTCATGCATAAATAAAAAAATCCATGTACGCCGTGCATAGGTGCCCTAAAGTATCTAGTTCCCCATGGAAACAGGTGCCGTTGCGATAGCGGTATTTAGGCACATGGTTACGTAATGAAGCTAAAATTTTCAACAACAATTTTATGAAAGTTGTGTTCAAGTGCATTTAACCTTTTTTATAGGCCATGATATGTAGGATTTACGCCGAGCATAGGTTCCACCACTCTATGGTAATATGTTGACGGACACCAATCTCAACGAACAATTATGGGAAAGACATACATTCTTATAAACAAAAACAACGCACAAAAAACAAAGAAACAAAAAATAACAACAGTGTTAAAAATTAGCATATTCGAATCTGTTAGACACTATTGATTGTAATTTATTTATTTTTATTTGTAGCTTAAGTAAACAATATAATTGTGACAATAAAGCTACGAGTACAAAGTAGGTCTTAATATGACATTTCCCAACCCCAAACGTTCTAAAATGATATTTTAAACTATTTGTCTAATTCACTTTACATTATACATTGTAAATATATTTTTATTGTTTTATTTAAATTAAAGCGACATTACATCGCAAAAAGGAAATATAATGCATTTTTTCAAAGTGACAGTAGGATTTCATATAACGGACATACACGCTCCTGAATTGACGTTTGCTTGTCATTGGAGTCAATTACTAAACATGCGATACTTTCGTTTAGAGATAATTTAACTAAGATTAGGCACACATGTGAGATATCACGGTAAATATGTACCATATCGCATGTTATTCAGGATAAACGCGTTGTATTACGCATGAATGTCGACCATATTTACATTATTTTATTATGTCAACAAACCACGTATACGACGTTTGTTTATTTGTTGAAATACTCAGTTTTTGAGGCAAATATTTGGAATAAATATTACCATATAATATCAAATTACATTCTGCAGACATTTGCGTTTTCACCGATGTAGTGTCGCTTTAAATTTGTAGGAATTAATATAGAATATAAGAAAATTTCATTCGTGCATGACTGTTCAAACGGACACGTGTTACTGTCCGCACCCTCTAACTTTAATAGATACTTACAATGATCACCAGCTTCCTAATTTCAAGTCTAATTCAATAGAATGGTGATTACGACAGAGCATTGTTGAGTGATTCAAGAAGGCAGTGTGTCACGGCGATGTCATAGTTTAGTTTATACATATTTATATTAGCTCGATGGCGAAACAAGTTCTTTCAACGTATCTTAATCACTCTTGAGGCATCATTCTTAATGGAATCCATCGCCATGTGGTGTGTGATACAATTTCACTGTGAATGCTATCATGTGCAATCCGTCTATTCGAACTTGTTCTATATTTCCTTCAGAAGATACAATTTCACTGTGAATGCTATCATGTGCAATCCGTCTATTCGAACTTGTTCTATATTTCCTTCAGAAGATACAATTTCACTGTGAATGCTATCATGTGCAATCCGTCTATTCGAACTTGTTCTATATTTCCTTCAGAAGATACAATTTCACTGTGAATGCTATCATGTGCAATCCGTCTATTCGAACTTGTTCTATATTTCCTTCAGAAGATACAATTTCACTGTGAATGCTATCATGTGCAATCCGTCTATTCGAACTTGTTCTATATTTCCTTCAGAAGATACAATTTCACTGTGAATGCTATCATGTGCAATCCGTCTATTCGAACTTGTTCTATATTTCCTTCAGAAGATACAATTTCACTGTGAATGCTATCATGTGCAATCCGTCTATTCGAACTTGTTCTATATTTCCTTCAGAAGATACATTTTCACTGTGAATGCTATCATGTGCAATCCGTCTATTCGAACTTGTTCTATATTTCCTTCAGAAGATACAATTTCACTGTGAATGCTATCATGTGCAAACCGTCTATTCGAACTTGTTCTATATTTCCTTCAGAAGATACAATTTCACTGTGAATGCTATGATGTTCAATCCATCTATTCAAACTTGTTCTATATTTCCTTCAGGAGATACAATTTCACTGTGAATGAAACAAACGGTTGGTTGTCAACTATCGGAAGCATTGATAGAGAGGCTATTCTACCGGACGAGACCGTGACCTTCCTGATATTTGCACACGACAAAGGTCAACGAAGTCGTATGAGCACGGTGTCTGTTACAGTTGATGTTATGGATATCAATGACAATTCGCCAATATTCCAAGAAAAGATAGTTAATTTCACATTTGAAGAACATTCTAAACCACACATGTTCTACACTGCATTGGTAATACTATTTCATTGACATTTATTTCTTCAATAGCATATTCACATAATATGTAGGTACAATATATTAGAATAGTGTTGTCAATTTAATTGATAATGTCATCATATGTTGTCAACGATAGTATCGAGGCCTCTGTAGTCCAGTGGTAACACGCTGGACTGGTAATCCAGGGATCGCAGGTTCGATCCCCCGTCTGACCCTAATAAAATTAACAGTCTTTCAGATGGGACATTAAACCGAGGTCTTGTGTCGGTGCTGTACACTGTGCACATAAAAGAACCAGAGGAGACTCTAGAATGGGTCTCTGTCTGTATCATTGCACTATCCTCCACAAATTTAAAATGGCTAATCTCTTCAGGAGGTGACGCTCATATGGGTTGCGACGATAAATAAACGTAAAAACACGAACACATCAAGGTCTCAGTATGTAGTGTATGTGTTTTACGTTTATTTATCGTCGCTACCGGTTGCCCATATGAGCGACGCCTCCTGAAGAGATTAGTCATTTTAGATTTTTGGAGGATAGTGCAATGATACAGACATAGACCCATTACAGAGTCTCCTCTGGTTCTTTTACGTGCATGGTGTAAAGCACCGACACGTGACATTGGTTTAACGTCCCATCTGAAAGACTGTTAATTTTATTAGGGTCAGACTGGGGATCGAACCTGCGATCCCTGGATTACCAGTCCAGCGTTTTATCACTGGGCTACAGATCCGTCTGTACAGTATGTAGTAGTGTAGTAGTGTAAATATACATGTCCCTGATATTGTGCAAACACTAAGGATAGTTTAATTGACTTCTATATTTCAGTATAATTTGTATGGTGTTCATCCATAGGATATTTTCACTGAAATTCTTATCTATGATGACCTGTGTTTCCGGCGGAAAGCCAATGATAGACATTACTGGATTTTCTATTACCTCCCTTGATGGATAAAGTCAGAATTATCCCTAAATTGTATATTCGTCCTTTTAGTTGGAATCCTTTGTTTTTACTGTTGTCGTCTAACTAGATGTTGCGTACGGATAAATGTAGTTTTATCAAAATCATGTTAATTAATCAATTTTTACAATAAGGTATCCATTGGATATGCTAAAGGATATATGTCGAGATTTAATAATTTCATAATTATAAGACGAGAATACGGATGAGAAACGAAAACATATGCCGCAAAGGAAACAACGATAAAAACAGAGGAAACCAATTAAGAGAACCAATATACTTTTAGGAGTATTCAGGGGCAGTAACTGACTAATGTTTCTCATTAACCCGGCACTTGTCCTACAGGCACGTGACGCAGATCCTACAGTGTATGGGAACGTAAAGTATCGGCTACAAACCTCGATGTACAGCACGTTGATCAAGGTTTACGAAAACGGAACCGTCAGTTTCTCAAAGCAACTTGAATTCCCTGATAACAGTTCGACAACAATGAAGTTTCTTATCACAGCTTATAACAGCGATGTGTATGCTAATACTGGAATCAAAGATGCAACACAGACCATCTTCATTCATATACAGGTAGGTATTTTTGAAATAAGGCATACACATGATTTTTATTACCGCTATACGGATGCTGCTGATCAAGTCACCATTGATCTGATCAAGGGTGATACCTGGTCTTCTAAACTATTTTTTAACAAGTGCACACTAGTGCCTATATTGATAATTCAGAATCTTACCCCCTCCTAGTTTTATTGCAGTTTTTTTAATTAGGAGATTAGCAATGTTCATATAGATTTATCAGTTTGAGATATGTACATACAGTCAAACCTGTCTTAAGCAGCCAGCCAAGGGAATCACAGAAAATGGCTGCTTAGCACAGGTGGCTGCTTAATAGAGGTCAAATGAATAGTAAATCAACATATTGGGAATCTGGAAACTGGCTGCTTAATACAGGTTGACTGCTTAATAGAGGTGACCACTAACACAGGTTTGACTGTAGTTATAAATGATATAGAGTCTATCTTAAAATACTAATTGTGATATAATTTATGTGTATCTAGAAGCATTATTATAACGTCTTACAATTCTTCCAGAATGGCAATGTATATTTTATAGTGATAATTTATTTTACACATGTCTGTAATATTGTATTATACATTGATGAGACGAAAATAAAGATATACTACTACTAATACTACATAGTATACATGCAAACATTAACAAGTGCATGTTCATTTCCTAGGTATGAAATGTCAAATATCAAGAAGTTTACTGGCCATATGTTTCGATTACCACATGCACAGTTACTAGTATACATCATTGCCAATACGTTTTCCATCGAGAAATAAAATACCATACAAACTAACAGTACATATAAGGACATACATACATAGCTCGATTGCGAAACAAGTTCTTACAACTTATATTAATCACTCTTGAGACTTCATTCCTGATATAAGTCATCTCCACGAGGGAGAGAGAAGAGGCAACGTGGAATTTAAATGCCTTGCCTAAGGGCACAATCGTAACGGCTCCAGCGGGGCTCGAACATACATGCATGGACATGTAATCACACAGACACAATTATTAAACATCTTTAATGGATTCATCAAACAGACATATTCAACAATATCATAGCCATTCCATATAACCATTCCATATAACCATTCCATATAGCCATTCCATATAACCATTCCATATAGCCATTCCATATAGCCATTCCATATAGCCATTCCATATAGCCATTCCATATAGCCATTCCATATAGCCATTCCATATAGCCATTCCATATAGCCATTCCATATAGCCATTCCATATAGCCATTCCATATAGCCATTCCATATAGCCATTCCATATAGCCATTCCATATAGCCATTCCATATAGCCATTCCATATAGCCATTCCATATAGCCATTCCATATAGCCATTCCATATAGCCATTCCATATAGCCATTCCATATAGCCATTCCATATAGCCATTCCATATAGCCATTCCATATAGCCATTCCATATAGCCATTCCATATAGCCATTCCATATAGCCATTCCATATAGCCATTCCATATAGCCATTCCATATAGCCATTCCATATAGCCATTCCATATAGCCATTCCATATAGCCATTCCATATAGCCATTCCATATAACCATCCATATAGCCATTCCATATAGCCATTCCATATAGCCATTCCATATAGCCATTCCATATAGCCATTCCATATAGCCATTCCATATAGCCATTCCATATAGCCATTCCATATAGCCATTCCATATAGCCATTCCATATAGCCATTCCATATAGCCATTCAATATAGCCATTCCATATAGCCATTCCATATAGCAATTCCATATAACCATTCCATATAGCCATTCCATATAGCCATTCCATATAGCCATTCCATATAGCCATTCCATATAGCCATTCTATATAACCATTCCATATAACCATTCCATATAACCATTCCATATAGCCATTCCATATAGCCATTCCATATAGCCATTCCATATAGCCATTCCATATAACCATTCCATATAACCATTCCATATAACCATTCCATATAACCATTCCATATTCCATATAACCATTCCATATAACCATTCCATATAGCC
>CM026390.1:19501314-19527443 GCA_014843695.1 Archivesica marissinica | reverse complement strand
CAGCTATAGCCGTTACGATTGTGCCCTTAAGCAAGACATTTAAATTACACATTGCCTCTTCTCTATCTCTCGTGGCGATGGATTCCACCAGGAATGAGGTCTCTCTGTCTTGAGTTATTAATATCAATTGTAGGAACTTGTTTCGCAATCGGGCTAAAATAAATTTGTATTAACTAAAAACAGAATCTCAGATTACAGAAGGCTATAAATAACATGTGTGTGCATTTCAACATCCCCACTATGGAACATTTCTATGTACTATAGTTCTATGTTAATAGATGTATATCCCCTCTGGTGCGGGCCGTTGTCTAATGTTGCTAAAACTTGTGGCCTAAACCACTTGCATTTTCATGCTATGTATTGTATCTTTTTGTGTATGACATATTCCCCTTTCAAATGAGAGCTCTAGAAATAATATGTCAGAAGGGCATATAAAAATGTGTGCGGAATTCAATGTTAGCAATGTCTATTTTTATAGCAATTAAAATGACATTACCTTGCTAAAAATGCATTTTTATGTATAAATAGCATTGCTACTACAAATAGCGCAGTGGTTAGCGTGCTCGTTCTCACCAATGCAACCCGGGTTTGTTCCTCGGACCGGGATGTATGTGAGATGGTACGGTGGTCACCAGATCGGACAGGTGGGTTTTCTCCGGGTTCCTCCCACACGAATGACCACATTTATGCTTTCATCCGCGCCAACAAGAGCAATTAATATAAGTTGTTAAAACTAAAAGCTTCGCAATCGTTGTAAAATAAATAAAGTTTAAACTAATAAACAGTGTGATCTACAAAGCTCTCAAAAGTGAAAATAGGATGTCATATAACGGTCAGTCACACTCCTGAATTGACGTTTGTTTATTATTGGAGTCTATGCTAAGCGTGTGATACTGTCATTTAGAGATACTTTTAATCAGATTAGTGTAAAAATAAATATGCATAGGCACAAATGTGAGATATAATGGTAAATCTGTACATTAAATCTTGTTATTCAGGATACACGTGTTGTATTACAAATGTTTAATCCTATTCTGCACATTAACGCTTCAAGTGTTTTGCGCAGCTCAAACATTATACAAGAGATAATTCTAAACAAATAGATTATACGATTCCTCAGTTCTACTTGTAAATGGCGCGCTATACTGAAAAGGGAAGTAACTTTTATAGGACTTTCCTTCAAATATTGCCATTTTTTGTAAATAAAACTAATTATTTTATTATGTTCTTTTTTGTCTGTCTCTGTGCACAAAGTTATTGTTATATTAAGTATGACTTGAATGTAAGGTTTGCTGACTGGGTAGTCATGCAGAACTATGTAATGAAATATGCATTTATGTGTTTTATATAATATTTGCAGAAACAGGGTAGGCTCCCACTAATTGTTGTATGTTACTGTATTCTAATTAATTTCTTCATTTACACAAATGGAGCTCTGCTATACATGTATATCAAGTGTTTAAATTAAACAGTATTGTCAAGTCCCTTAAGTCTATAATTGCATGTATTGTAAACATTACATTTAGTAATTATTTGTGGCCAAACTGAGAAATAAATGTCTTATTTCCTGTGCTGGCGCCGCACAACATACTAAAGTCTGTCCCACCCATCCATTTAACCTCATTTTTGAAGTCAATAACTCCATAATATTATACTCAACAAAATTCCCATATCAGTCTCCTCGTGTTTTACAGAAGTTTGCGCAAACTAATGACCATATAACATTGTGGTTAAGCTGTCTGCCTACGGAGAGGGAGATTGAAGGTTCGAACCTCTTCAGGCGCTCGTTCTGATAATTCTGGTATGGTGTGCCGCCAGCTAGTTAAATAATGGTTACCGATTGCCTACCAGCATGGCGCCTGGCATACAAGCATTGAATTCGGGAAGTACTGATGTTCATAAAAACGGTGTCTCGTAAGTCAGTAATGGCTGACCCTTTCAATAGGGGTGACACTATAATAAACAAACACATTACTTTTATAACATCAATATTGATAGATTATATATATATTATTTGATAAATTTTATTACAGATCTTTATGTAATGAATTGCTATATAATCATGGCTCCAAATATTATGAAACAACAGGACTTGTGATCATTTAGAAATTTCATGATGTATGATGCTAATTTCTTTTAAAGCGACATTACATCACAAAAAAACGAAAAAAACTACATTGTTCACGTATAAATGCATTGCTACTACAAATTCTTCCGAATACATTTGAACACTAACATTGAATCAATAAACAGTGTTTTGTGGTCTACAAACTTTCAAAAGTGAATGTAGGATTTCATATACCGGTCCTCCACGCTCCTGAATTGACATTTCTTTGTCATTGTAGGCAATACTAAATGCTTGATATTGTCGCTTAGAGATAATAAATTTATCTAAGATTAGTGTACAAATAAATATGCATAGGCACAGATGTGAGATATAATGGTAAATCTGTACCATAAATCTCGTTATTTAGGATACACGAGTTGTATGACGCATGTATGTCGACTCTATTTACATTATTTTGTTATTTCATCAAACCGCGTATATGACGTTTGTTTATTAGTTGAAATACTCAATTTTTGAGGCAAATATTTGGAAAACAATTATACCATGTAATAGGAAATTACATTCTGTAGAAATTTGCGTTTTCACCGACGTAGTGTTGCTTTAAATAGAAGAAAGCTGTAGAGAGGGGACATACTTTAGTGTTGCAATGGTACAGACTTTTAGCATTCCTGTATCATTGTACATTTATGTAATATATAAACATGTACTATTTCAGGTTGCTATGTTACTGTATGTTGCTCTGTTAATACAGGTTGCTATGTTACTGCATGTTGCTATGTTACTGCAGGTTGCTATGTTACTGCAGGTTGCTATGTTACTACAGGTTGATATGTTACTGCAGGTTGCTATGTTACTACAGGTTGCTATGTTACTGCAGGTTGCTATGTTACTGCAGGTTGCTATGTTACTGTTTGATTTTGCAATGAAGAAGATATTATAAAGGCCTATTTCAGCCTACCGTACATACTCGCCTGTAAAACGATCTCCACTATATAATGACTCCCCCCTTTTATCTTAAATATCAGTGGTATTTCGCATAGACCTGCGTATCAGACGTATTGAGAAATGGAAACCACTCAGAAGTAAAGGCCAAACAAATTAATTAAGCATGCAATGATGCACAAACATAATTTATGAAGTTTGTGGATCAGACCTCTGCACCCGCCGTCGCCCCATGACGATCATGATCAGCTTAGCTATTGATGACAATAAGTGTTATGGGGAGGGCCAAGTACTATCTGTGTTAGTGGTCACCTCCATTATGCAGCCAACCTGTATTAAGCAGCCAGTTTCCAGAATCCCAATCGGTTGTTTTATTATACATTTGACCTTTATTAAGCAGCCACCTGTGCTAAGCAGCCAATTTCTGTGATTCCCTCCTTGTCTGGCTGCTTAAGACAGGTTTGACTGTATATTGTTTACACTACTGTCACAATGGAGTGGTACCCCTATCCATATTTGTTGTTATACCTTCTCGCCATAAAATATATTTCACACAGGATAATACTGAATACGTAATTATTAAATTCATGTACTACTGAATTACTGATAACTTTTGTTTTATTTAGATCCGTGTAATGCTTGTGTAAGGCTTAGTTTGTACAAATTTATTTTAGCTCGATTGTGAAACAAGTTCTTACAACTTATATTAATCACTCTCGAGACCTCATTCCTGATGGAATTCATCTCCACGAGGGAGAGAGAAGAGGCATCATAGAATTTAAATGCCTTGCCTAAGGGCACAATCGTAACGGCTCGAGCGGTGCTCGAACTCCGGACCTTTCGCACCTTAAGTCTGTTACCTTGTACTTTGGAATCTCACTGCTTAACCCTTATAATGCTGAATAAATTGGAAGGGATGAAAGAGATGTAAACAATGTAGATCCAGATCAGTGGAGCTACGTAGCACCTCGTCTGATCATGATCTATGTTGTTTCCTATTCAGTCAAGTGTTTTACCTCCACTATCCCAATAGCAAACAGCATAGAGCCTGATCAGATGGCATGTTCTGTGCACGTTTGGTGCCATCTGATCTGGCTCTATGCTGTTTGCAAAAGCAACTTTAGTGCAATTAGCAGGTTAAGGGTTAATTATGCATGTACATGCATTAGTTTTGCAATTCTTGTTTGATTGTCAATATGTTTATGTATGTATGTATGTATGTATGTATGTATGTATGTATGTATGTATGTATGTATGTATGTATGTATGTTCCTTTAATGTCAAACCCCTCGCGGGGACTTAGACATGGTTTCCTGGGCAAGCTTAGCCGACCTAAGCGATTAACCAGTACTAAGCAATGTGTGTGAGGTGCCTTGCTCAATGGTACTACATACGTGGCCTGGCCGAGTATCGAACCCGGGACCGTTCGATTCCAAATCCGACGCTCTACCACTGGACCACGGACGCCACATGTGTATGTTCATAACTTATCTTTTGACTACTGATTTGATTAATTAACTGTACGTGTCTGTATATAGCCATGTTAAATGGCAGATGGGAATATTTCTTGGTATTGTGCATATTGTGGAGGTAGCGTGATTGAGGAAGGTCAGTGGGTTTACTCGGGTGTCTGTCCGTGTATGCAATATTGATTGGAGGGGCACCCGAGGTCTTCCTCCACCAATAATAGCTGGAGTCGCCATATCATTATGATCTACGCTGTTTGTAGGACTTTAAATAAACCATAAAAACAGACAAAACAATCAAAAATCTTGACCATATATATCTTCCTTTTCCTTTTAATTATTATGGGTACTAAGTTGTGCTGACTCATGCTGGTAGTTAGACTGGTTGATGTTTGTAGCTAGACTGACTCATGTTGGTAGTTAGACTAGCTGATGTTGGTAACTAGTCTGACTCATGCTGGTAGTTAGACTGGTTGATGTTGGTAGCTAGACTGACTCATGTTGGTAGTTAGACTGGTTGATGTTTGTAGCTAGACTGACTCATGTTGGTAGTTAGACTGGCTGATGTTGGTAACTAGTCTGACTCATGCTGGTAGTTAGACTGGCTGATGTTGGTAACTAGTTTGACTCATGCTGGTAGTTAGTCTAGACTGGCTGATGTTGGTAACTAGTCTGACTCATGCTGGTAGTTAGACTGGCTGATGTTGGTAACTATTCTGACTCATGCTGGTAGTTAGACTGGTTGATGTTGGTAACTAGTCTGACTCATGCTGGTAGTTAGACTGGCTGATGTTGGTAACTAGTCTGACTCGTATTAGTGTTTGCTCAGATGGAAGCTTGTATCTCATGGGCTACTGAGTAGAGCAATTAAAAGAACTTTACGCACAGACAATAATGTAGAATTTGTTGGGTTCAATGATACATGCTGTTTTTAATTTACGTATCGACCTTTTTATGCGCATAAAAACAGTTTTAGAACTGTTATCTCTGGAAGTAATACATGGAACTGAATGACAATAGGTATGTACGCTGGTATTTTTTTTACATACAACCAAGACTGTGTTTCTAATCCAAGGATCGCAGGTTCGATCCCCCGTCTGACCCTAATACAATTAACAGTGTGTGTGTTTTACGTTTATTTATCGTCGCTACCGGTTGCCCATATGAGCGACGCTTCCTGAAGAGATTAGTCATTTTAGATTTTGGAGGATAGTGCAATGATACAGACAGAGATCCATTCCAGAGTCTCCTCTGGTTCTTTTACGTGCACGGTGTACACCGACACGAGACTTCGGTTTAACGTCCCATCTGAAAGACTGTTAATTTTATTTCATATAGCATGCACGTGAACCATCTAATAACATTAGCACCTCTCTCAAGTGGAAATATTCAAATTATTTATTTAGGACACTACGGGAAAAGTGAAGACCTTTTATATTTTGGAAAACACAATAGAAATGATTTCATTTAGTGTATGTGATAGCAAGGCATTCGCTAGATGTTGTAATGAGAGACATCTGTCAGATACTGCCCCCTGAATACTCCCTAAAAGTAGATAGGTCCTATTAAGTATTTTCCTCTGTTTTTATCGTTGTTTCCTTTGCACAAAATGCTAGCAATTTTATTCCATCATCGCCTTATATGATTATTAAAATACTATATCTCGATAGATCTCCTACAGTATATGCAATGGGTACTTGTTTATCAGTTAATTAACACGATTTTTATAAAATCACATTTATCATACCGCAATATCTGGTTAGGGAACAACAGTAAAAACAAAGGATTCTAACTAAAAGGACCTATTCACATTTTGGAATAAATCGGACTTTATCTGCCAAGGGAGGTAATAGAAAATTAGAGATGTCTCTCATTGCAGCCAGGTGTTCGCGAAGTAGATATACCATGTGACATATATAATGCCACACACGACGCAGGGCTGAGTGACATCTTTTTTTAATAGGATAGAGTTACGAGACCTTTGGTGGATTATGGATAAAATTTCAAGTTCCTGTGGTGTAGCTTGCCTTCAGTAATGAAGCATTGATGTGGAACCCAGCAAGAGCTCATGTATATAGTATGATGTTATTGTATGTACACGAAAGGCAATACCATATTATACTTCTTTGATAATGTTGTGCATATATTCCTTAATAAATGGTATTATATTTATCTTAGACAAGTCTTTCGTCTTTTCTGTTCATGGGTTCTTCATACCCATCTATGTATGGCGTATTGTAGCGACCGATGTATTTCACCAAACAGCTGTGACTTATGGTATATAATGATCAGACATAATTATGTCAAATCACAGACGGGTATATATAGTCCAGTGGTAACATGCTGGACTGGTAACCCAGGGATCGCAGGTTCGACCCCCCGTCTGACCCTAATAAAATTAACAGTCTTTCAGATGGGACGTTAAACCGAGGTCTCGTGTCGGTGCTTTACACCATGCACGTAAAAGAACCAGAGGAGACTCTGGAATGTGTCTCTCTCTGTATCATTGCACTATCCTCCAACAATCTAAAATAACTAATCTCTTCAGGAGGTGTCGCTCATATGGGCAACCGGTAGCGACGATAAATAAACGTAAAACACCACCATGTCAAATCAGAATGTGCCACTACAGGTATTATGTCTCCCATAACCCTAATGTGGAAGACATGTGATTGTTTTTGCCGTCTTTCCGTCGGCTTAGTTTATACAAACTTATTTTAGCTCGATTGCGAAACAAGTTCTTACAACTTATATTAATCACTCTCGAGACCTCATTCCTGATGGAAGCCATCGCCACGATGGAGAGAGAAGAGGCAACGTGGAATTTAAATGCCTTGCCTAAGGGCACAATCGTAACGGCTCCAACAGGGCTCGAACTCCGGACCTGAAGCGAACCCGCATCCACTGCGCTATCACGCTGTCTTTCCGCTTGACCGTGTCTGCGCTTCATCTCCATAATCCATTGTTGGATGTTCACCAAACTTGGCAGGAAGCATCGGTTTGATGTTTAGTTGTGCCATTGTAACCCCGTTATGGTTGGATGATTGTTTATGGATTCACAGCCATTTTTACATTTTTATAACAAAGTATGACCGCGTTCATCCAGTAGTTGCTCCGTTAGAATCCATCATGGCACATTGTTCCCTCTATACGAAAATAAATCGGATATGTGGCTTTGAATTTGGTGTATGTTTAACCATGTAGATCAAATCATCAACACATATTGTTACTAGAAACTGCCATTTCCATTTATTAACCAACGTTGGGCTAATGCCCTTGTTCCTGGTCGGTTCGTGCAACCATGTCAGTTCCATTACATTGTAAATCTTTCTCTTGGTGTTACTATTGTAGTATTTCTGTTGGTATATGTGTACGAACCATTAGGATTGAGGATTTGGGGCATTATATCTCGCTCTGCAAATTTTTCGCTACTGGTTGCCCATATGAGCGACGCCTCCTGAAGAGATTAGTCATTTTAGATTTTGGAGGATAATGCATGATACAGACAGAGACCCATTCCAGAGTCTCCTCTGGTTCTTTTACGTGCACGGTGTAAGGCACCGACACGAGACCTCGGCTTAACGTCCCATCTGAAAGATTGTCAATTTTATTAGGGTCAGACGGGGGATCGAACCTGCATCAGACTGATGTCCGTCCCGGTATTTATAAGGAATGGCGATGTGATTTTCAGTGTGAATTGTCGCGCCACAACTTTCAAACACAGTATTGTCGTACGCCGTCACAAAATATAGATCCGCTAAGCTATGTATATGAGTATGTGTATGTTCCTTTAATGTCAAACCCCTCGCGGGGACTTAGACATGTTTTCCTGGGCAGGCTTAGCCGACCTAAGCGATTAACCAGTACTAAGCAATGTGTGTGAGGTGCCTTGCTCAATGACACTAGATACGTGGCGTGACCGAGTATCGAACCCGGGACTGTTCGGTTCCAAATCCGACGCTCTACCACTGGACCACACTAAGCTCGCCGCTAAACACGAATTGTTCAGCTCACTTTGAACCGCTCACTTTGAACCAATTATCAAAAGGACCACAGTTCTATACTCGTCAGATCATACAGAGTTAAAACACACTTATGGTAGTTAAACTGGATTAGGTTAGTTTTTAGTGTCGTCTGTAAAATAGCACTTCTCTCCGCTAATATTATCTGCTAAAATGCAGGATTGTGCATGTTTAGAAAGATGAAATGACAAAACTGTTTATGGAGGGAATACTGGTAATTCTGGTAAGCATCCATGACTATATGTATGTACGGTTGTTACTGTTTATTGACGAGTAATTCCAATTAGTCGTCTGTTTTCGCGACCAACCAAGACTGCCAGTCATACTGTGCAATGATCCCATGCAAACTCGCTGTTATTCAGTATAAATATTACGGTATGTATTATGGGTATATACTATACAGCACAGGGTGTTACCTAGGGCTAAAATTCTTTGTAGCCAGCAGGGCGCAGGGCTAGTAAGATTTGAAAGTTACTAGCCCTGCATTATTTTGACTTGTCCAAGAAAATGTGGGTGAAAGGCGACCCGGTGAAGTTAAGACTCAAATAACAGGCCGGGCCCAGAAGATGTGCACTCTAATCCATTTACATGCATCTATAACTATTCAAAGTCAAACCAGTCTTTTTACTGGTTACAATTGAATTTTAATTATCAGACCAATCAATATGTTCATACTAGTGTAATTATTTTATAACACCACATTATGTGAATAACACCACATGTAAGCACTATTTTATTAATGGACGGAAGCATGTAGATTTAACCTTTTTGGGCTGGTGGTGGACTGCCCACGCCAAAATGCCACATTTTGAATTGAATATAGCCGCCAAAAATAATGTATATATCCACCACATGCACAGCTGATAAAACCACGACCGATATACTCACCCCCATTGGCTTATAGATCGATGACGACATAATTATTCAAAGGTTGATCTCGTTTATTTCCGTGACTTGCTTGCCATGACCAATATGCAAATGAGTTTGGGTCATTCGCACATGCGTACAATAAACCCCAAGTCAACAACTTCCTGGATAAACAAACTGCAGTCAGCAAACACAACAATATACCTGGTATAGTTTGCGCCAATGGCTCCAATGTTGGAGCCAACAGTCTATAGTGCCATATTCAATCAGACATCTGGTATGTGCTGATGTTAAACAAGTTGTCAACTTGTTTTTGCATGTACTACTGTTAATTACTTGTACTTCTGCTGTAGTTGTCTACATGCTCTTATGAGTAAATAAATACTGTGTAACTTACTACCTACCAATCATAAAAAATCAGGTTTGGGAAATTGGAAAGTGCACTAAGACTAACCATGCATTTTCTTTCACCCACTACGTTCTAAATTCGTGTTTTGATACAGTTTTACGTTTGTAGGGACTATTAGTCATATCACTAAGCTGAAGGTGTTTCAGTACTTTCATGGTTGGAAATTGTCTGGGCCGAATCATATTCTGGGGTTTCAGGATTTGCAGAATTATTCTGCTTGGAAACTAAACCTATTTCAGTAGCGGGCATTTCCCGACATATGATGTACTTACTTATCTGTATCATCTGAACGCTTTTCGTTGTACATAATTGTAACAAGTAAAAGCGTCTCGTCAATGAACAAGTACTCGGTGACCGTGTACATTTTATCCCCGCAGTCCATATAATCTGCTGTCAAAATATTGTTGCGTCACAGAAAATGCATTCAATGATTCTCATTGCGTCTCTGGCCATTTCATTGCATCAAAACCGCAAGAAACGCAGTGAGAAAACACTGCATTATCAAATTCTGGTATACAGTGCTATCTGTGCTAATCAGTTGTAGGATTAAAGACCGCCATTTAATCCAATTATCCGTAATTAAAATGTCACCAACTTCTCAACACCCCATGCAATCAAGTGCCAAACAGCTGATTTCCAATAAACAAACGCTTGTCATCATCGCACGCGTGACCGCACACACGACCTTCACTTTCATGGATTTTCAGCCGATTATGTTTCTTGAACAAAGTTATTTTTTATTTTTATGCGCATTTGACGACAAATGCGACCGACAGCGGGAACTCTAGTACTAGAGACCGTAGACTCATATGAATCATTGCCACACTCATGTACATGTATCATACACCGTCTAAATATGCTACCCGCCAGCCGGGCTAGTTTCCGTTCACTGTTATTAGCCCGACGCAATTCTTACCTGCCTCGGGCGCCGGGCGGGTGACTATTTCACACCCTGATATAGCACCTCATATTGACTGTACTATGACATTACGGCATGTATTATGGGTACCGTATATAGCATCTCATATTGACTGTACTATGACATTACGGCATGTATTATGGGTATATAGCACCTCATATTGACTGTACTATGGCATTACGGCATGTATTATGGGTATATAGCACCTCATATTGACTGTACTATGACATTACGGCATGTATTATGGGTATATAACATCTCATATTGACTGTACTATGACATTACGGCATGTATTATGGGTATATAGCCCCTCATATTGACTGTACTATGACATTACGGCATGTATTATGGGTATATAGCCCCTCATATTGACTGTACTATGACATTACTGCATGTATTATGGGTATATAACATCTTATATTGACTTTTCTATGACATTATGGCATGTATTATGGGTATATACTATATAGCACCTCATATTGACTGTACTATGACATTACGGCATGTATTATGGGTACCGTATATAGCATCTCATATTGACTGTTCTATGACATTACGGCATGTATTATGGGTATATACTATATAACATCTCATATTGACTGTACTATGACATTACGGCATGTATTATGGGTATATAACATCTCATATTGACTGTACTATGACATTACGGCATGTATTATGGGTATATAGCACCTCATATTGACTGTACTATGGCATTACGGCATGTATTATGGGTATATAACATCTCATATTGACTGTACTATGACATTATGGCATGTATTATGGGTATATAGCCCCTCATATTGACTGTACTATGACATTACTGCATGTATTATGGGTATATAACATCTTATATTGACTGTTCTATGACATTACGGCATGTATTATGGGTATATACTATATAGCACCTCATATTGACTGTACTATGACATTACAGCATGTATTATGGGTATATAGCATCTCATATTGACTCTACTATGACATTACGGCATGTATTATGGGTATATACTATATAGCACCTCATATTGACTGTACTATGACATTACGGCATCTAATATGGGTATATAGCACCTCATATTGACTGTACTATGACATTACTGCATGTATTATGGGTATATAACATCTCATATTGACTGTACTATGACATTACGGCATGTATTATGGGTATATAGCACCTCATATTGACTGTACTATGACATTACGGCATGTATTATGGGTATATACTATATAGCACCTCATATTGACTGTACTATGACATTACGGCATGTATTATGGGTATATAGCACCTCATAATGACTGTACTATGACATTACGGCATGTATTATGGGTATATAGCACCTCATAATGACTGTACTATGACATTACGGCATGTATTATGGGTATATACCATATAGCACCTCATATTGACTGTACTATGACATTACGGCATGTATTATGGGTATATAGCACCTCATAATGACTGTACTATGACATTACGGCATGTATTATGGGTATATACTATATAGCACCTCATATTGACTGTACTATGACATTACGGCATGTATTATGGGTATATAGCACCTCATATTGACTGTACTATGACATTACGGCATGTATTATGGGTATATACTATATAGCACCTCATATTGACTGTACTATGACATTACGGCATGTATTATGGACCGTATATAGCATCTCATATTGACTGTTCTATGACATTACGGCATGTATTATGGGTATATAGCACCTCATATTGACTGTACTATGACATTACGGCATGTATTATGGGTATATAGCACCTCATATTGACTGTACTATGACATTACGGCATGTATTATGGGTATATAGCACCTCATATTGACTGTACTATGACATTACGGCATGTATTATGGGTATATAACATCTCATATTGACTGTACTATGACATTACGGCATGTATTATGGGTATATAGCCCCTCATATTGACTGTACTATGACATTACGGCATGTATTATGGGTATATAGCACCTCATATTGACTGTTCTATGACATTACGGCATGTATTATGGGTATATAACACCTCATATTGACTGTACTATGACATTACGGCATGTATTATGGAGTATATAGCACCTCATATTGACTGTACTATGACATTACGGCATGTATTATGGGTATATAGCATCTCATATTGACTGTACTATGACATTACGGCATGTATTATGGGTATATAGCACCTCATATTGACTGTACTATGACATTACGGCATGTATTATGGGTATATAGCATCTCATATTGACTGTACTATGACATTAGGCATGTATTATGGGTATATAGCCCTCATATTGACTGTACTATGACATTACGGCATGTATTATGGGTATATAGCATCTCATATTGACTGTACTATGACATTACGGCATGTATTATGGGTATATAGCACCTCATATTGACTGTACTATGACATTACGGCATGTATTATGGGTATATAGCACCTCATATTGACTGTACTATGACATTACGGCATGTATTATGGGTATATAGCATCTCATATTGACTGTTCTATGACATTACGGCATGTATTATGGGTATATAGCACCTCATATTGACTGTTCTATGACATTACGGCATGTATTATGGGTATATAGCACCTCATATTGACTGTACTATGACATTACGGCATGTATTATGGGTATATAGCACCTCATATTGACTGTACTATGACATTACGGCATGTATTATGGGTATATAGCACCTCATATTGACTGTACTATGACATTACGGCATGTATTATGGGTATATAGCACCTCATATTGACTGTACTATGACATTACGGCATGTATTATGGGTATATAGCCCCTCATATTGACTGTACTATGACATTACTGCATGTATTATGGGTATATAACATCTTATATTGACTGTTCTATGACATTACGGCATGTATTATGGGTATATACTATATAGCACCTCATATTGACTGTACTATGACATTACGGCATGTATTATGGGTACCGTATATAGCATCTCATATTGACTGTTCTATGACATTACGGCATGTATTATGGGTATATAGCACCTCATATTGACTGTACTATGACATTACGGCATGTATTATGGGCATATACTATATAGCATCTCATATTGACTGTACTATGACATTACGGCATGTATTATGGGAATACTATATAGCACCTCATATTGACTGTACTATGACATTACGGCATGTATTATGGGTATATAGCACCTCATATTGACTGTACTATGACATTACGGCATGTATTATGGGTATATAGCACCTCATATTGACTGTACTATGACATTACGGCATGTATTATGGGCATATACTATATAGCACCTCATATTGACTGTACTATGACATTACGGCATGTATTATGGGTATATAGCACCTCATATTGACTGTACTATGACATTACGGCATGTATTATGGGTATATAACATCTCATATTGACTGTACTATGACATTACGGCATGTATTATGGGTATATAGCACCTCATATTGACTGTACTATGACATTACGGCATGTATTATGGGTATATAGCACCTCATATTGACTGTACTATGACATTACGGCATGTATTATGGGTATATAACACCTCATATTGACTGTACTATGACATTACGGCATGTATTATGGGTATATAGCACCTCATATTGACTGTACTATGACATTACGGCATGTATTATGGGTATATAGCACTCATATTGACTGTACTATGACATTACGGCATGTATTATGGGTATATAGCACCTCATATTGACTGTACTATGACATTACGGCATGTATTATGGGTATATAGCACCTCATATTGACTGTACTATGACATTACGGCATGTATTATGGGTATATAGCACCTCATATTGACTGTACTATGACATTACGGCATGTATTATGGGTATATACTATATAGCACCTCATATTGACTGTACTATGACATTACGGCATGTATTATGGGTATATAGCACCTCATATTGACTGTACTATGACATTACGGCATGTATTATGGGTATATAGCACCTCATATTGACTGTACTATGACATTACGGCATGTATTATGGGTATATAGCACCTCATATTGACTGTACTATGACATTACGGCATGTATTATGGGTATATAGCACCTCATATTGACTGTACTATGACATTACGGCATGTATTATGGGTATATAGCACCTCATATTGACTGTACTATGACATTACGGCATGTATTATGGGTATATAGCACCTCATATTGACTGTACTATGACATTACTGCATGTATTATGGGTATATAGCATCTCATATTGACTGTACTATGACATTACGGCATGTATTATGGGTATATAGCACCTCATATTGACTGTACTATGACATTACGGCATGTATTATGGGTATATAGCACCTCATATTGACTGTACTATGACATTACGGCATGTATTATGGGTATATAGCACCTCATATTGACTGTACTATGACATTACGGCATGTATTATGGGTAATATAGCACCTCATATTGACTGTACTATGACATTACGGCATGTATTATGGGTATATAGCACCTCATATTGACTGTACTATGACATTACGGCATGTATTATGGGTATATAGCACCTCATATTGACTGTACTATGACATTACGGCATGTATTATGGGTATATAGCACCTCATATTGACTGTACTATGACATTACGGCATGTATTATGGGTATATAGCACCTCATATTGACTGTACTATGACATTACGGCATGTATTATGGGTATATAGCACCTCATATTGACTGTACTATGACATTACGGCATGTATTATGGGTATATAGCACCTCATATTGACTGTACTATGACATTACGGCATGTATTATGGGTATATAGCACCTCATATTGACTGTACTATGACATTACGGCATGTATTATGGGTATATAGCACCTCATATTGACTGTACTATGACATTACGGCATGTATTATGGGTATATAGCACCTCATATTGACTGTACTATGACATTACGGCATGTATTATGGGTATATAGCACCTCATATTGACTGTACTATGACATTACGGCATGTATTATGGGTATATAGCACCTCATATTGACTGTACTATGACATTACGGCATGTATTATGGGTATATAGCACCTCATATTGACTGTACTATGACATTACGGCATGTATTATGGGTATATAGCACCTCATATTGACTGTACTATGACATTACGGCATGTATTATGGGTATATAGCACCTCATATTGACTGTACTATGACATTACGGCATGTATTATGGGTATATAGCACCTCATATTGACTGTACTATGACATTACGGCATGTATTATGGGTATATAGCACCTCATATTGACTGTACTATGACATTACGGCATGTATTATGGGTATATAGCACCTCATATTGACTGTACTATGACATTACGGCATGTATTATGGGTATATAGCACCTCATATTGACTGTACTATGACATTACGGCATGTATTATGGGTATATAGCACCTCATATTGACTGTACTATGACATTACGGCATGTATTATGGGTATATAGCACCTCATATTGACTGTACTATGACATTACGGCATGTATTATGGGTATATAGCACCTCATATTGACTGTACTATGACATTACGGCATGTATTATGGGTATATAGCACCTCATATTGACTGTACTATGACATTACGGCATGTATTATGGGTATATAGCACCTCATATTGACTGTACTATGACATTACGGCATGTATTATGGGTATATAGCACCTCATATTGACTGTACTATGACATTACGGCATGTATTATGGGTATATAGCACCTCATATTGACTGTACTATGACATTACGGCATGTATTATGGGTATATAGCACCTCATATTGACTGTACTATGACATTACGGCATGTATTATGGGTATATAGCACCTCATATTGACTGTACTATGACATTACGGCATGTATTATGGGTATATAACATCTCATATTGACTGTACTATGACATTACGGCATGTATTATGGGTATATAGCACCTCATATTGACTGTACTATGACATTACGGCATGTATTATGGGTATATAGCACCTCATATTGACTGTACTATGACATTACGGCATGTATTATGGGTATATAGCACCTCATATTGACTGTACTATGACATTACGGCATGTATTATGGGTACTATATAGCATCTCATATTGACTGTACTATGACATTACGGCATGTATTATGGGTACTATATAGCACCTCATATTGACTGTACTATGACATTACGGCATGTATTATGGGTATATAGCACCTCATATTGACTGTACTATGACATTACGGCATGTATTATGGGTATATAGCACCTCATATTGACTGTACTATGACATTACGGCATGTATTATGGGTATATATAGCACCTCATATTGACTGTACTATGACATTACGGCATGTATTATGGGTATATAGCCCCTCATATTGACTGTACTATGACATTACGGCATGTATTATGGGTATATAACATCTCATATTGACTGTACTATGACATTACGGCATGTATTATGGGTATATAGCATCTCATATTGACTGTACTATGACATTACGGCATGTATTATGGGTATATAGCACCTCATATTGACTGTACTATGACATTACGGCATGTATTATGGGTATATAGCATCTCATA
Organism: Archivesica marissinica; assembly: GCA_014843695.1. Taxonomy (NCBI): domain Eukaryota; kingdom Metazoa; phylum Mollusca; class Bivalvia; order Venerida; family Vesicomyidae; genus Archivesica; species Archivesica marissinica. Next base: position 19,510,137 of record CM026390.1, on the reverse strand, counting down.
TTGACTGTACTATGACATTACGGCATGTATTATGGGTATATACTATATAGCACCTCATATTGACTGTACTATGACATTACGGCATGTATTATGGGTATATAGCACCTCATATTGACTGTACTATGACATTACGGCATGTATTATGGGTATATAGCACCTCATATTGACTGTACTATGACATTACGGCATGTATTATGGGTATATAGCACCTCATATTGACTGTACTATGACATTACGGCATGTATTATGGGTATATAGCACCTCATATTGACTGTACTATGACATTACGGCATGTATTATGGGTATATAGCACCTCATATTGACTGTACTATGACATTACGGCATGTATTATGGGTATATAGCACCTCATATTGACTGTACTATGACATTACGGCATGTATTATGGGTATATAGCACCTCATATTGACTGTACTATGACATTACGGCATGTATTATGGGTATATAGCACCTCATATTGACTGTACTATGACATTACGGCATGTATTATGGGTATATAGCACCTCATATTGACTGTACTATGACATTACGGCATGTATTATGGGTATATAGCACCTCATATTGACTGTACTATGACATTACGGCATGTATTATGGGTATATAGCACCTCATATTGACTGTACTATGACATTACGGCATGTATTATGGGTATATAGCACCTCATATTGACTGTACTATGACATTACGGCATGTATTATGGGTATATAGCACCTCATATTGACTGTACTATGACATTACGGCATGTATTATGGGTATATAGCACCTCATATTGACTGTACTATGACATTACGGCATGTATTATGGGTATATAGCACCTCATATTGACTGTACTATGACATTACGGCATGTATTATGGGTATATAGCACCTCATATTGACTGTACTATGACATTACGGCATGTATTATGGGTATATAGCACCTCATATTGACTGTACTATGACATTACGGCATGTATTATGGGTATATAGCACCTCATATTGACTGTACTATGACATTACGGCATGTATTATGGGTATATACCATATAGCACCTCATATTGACTGTACTATGACATTACGGCATGTATTATGGGTATATAGCACCTCATATTGACTGTACTATGACATTACGGCATGTATTATGGGTATATAGCACCTCATATTGACTGTACTATGACATTACGGCATGTATTATGGGTATATACTATATAGCACCTCATATTGACTGTACTATGACATTACGGCATGTATTATGGGTATATAGCACCTCATATTGACTGTACTATGACATTACGGCATGTATTATGGGTATATAGCACCTCATATTGACTGTACTATGACATTAAGGCATGTATTATGGGTATATAGCACCTCATATTGACTGTACTATGACATTACGGCATGTATTATGGGGTATATACTATATAGCACCTCATATTGACTGTAGTATGACATTAAGGCATGTATTATGGGTATATAGCACCTCATATTGACTGTACTATGACATTAATTCCATTCAATATGGGGTTATCTAGTATGTCCCAATGACTGTACCGTATCATCCCATATACTTACTGTTCCGAGGATTGAACCCATGTTGCATCGGTAAGAAGTGAGTGTGCTAACCACTGCCACAAAATAAAACGAAGAGAAATAGTTCATCATTGCTGTGAAAATATGATACTTTATTATGTCGATCATTTAGAGTTATCTAGAGTCTTGATATCAGTTAGTACGTGTGTGCATTAGATATGATAACACAGATGGATCTGTAGTCCAGTGGTAACACGCTGGACTGGTAATCCAGGGATCGCAGGTTCCATCCCCCGTCTGACCCTAATAAAATTAACAGTCTTTCAGATGGGACGTTAAACCGTGGTCTCATGTCGGTGCTGTACACCGTGCACGTAAAAGAACCAGAGGAGACTCTGTAATGGGTCTCTTTCTGTATCATTGCATTATATTCCAAATCTAAATTGACTAATCTTTTCAGGAGGTGTCGCTCATATGGGTCAAACGTCGGAAGTGTTTTATTCGGTCCGACGGAATTCGACATAACGGATTTAGACTGTATATTGCTTCTTTCAGATAAAATGTCCGACTTATTTTACCTGATTGCGTGCGTGACTGGGGTGTTTTTACTCCTCTTCATATGTGTTGTTGTGATGTTAATTAAAGACCATGATAATCAAAAAAAGACACGTGATCTAGTCATATCCGATTTTAGCTCTAGAAGATCAACTACCAAGTCGGCACCCATATCAAGGTATGTATTGTTTAATATCCGCCAGCGATAGATAATGTGAATATCCCAGTACATTGACGTTTGCTATCTATAAAAGAAAGAAATGTTTATATGTGATATACAGACGGATATGTAGTCCAGTGGTAACACACTGGACTGGTAATCCAGGGTACGTAGGTTCCATCCCCCCGTTTGACCCTAATAAAATTAACAGTCTTTCAGATGGGACGTTAAACCGAGGTCTCGTGTCGGTGCTGTACACCGTGCACGTAAAAGAACCAGAGGAGACTCTGTAATGGGTCTCTTTCTGTATCATTGCACTATCCTCCAAAATCTAAAATGACTAATCTCTTCAGGAGGTGTCGCTCATATGGGTAACCGGTAGCGACGATAAATAAACGTAAAACACACATGATAACACCAAGTCATGTTATAACATTTAGTGTTATCAGCAGACGATATCAAGAACGATCAGAAATGTGACAACTCAAAGGTTTGTATAGATAACATGTAGGAAATATGCGACTTTATCAGGCATTAATGATTAATGGTTCACATGTAGAAATGCTATCAGTGATATTTGTCATTTGAGCAGTTTGGTTGTGTAATTATGAAATATTTACAACAGAAAATTAAATGAATGATGGATAGAATTCTAATAGATGTAAGTGTTAGTCTATATACGGAATAACTACGTATGGACCTCTGTTTGGCTTAAACATATTTATTCGACATTATATAACTTGATTTACAACAATCTCATCAGGATCTGCACTTTTTGCCAGTAATAATTATTACTATTTTTAGATAAAATTACCCATTTTGATAAATGAACTGGTCCAAAGGTAATTTTCTTATTCATTTATTGGTCTAAAAATATCATGCACCAGTCCATGTCAGTTACTTGGGGTTGAATGGGTTAAATACAAGTTTTTCAATTTAAATTTTATTTATTTTATAACGATTGCGAAGCAAGTCCTAACAACTTATATTAATCACTCTCGTTGGCACGGATGAAAGCGTAAATGTGGTCATTCGTGTGGGAGGAAACCCGGGTTACCCGGAGAAAACCATCCTGTCCGATCTGGTGACCACCGTACCATCTCACATACTTCCCGCATTAAATACAAGTGTATTGAAATGAAAGCTAAAAGCTTACTGTAAAAAAATAAAAATAGATACAGATACAAAGCATCAAATAGTTTGGTGTAAATTCCAAAGCAATTAAAGTATGTAACAACATATTAACACTTTCAACACCACAGGCCTCTAAATAGGCTTAGAAAATCTGTAGATCCAGTGACGAGCCGTCTAATCAGGACCTGCACTTTTTGCCAGTAATATTACTAGTTTTAGACAGAAAATACCCATTTTGATAAATGAACTGGTCCAAATGTAATTTTTTTATTAATGTATTGGTCTAAAAATATCATGCACCAGTCCATTTCAGTTACTTGGGGTTGAATGGGTTAATAGCTTTTAATGCTTTACAACATATTAATTGCACATTGGAATAAATACACCCATAACAGTTGAACACAGTACATAGCTATTTTAAGTTATTGATATCATGTTTGAACATGTGATTTCTATTACTGATTATGTACTTATGTCGAAACATAGAAATGTGTTCTGTTAATTTCTGGAATTCGCGTACAGAATAAACAAAATCTCGGGGGACATGCCCCGAACCCCCTAGTTAAGTAGCACTTTCAGTGCTCCTAGTTGGCCGGACCACTCTCAAGGGGACTGTGACTGCTAACTGTCTGGTGAGATACGAACGATAATGTACATACTGATTGTGTAGAGCATTATGTTTTGTAATTATATTGTTTGATTCAGCATTTCATGATGGTGAATGTGAAGATACTTCTATTCGTCGGAATGTCTAGTCTCCTTATATATCCATCAAATGGTATTCCAGGTATTGTTAGTTTTGAATACTTAATACGATTTCTAAATGTACAAAAGCGTCAATTTATTATATATATATATAACGATTATTTAAACTAGAATTATTTTAAAGTTTAAACTTTATTTATGTTACAACATTTGCGAAGCAAGTTTTAACAACTTATATTAATCACTCTCGTTGGCGCGGATGAAAGCGTATATGTGATCATTCGTGTGGGAGGAAACCGGAGAAAACCCATCTCTCCGATTTGGCGACCACCGTACCATAGCACATACTTCCAGGTCCGGGGATCGAACACGGGTTGCATTGGTGAGAAGCGAGCGCGCTAACCACTGAGCAAATCGGACAGCCTTTGAATATAATTCATTTAATAACATTGTATTGCAAAATGGTTTCTGCTGTCAAATAATGAAATAACAAAATTATAATATTACGCCATTGTACTTTTCTACATATTTATTTTTCCTTTGCAGTCGAAATCGACGTGGTCAAGTCAGTTAGTGAGTATTATTTTAAACATACATATGTAATTTATGTTAAAATAGATTTAACTGTTTAATAAGTAGTATATACAATGGGGGGAGGTCTGGTCCACATGTTCGTGAAACCTTCCATACACACCCTGTAAGACCCGATATGCTCCCCAGATACAGAACAGGAACATTTATCTTTGTAAGACATTTTGAACCACACAAACCCTCCCAACACCCGGATAAGCTGTAGATATTACATTTAAAAACATACGTGTACTTAACCGCGCGAAAACAGTGCAAATAATGAAATACCTTGAGGATATAAACGAGCCGGGAAAATGACGGACAATCACACGTGTCAGTGGTTGACTATGAGATCTACAAAAGTTTATTGTAGTAGGTGCATCAATATGCATTGAAAAATACACATATGGTCCGCCTCCGTGGTTGAGTGGTTACGGTCGCTGACTTGTATACCACTGTAACCTATCATCACTGATGGTCACAGGTTCGAGCCCCGCTCAGACCATGTCTCATTTATATGAAAAAGTTGGCAGTTTCTTACGGAGGTTGGTGCACCAAGTACTGGTTAACCGCTGGAGTCTGCCCAGGAAAGGTGTTGTTAGGTAAACTGCCCGCCGGCGATATAGCCCAAAATGGTGCTGGTGCAGGCGTAAAACCCGAAATATAACATAATAAAATACAATAGTTTGCGGAGCTGGTGTAACAAACCAGCTCAGAGCCCACTGTGCCTAAAGTGTGGATATAAAAACGAAAGTATGGCATCGCGAGATTAGTGCGTTCGAGAAAGAATTTTAAACGATTGGCAGACATTAATCTACCCATTTAGACATCAAACGGTGTCAACATATTATAGATTATCGGTGATTATTGAATTACTCATTAGATAAAATGATATTACACGTAGGCCTATTATAGAAACTTGGCGATTAATAGCTCCCAAATTCTAAAATTGTATTTATGTCTACCTCGGTACCCAGTACTAGTGTTGTATCATTAGCCAGTTGTGACCGGTTACCTATTTCTGTGGTAACAATAATCTCTTTGATTTCCTTATCTTATTTACTTTAATTAATGTTGTCAGAGACTTTACTGGTTTGGTGTTTTGTCGCTATATGTTTATTTAATCTATCAACATGTTTAAGTGTATCGTTCATGTCACCTCCAATTAATTACTCTTAGGCTTTGTGCCTTGTCAGTAAATAGTTTATTTATATTTTGAAAGCAATTATTCCTATTGTTCTTGTCATTATTTGCATAAACATTTACCAGTGTGTAGGTATTGTTATCAACCAAGATATTCATAAAAACAAACTTGCCTTCAGTACATACTTCAAAATCAATCACATTAAAGTTTTGGATTTTATTTAAAAGTATTGAGCATCTTTTACTATTACTCGTTCCGTATGAGTTACACATATTCCAATCAGTGAATTTGGTCGCTATTTTGGAACTAATATCTACTGTAAAACATTATATACTGTTTCAAGCGCTCGCGTTTTCTTCTAACACTTAACCCCTGATAATTTATACGAGTATTTATACACTATATGGAAGTAGTCAGTCGTTTAACGATAATATATTAACTTAGTCTCCATGAATGATAACTGGCACACTGCCGACAAAAGAAAACCGTGACGCCGCATATCGGATAGTCTACATCCAATAAAACAACACTAATTGTAAAAACGTACTTTTCAATGATATGTCAACTGAGATCAACGATATAATAACGGACTGAAGTATTTCATTAACTGCTATGAAAGCATAAACCGCTTTCGAAGATATAAAATGTAACATGTGACATGTGTACACATAAATCTTATATATATGCATCTTATATATCCAATGTTGATATATACATAGTTATATGCATGCGTTTTCTATACAGCGTTTCATAAATATTGCTATTATAAAATCATACCGTTACTTTGTTTTCACATATTTGATCTGTCGGACATAGACATCGTGTCCCTGTTCAGTAAAACTATTTAAATCGCTGCAGGGTGGTTCTATAAGCGAATTAAATATACGAGTTACTGACGGGCACACACCGATCAATAATCACGACCTACCAATATATGTAGTTCTAGAGGTGGTGTGGTGAGTATATACAGACTTTCATGTCATCTCAACATAGACGACACAGTTGCAGCTCCGTCTAGAAAGCCACTCATTACCATTGCTACTGAGGAGTGGTCATTTGGAAATAACGCGAACAACCGGTATTCTGGTTATACCATGTTAATAGGATTATTCTACGGGTGTCACCCTCTTCTGTAAAGACTACGGGATAAGATATGTGTGAAGTCAGCGTGAACCTCGTACTTAGCGGTGTAGAACAAAAGGCTGGTATTACAAAGCGTGCGGGTTTACGGTCTGCATTCATAATTGTTGAAAGACCGATAAAGATACCGGTCGGGAGTGTAAATAAATGTCGTCACTACGAATGATTACGTGTCGAGCTCTTCCAGTCTCGTCGCATTGCTTATCGAGCTTGCTATTTGATGGAGGATATCCTAGTTTACCAACAGCACTATCCGGTCCGACTGCTACTTAGCCTTGTTCTCTGTCTAAGTACGCACAATGGCAATAGTATATCTGCGGGTTACTCCAACCCACTTTCCGGGTGCGTATGGAGACTTTACAACGAGGAGGGCCAGATCCACCACTGTATATACTACTTTAATAGGATCAATACCAAACGGTAGGTATGGTGGAATGACATTGATTTACAGATACACTCTTATTTCAACCATCCATAATCGATCTATCCATCCACCAACCCAACCATCCATTCGTTCGTCCGTCCATACACCTATCCATCCATACATCCACGATTTTGTCACAAAATATATTTATATCTGTTATACTTTAATTTACTTACATCACTTTATTTCCAGATCACACTATTAAAACGTTTTCCTGTAGTGGGATTCCTAGCCTCAATGCGACGGACCTTGTGGGCCTTGATTTAAACTTCTTTAGACTGAATCAGTCAGGCGGGATGGTTTCTATAGAGTTAACCAAACCAATAGATATACAGGATTTTGATACTGTCCCGTATGGCGACGGCTGCCGTAATAAGGTAATGCACAAATATATTATCGATCAATTGATGTTTGTTAGAGCATCAACAGAATGTATACATATGTTTTCTTGTTTGAGTATGAATCAATTCTTTGTACTATATGAATTCAACGAGCTAGTCAGACGTGTCATCCACAGAAATCAGCATGTTAGATGTTAAATCCATACCTGTTAGAGAAGCCGTTCAAATATCAAAAAGCGCAGGAATACTTAGAGTCGCCATCTTTTAGAATCTATTTGTTTCTTTCTTTCTTCTTTCGACACGTGATAATAAAATTGCGCCAAATTTTATCTATGGATACCATAACTATAAATCATTGGCATTTTCCTTCAGACACATGTTTCCATATGAAAATGCTAGCCAAATATCTTCAATATACTTAAATACAATACAATATTTATTGCATTAAACATCAGCAGATGCTTATAGCATCACATATATACACAGTTTACAGAGAAGCATGAAATATAACAGTATAATAGCAATGTAAGGAATGATGGTAATGATCTATTGATTTCTTGTGTGATTTGCATAATAAATATACTTAGCAAGGCTTAAGATCTGTGTTGGTGACTGACAAGTCATTAAAGATAAGAATGTATGCATGTTAGGCCAAGAACAAAAATAACGTTTTAAATATTTTCTTCTTAAATCTTTAAATAGAACATACAATACAACTAGAGGATAACACTCTGATTATAAATGAAATCATCAAGATCATCCAATGAATTACTGTCAACAGTTGTTATCAATTAACTAACATGATTTTGATTAACTCACATTAATACAGCACCGGCTGGTTAACAATTGCAGTGTATCATCATGCCATATGGCCCAAGGTTATAAAACTTTTCTCAGATCTCAAACTCAAGCTCAAGTGATCTGATTGGTTGATTTTGAGTGTGACTGTCAGCTGAGCCAATCTGACACATGAGACTGAGTTTTGAGATTGGGGAAAAGTTTTATAATCTCCAGGCATGCATGTCTGTGTTCACCTTTATTGTGGCCATAAAGAAATTGTTACTTTTTTAATTTGTAGTAACTATCTAAACCGTCGTAAGAGAACCGCACATCGCAATTTA
>CM026390.1:19478415-19500314 GCA_014843695.1 Archivesica marissinica | reverse complement strand
CGACCGACCGACCGACCGACCGACCGACAGACAGACCGACCGACCGACCGACCGACAGACCGACCGACCGACCGACCGACCGACCGACCGACCGACCGACAGGCAGGCAGGCAGGCAGGCAGACAGACAGCGGATCTGCTACCTCAATCAAGAACTTAATATTTTATGAACGCGTGGATTATTTTATTGAACCGGGGATGTAATTAGTTTATACAAATTTATGTTAGCTCGATCGCGAAACGAGTGTTTGACATTTAACAATTGGAATATCTCCACATCAATTAGGACCAATTAGCTGCGGATGACCTCCTGATTAAGTTATGTACGCACTCTGGGCTCATCAGTTAATCCGCTATGTTGTAGCTCAGAGAAATGTTGCTGGTTAATTACCCGTCTTACCTTTAGCTTTTAACGGCTGGCATTGACAACCGTGGTAGGTAAACGTATTAATTACTTCAATTTGCTTAGAATCATGAAACAATTTGCCTTGCGATATTTATAATTACCTGTGTCATTTTGTGTACCTACTGAGTTCGTGATGGTTATAAATTTGTCTCTGACACACTGGGTTTTCGAGATATGTAGCACCGCGCATGCATTATCGGAGTGATTCCAATGTATTGAGCAGACAACTAACATGCGTCATACGAAACGATAGGATTTATTCGGAGATAGCCATCAGACGGGTTTTATAATTTGAACACCGAGTATTACACATTTATATTAATAGTTCCATCCCGCGTCTCATATTCCTTGATACGCGAATATGTTGAATGGATAATATTATTTTATTACAAAATTATATTTGCTCGATCGCGAAACAAGTTCTTACGACGCTATATTAATCGCTCTGGATATCTCATTCCTGATGGAATCCATCGCCCTCTAAAACGTACATTACGGATTATTAATAATTTATCGCGTTTTTATGGAATTATACGTAACGAGATAAGATATATATTATTCATTTTCGCTAAAGTACATAGGTTAAGTTTGTATATAGCGTATAATTAGGATTTCTTACGCTATAAAAACGTACGCCGAGTTTGAATAATATAATGAACTTACCCGTTGACAGCATGGTTGAAGTTTGAGGCCTAAGTCCGTTCTAATCGGTCTATATTTATAGAAGCGTTCGTAATCGTTATTTATGGATCGGTTCGTAGTCGTTATTTATAGAGCGGTTCGTTCCCATTGGTGTCTATTTATAGCTCTCATTGGTCGGTGCAATCGGGTATGTAGTGTAGTGTAGTCGCTTCGTTTTCTTATACACCACTTTCACTCTGTTACTGTACCGATCAGTATATCCCGGTATACAGATGTCGTAAAAGAACGTCAGTTCAGTTCGCTTTGCTTAACTTCATCCGGTTTTTTTTATACAAATTTATTTTAGCTCGATCGCGAAACGAGTTATTCCAACTCTCGAGACCTCGTTCCTGATGGAGAGAGAATTCAAATGCCAAGAGCACGCTCGTAACGGCTCCAGCGGAGCTCGAACACCGGACCTGAAGCGAACGCTGCGCTATCGCGACTTCCTGTCGTATGGTGTGGCGACCCATGATTGCGAGCTGGATTTGGTCACCATCAGGGGGAACGTAACCGGAGCTCAGTACATCCGTGACGTCTTACAGCCAGTCGTTGTCCCGCGACAACCATCCACTCGCTACACGACCTCGGTACACGGACGACAGCGCCAGGCCTCACATAGCACGTACCGTAGTGGATTTCATGAGGGCCAATGCAGTGACAACTCTACCCTGGCCAGCGGTAAGCCCGGATCTGAATCCATGTGTGGGCGGAGAATGTAGGTACGGAACCCCCCAGTACAGACCAGTTGGAAGCGGCTCTGCATGGATGTTATTGACCCGAGAACAGATCCGACTGGAAGCATGAGACGTAGGGTGGAGAGTGTCATCCGGGTACGTGGCGGGGCCACCAGGTACCAATTATTTTTACTGAAGACGTACTCTAGTGTCTTCGAAGAACAGTTTTATGTGACAATGTTAACGCTCTGGATATGTATTGGTCATTTAGCGTACATATGTCACATTATGTGCGAAACAGAATTATAAGATGTACATTATCTGATAAGCCCAGACATAACTTAATCGTGAGGTCATCCAAAATGGACACCGCGTAGAGACTTATTACTAGATCGTCCGATATGGACGCCGCGTAGAGACGCTGTAACTAGATCGTCCGAGATGGACACCGAACGTCGTACACAGAGCTCGGTAATTGCGCGATACGTCATCAATAGACTCTATACTAAAAATATAAGCGCACGCGCGTGACCTACTTTATATTACCTTATATGCAAATGAGTTACTATAAAGCGTATTCAAAATGGCGCCCGTTTGTTTACATCCAAAGAGACGACTTTACTACTTACGCTGGTTATATATCAACAGACCTAAGTAAAAATAAAATTCCCAATGCGCATGCGTGACGCAACAATTGACGTTGAACAAGCTGCCTTAGATGTTTGTTCTGATTGCCGATAGAGGGGTGTATTCCGAATGCATGCAGGGCTTGACGACCATATTCAGGAAAATCGTACTTTCACTTTCCGTTTGCTATATTGCATACGCACACTGTTTACTGACCTCCGAGCTAATTATTCAAATTATAATTGAAGAGTATGTTGCTACTCGTACGTATGATTTCAAATTTTATAATAGTTTTATTCCATACGATATGGTGTCGCTTTAACTCTTTCAGCGACGAATAAATTCAGAGCATGTGCAAACAACATAGATCCAGATCAGCCGCGGCGTAACGCCGCGTCTGATCAGGATCTATGTTGTTTGCTATTCGGACAGGTGCTTCAGCTCCACTGTCTGAAGAGCAATCAGCATATAGCCTGATCAGACGGCATGTTCTGTTCTGTCCGATCGGGTTCTCTACTTTTTTACAAAGTTGCTTTTATGCAACTGAAAGCGTTAATAACTGCATGGGTGTGTTAGTGTTATATAATATGGAATCATGGTTACGATTATCATGCGAAATGAAGTTCCATTTCCAGACAGCCCTGCATCGGACTGACAGGCTCTCATTTATTGAACTATTGATTCGGTTCTTTGCCATAAACCCATTTATCTGACATATGCATGTAAAATAAATGTATCTTAACGGTGGAACGAATAAACTTATCCGAGCCAAACCAGTGGCGGGGTATACTGATGTGGACAAGAGACAACGCACGAACGAGCATCATGAGGTCAGTGCTTCGAATAGTTAAAGTGATGCACGCGGAAGAAAGGAACCGTACATATACATACTACTTATGATTGCTTTCCTCTAGCCCGGGTTCCAGTCTGTCGATTTTTCACTTTTTAACTTCTGGCAAAATGACATATGATCAGAAACTAAATACGACCCAATTAATAGTCTCGGTGTTAAAATATATTTATTTGACTGACCAGGCAAAATATATCGACGCCTGATCACAGGCTAGCTTTCATCATGCTAGATAAACTCACTTGTAGCTGTTCTAACTGGCTATTGTGAAAAAACAGCTATTTTGCGCACGATACTAAGTATTATCATTGTCTAATGTATGTATTATAAATAGAAATGACACCGTACTATATTCTGCAATGTTCGCGCCTAAAATCAACAAGCTATGTTGGCGTGCAAAAAGAATGATTACTTGGGAACTTTATTTGTGTATCGTTAATTTAGCTTACCGCGAGGCTGATGTACGTAAATATTATCTCACAGCGAGAGATTATGTAATAGTTGTCGGTTTCTTTTGATGAGGCGCCAATATGTCTGGCTGTTTCATTAAAGTTACGATTTTGATTGCGTAAGGTAATAGGTGGTCAGTGCCACGCTGTCTGACTGAAATGTATATAAATCCGAGTAAAATTAAAGAGAAATCAGAACACAAAAGGCTTTCCTTATGCAAGGATTGAGTGTGTATCTCAAATAGAAAACAATTACTGTTTCTATGACACTAAAGACGAGATGTTAATTTAATATACTTATAAAACGAACTATAAACTGAATATAAGTGTTACGGACACATTGGGTAGTGATGGATTAAGAAGCACCGTATTGCTTGAATAGAATACGTGATAGCTAATATAATAAGAGAACATTGGATATTAATGGAATGAGAAGCACCGTATTGCTTGAATAGAATACGGGATGGCTAATATAATAAGATAAGAGATACAAATTATCTCTAATATATAGCGGTAATAAATGTATACAAGAACAGTACTTTGAGATATTGAAGTTATTGAGAGACGCGAGCGGCTGATCAACGTAGACAGTCTAATTGAGATATCCTTGATTGTATATTGAAGATTAAAGATGTAATCCAATTATCGACAGGGCGGTGATCTAATGAAGTCACTAGAAATTAATGAGGCTTGAAGTAACTATGATTCAGAGATTCACGAGATGTGAATAAACGAAATAGAAGAAAATAAATATAGACGATAGAGTAAAATAGATAGAAAAGAACTTTGTGTTACGTTATTATTGAACTGATAGAGAACTGAAATATATCCCTAGACAACCGACCAGAGAGTTTATATAGTTTAATCCTTGGAAAGAGCCATAAATAGACCAGACGTAGAGTAAGAGCAGACGAGGGGGGACGCCACACTATGCTATTTGCAGTGTATATTTTGAGGCCCCGATAGATTAATTTAGTATCATCGAGGTTTATATATTGATCGCAACACTTTCTTTTTCGTGTGAGTATATATATATATATATATATGGGATAGACCATTTGGGAATGTATCCAATTTCCGTTTATTGCACTTGTCTAGACAATAGTAGTTTTGTCGCCACCGGTTGCCCATATGAGCGACACCTCCAGAACAAATTAGTTATTTTAGATTTTGGAGGATAGTGCAATGATACAGAGACCCATTCCAGAGTAAACTTCGTTCTTTCGCGTGCACTGTGTAAAGCATTAAAATCTCATCCGAAAGACTATGAAATGAGTCATTTGTCATTTTATACTAGAGGACATAGAACATGCACACCTACATTATATGATTAGTATATTACATGAAAACGAAATACGAAGGATTCCATCAAAGATATATCACATCTTTATTGCAAAACACAAACTGAACAACTAAAAATATTCCAAAATGCTTAAAACTATGCATTTATATAGTTATTGTTTTTCATGTAAAAACACACTTATCCGAAGTGTGCGTTTTCTATGCCCTCTAGTATAGTATGGTATTGCGCGGAATCGAAACTGCCCAGTATTACAAGTCTAGCGTGTTAACCACTGGGTCACTCACTTGTTTCATCATATTTTATTGCAAATCAATGGTAACAAAATGCACACAATGATACAATACATAGCATGAAAATGCAAATAGTTTGGGCCACTGGGACACTGTTACACTGATCCACTACCATAAAATGTTTGATCAATATCACAGTAAGTTAGAAAATATCACTATGGCTATATAAACAATTATTATATCGATTGTAAATTATACTGCATCCAGGATCTTGAAAAGTTAGTTTATCCCATTCAATAACAAACATTTCTCTCTGAAGAATTGCACTGTATTTGTCTCATATCAATCTAACCTAAATGATGACGTAGGAATGATCAAGTAATACACCAGTGGAAGTCGTGATAGCGCGTTCGCTTCGGGTGCGAAAGGCCGGGAGTTCGCGCCCAGTTGTAGCCTTTGCGATTGTGCTCTAAGTCAATACACTAAAATTCCACGTTGCCTCTTCTCTCTTCCTCATGGCGATGGATTCCATCAGGAATGAGGTCTCGAGAGTGATTAATATAAGTTGTAAGAGCTTGTGTCGCAATCGATCTAAAATAATTTGTATAGACTATGTATGTATATATATATATATATATATATATATATATATATATATTGTTATATTTCGGGTTTTACGCCTGCATCAGCACCATTTCGGGCTATTTCCCCGGCGGACAGTTTACATAACAACACCTTTCCTGGGCAGGCTCCAGCGGTTAACCAGTACTTTGGTGCACCAACCTACGTAAGAAACTGCCAAATTTTTCCTATAAACGAGACACGGCCTGAGCGTGGGCTCGAACCCGTGACCATTAGTGATGATAGGTTACAGTGGTATACAAGTCAGCGACCTTAACCACTCGACCACAGAGGCTAAATAATCCACCGAAATAGTACATTTGAGAACAAATAATGGTGTAATTGGTGACATTTGAATCGAGCGGAAGCAATACAAGTGTGTGTATATTGTAAATAACAATTTACAGACGGATCTGTAGTCCAGTGGTAACACGCTGGACTGGTAAAACAGGGATCGCAGGTTCGATCCCCCGTCTGACCCTAATAAAACTAACAGTATTTCAGATGGGACATTAAACCGATGCCTCGTGTCGGTGCTGTACATCGTGCACGTAAAAGAACCAGAGGAGACTCTGGAATTGGTCTCAGTCTGTATCATTGCACTATCCTCCAAAAATCTAAAATGACTAATCTCTTCAGGAGGCGTCGCTCATATGGGCAACCGATAGCAACGATAAATAAACGTAAACCACACACACACATAACAATTTCAAACCGTCAACAGTCATGGTTGATCATCATGAATTACGTAGTGTATAAGCACGGTACATATCCCACGTTGATGTACGCATACAATTAACTGTGCCTGCGTGCGTGCGTGCGTGCGTGCGTGCGTGCGTGCGTGCGTGCGTGCGTGCGTGCGTGCGTGCGTGCGTGCGTGCGTGCGTCTGTGTATTGAACCTACATAGAAACAAGAGTTCGTCAAATATAAGACCCATATCTCTTTGGTTTAAACATATTTATTTGGTCTTTAAAACACTGTCGTGATGTCATACCCTTGCACGTGCAGTCCATTATTATTAATATTGGACTGGTGTGAAAAGGCCAGAGTAAATTCTACGCGTACATGTACGAAATTAACATTTTAATTAGTAGGATCTTGTTATATATATATGTAAGTATGTGTTTTAAGTAAAATATAAGCCACAAACGGATCCAATATGTAAACTATTGGTACTGTCTTCGGCGCTACGTGACTCATACAGTCCAATATTTTACATATTGGATCGTTTTCGGCACAGGGATTCGGCACGTGTTGGGGGTACTAGTATATATATTTAAGTAATTTCGTAGCATTTTCAATTTGTTTTGAAAAATTCTAAAGCGGCGCAATTCGCGTTGAATTTTTATTGATAATGTTATTCACAGTTAAAACTCTCCCGTCGAAGATTTGTTTTTGTTGCTGACAGAACCCGTGTCCTAATACGGAAATGTGACCTGCTATGGCCAATGTTTGTGGCAATTGTTTGCAAAGTATACATGCATGCAGCTGAAAGTTGTGTTTTATTTGAAGAACAATATAAAGACTCGGGATAGGCGTTATATTTGGACAGCTTTGTACAAAATTGTCTCAGATAGGGCCATTTTACTGATCGATGCGAAATCTGACATCCCACAGAGTAGAATCCCTGTACTTAAATATATACACTAGTACCCCTAAACGTGCCGAATCCCTGTGGTTTTCGGCTTATATCTTATGCATAATGTACAGTACATATGTATATTGTATACAGAACGTAAATGGATTTAAATCGAAAGCTTATAGCTTAATGCGATTATCTCCATTACATATATATGTGTGTATGTGTGTATGTGTGTATGTGTATATGTGTGTATGTGTATATGTGTGTGTGTGCGTGCGTGCGTGTGTGCGTGCGTGCGTGCGTGCGTGCGCACTATCGGCGGTTAAGAGATAAACCTGAACAATGTGTCACTTTGTTTACACATCCCTTGTTGATTCGACTATGTGCCAAAACCTGCAATGATATTTTAACAAATACGCCATTTTAATTTATGTAGATAATGTTCTTCCATGTTTTAGTATAACAGTACTGTTTTTATTTTTCCTAGGTGGCTACTGCTAATCAGTTCACTTCTGATCTGATCAGAGCTGATATTAGTTATTTTAAGTCATGTATTAATTGCGCTTTAGTGCTCTTTTTATTAATTTCAGTTTTTTAATTCCAAAATACCATTTTCAGCTTCTTTTAAAATTCGATTAGCAGTGGTTACATAGTCTTAATTTGTATATATTTCTGTATGAAATTTATGTGGTTTTATATGAATTGTATAGTCTCATGTAATTCTATTTAGAATGGCTGTGTGTAATTTTATCTGTAATGTTATTTGTATTATGTATTGTATTGTACATGGATGAGACAGAAATAAAGATAATAATAAATACTTACACACGAATATGGAGCAATCTGCAAACAACAATACCTCATTCAACTGACTATATAGGCGAGCACATGTGTACAAGATGTGTTGTTCATATATATATTTGTTCAGTTGGCTGGTAATAGAAATAACTAATCATGCAGCGTATTGTCCCAATGGAGTTCTAGATCGAATCATGTGCGGTGATATATAATGAATTATTAACAGATCAGATTCAAGGATGATGTTTTCTATTATTAAATTATGTATTCACAGCTGTGTATCAGCTTTCCGCGTAGCACGTAAATAAAGTTACAGTACACCAGGTTCTCGGCCTTGTCGGGTGTCTAATGCCTGGATAGCATATAAATAAAGTTACAGTGCACCAGGTTCTCGGCCTTGCAGGGTTTCTAGTGTCTCGATAGCATATAAATAAAGTTACAGTGCACCAGGTTATCGGCATTGTCGGGTTTCTGGTGTCTGGATAGCATATAAATAAAGTTACGGTGCACCAGGTTCTCGGCCTTGCCGGGTTTCTAGTGTCTGGATAGCATGTAAATAATGTTACAGTGCACCAGGGTCTCGGCCTTGTCGGGTTTCTAGTGTCTGGATAGCATATAAATAAAGTTACAGTGCACCAGGTTCTCGGCATTGCCGGGTGTCTAGTGTCTGGATAGCATATAAATAAAGTTACAGTGCACCATGTTCTCGGCCTTGCCGGGCTTCTAGTGTCTGGATAGAATGTAAATGAAGTTACAGTGCACCAGGTTCTCGGCCTTGCCGCGTGTCTAGTTTCTGGATAGCATGTACATAAAGTTACAGAATACCAGGTTCTCGGCATTGCCGGGTTTCTAGTGTCTGGATAGCATGTAAATAAAGTTACAGTGCACCAGGTTCTCGGCCTTGCCGGGTTTCTAGTGTCTGGATAGCATGTAAATAAAGTTACCGTGCACCAGGTTCTCGGCCTTGCCGGGTGTCTAATGTCTGGATAGCATATAAATAATGTTACAATACACAAGGTTCTCGGCCTTGCCGGGTTTCTAGTGTCTGGATAGCATGTAAATAAAGTTACCGTGCACCAGGTTCTCGGCCTTGCCGGGTTTCTAGTGTCTGGATAGCATGTAAATAAAGTTACCGTGCACCAGGTTCTCGGCCTTGCCGGCTGTCTAATGTCTGGATAGCATATAAATAAAGTTACAGTGCACCAGGTTATCGGCCTTGCCGGGTGTCTAGTGTCTGGATAGCATATAAATAAAGTTACAGTACACCAGGTTCTCGGCCTTACCGGGTGTCTAATGTATGGATAGCATATAAATAAAGTTACAGTACACCAGGTTCTCGGCCTTGTCGGGTTTCTAGTGGCTGGATAGCATGTAAATAAAGTTACAGTACACCAGGTTCTCGGCCTTGTCGGGTTTCTAGTGTCTGGATAGCATATAAATAAAGTTACAGTGCACCAGGTTCTCGACCTTGCCGGGTGTCTAGTATCTGGATAGCATATAAATAAACTTACAGTGCACCAGGTATCTCGGGCGAGCCGGGTGTCTAGTGTCTGGATAGCATATAAATAAAGTTACAGTGCGCCAGGTTCTCGGCCTTGCCGGGTGTCTAGTGTCTGGATCGCATGTAAGTAAGTGCTCCAGGTATCTCGGGCGAGCCGGGCTTCTAGTGTCTGGATAGCATATAAATAAAGTTACAGTGCACCAGGTTCTCGACCTTGCCGGGTTTCTAGTGTCTGGATAGCATGTACATAAAGTTACAGTGCACCAGGTTCCCGACCTTGCCGGGTTTCTAGTGTCTGAATAGCATATAAATAAAGTTACAGTGCTCCAGGTTCTCGACCTTGCCGGGTGTCTAGTGTCTGGATAGCATATAAATAAAGTTACAGTACACCAGGTTATCGGCTTTGTCGGGTGTCTAGTGTCTGGATAGCATATAAATAAAGTTACAGTGCACCAGGTTCTCGACCTTGCCGGATTTCTAGTGTATGGATAGCATGTAAATAAAGTTACAGTGCACCAGGTTATCGGCCTTGTCGGGTGTCTAGTGTCTGGATAGCATATACATAAAGTTACAGTACACCAGGTTCCCGACCTTGCCGGGTTTCTAGTGTCTGGATAGCATATAAATAAAGTTACAGTGCACCAGGTTCTCGACCTTGCCGGGTTTCTAGTGTCTGGATAGCATGTACATAAAGTTACAGTGCACCAGGTTCCCGACCTTGCCGGGTTTCTAGTGTCTGAATAGCATATAAATAAAGTTACAGTGCTCCAGGTTCTCGACCTTGCCGGGTGTCTAGTGTCTGGATAGCATATAAATAAAGTTACAGTGCACCAGGTTCTCGGCCTTGTCGGGTGTCTAATGCCTGGATAGCATGTAAATAAAGTTACAGTGCCCCAGGTTCTCGGCCTTGTCGGGTTTCTAGTGTCTGGATAGTATATAAATAAAGTTACAGTGCACCAGGTTCTCGGCCTTGTCGGGTGTCTAATGCCTGGATAGCATGTAAATAAAGTTACAGTGCCCCAGGTTCTCGGCCTTGTCGGGTTTCTAGTGTCTGGATAGCATATAAATAAAGTTACAGTGCACAAGGTTCTCGGCCTTGCCGGGTGTCTAGAGATAGAGATAGATATATTTCTTTATTTATAGAGGGTGACCTAATTAGTTTTGAACTAGTCCTCCTTAGGGCCTTCTTCAATGTGTTAACACTATAGAATAAATGTACATACACAATAATTATAGCATAGTTACGCTGTACAATATACATGCATAATGTTGTACAATGTAACTTAAACAACAGCCTAAATAAATCAGGTACTTTGATAGAAATACAAAACGACATAAGCATAATGATTTACAATCATTATATATATATATATAACTGTCTAGTGTCTACCGATTAAAAAGTTGTATCCATACTTTACATTTTGTCTTGAATATATTTATAGATCTGGACGTCTTAATTTCAAATGGTAGACAATTCCATATCTTTGGACCAGAGTATTCTAATGATTTCTTATACATTTCACATCTAGGTCTTGGAATATAGAGATCCATATTTGAAACATTTCTCAATGTCATATCTGAAGTAACTGAATTGCAATGTTTTAATTGAAAATGTTCATTAAAATAATTCGGTACAAGATTGTTCATAATTTTGTACATTGTTACTGCTTTTTGAAAAATAATCCGTTGGTCAAAAGTCATTATATTAATTTCAGACATTGATTCACGCAAAGAAATATAATCTTGGCCCAGAATGACTTTACAAGCTCGTCTCTGCAATCTTAATAGTGTGTTAATATGTTGTTGTGTGGTGTTTCCCCATATGATACAACAATAATCAAAATGTGGTTGGATATATGCCTTGTAATAAAGTATTCTGTAGTTCAGATTCACAATATACCGTATTTTACCTAATAGCCAAATGTTAGTTGAAATCTTTTTCACAATATATTTGATATGTGAGTCCCATTTTAATGAATCCTGAATGTGTACTCCAAGCAACTTCTCTGATTTGCTGGTTTTCAATAATATATTTTCATATTTAAGAGTGAGTGTAGGATTAGGGAAAGCACATTTTCGCTGGGCTGTCATCATCAATAGAACTTTCGTTTTGTCTGTATTAATCTTCATTCCATTTTGGAAACACCAGTATTTCAAGTCTTCCAAAGCTTGTTGTAATCTTGTTTCTAACACTTCTTTCTTATTATGGATATCATATAATGTAGTATCATCTGCATATAAATCGCTACCGGTGATTTTATTTGAAAACATTTGTGGTAAGTCATTGATAAAAAGTAAGAATGAAAGAGGTCCTAATATTGAGCCCTATGGGACTCCACAATTAACAGTTCTATTTTCAGATAAAACGTCATTTATAGAAACAGTTTGCTTTCTATCACAAAGATATGATTGAAAAAGCTTCAAAGTATTGTTGCTACATTTGTATAATGATAATTTCTTTAACAAAACAGTATGATCGACAAGATCAAAAGCTTTTCGAAAATCGACAATTACAATTCCAGTCTAGTCGCCAGGTTCCCGACCTTGCCGGGTTTCTAGTGTCTGGATAGCATGTAAATAAAGTTACAGTACACCAGGTTCTCGGCCTTGCCGGGTGTCTAGTGTCTGGATCGCATGTAAGTAAGTGCTCCAGGTATCTCGGGCGAGCCGGGTTGCATTAGATAAAGCCCCATTATGCATTTTTCTAGAATGTTCTGTACACCAAGATAGTACAAGAAGCGAATGATCAGATATTGTGATTATTGTAACGCACGAACGCACGCAAAAAAGTGTTTCATTTTTAAAAAATGTTTAAATACTTTTATTCAGTCCCATTGTTCTATCGAAGCATACAATTATGTCTTATATGAAAACAATTGTTCTCCATGAAAGCACATACATGTATTTATTCTGTCTTCTATAAAAAGAAATTGTTTCATTTTTTTTAAAAATTAAATACTTTTTTTCAGTCCCATTGGGTCTCCATCAAAGCACATACATGTACTTATTATGTCTTCTCTATAAAAAAATGGTTTCATTTTTAAAAACAAATTAAATACTTTTTTTCAGTCCCAAAGCCCACACTTATGTCCTCTATAAAAAAAAATTTGTTTCATTTAAAAAAAAAATACAAATTTTAATACTTTTTTTCCGTCCCATTCAGTCACACAATTATGTCTTCAATATAAAAACGTTTTCATTTTTTAATAAGTTTGTTCAGCCCAAATTATACTATCAAAGCACTGTTTCGTCTGCCTGTGACTAGAGTTGCAAAGACAGACTCACCTGGCATATGTCAGCTACAAGCTGTTATTTGTGAAGAAGATTATATGTCGGCTATGTTGATATGAAACGTTGTTTTGATTCTATTTATAGAAATGGTCTGTGGTTAAAGTTATATAATCTTGGTATTCAAGGTAAACTGTTACGGGTCATTAGAGACATGCATCAAAAGGTAAAATCTTGTGTACGCCATTGTGGTAATTATTCAGAATATGTTCAATATGCAGTTGGGTGAAGACAAGGGGAGATAATGTCGCCTGTCCTGTTCTCTCTGTTCGCGGAGGAGTTGGAGTTGTTTATGCAGGACGATATTAACGCAGGGATATATATGTATTGAGGATATCGTACTTATTTTATTATTATTTGCAAATGACATGGTCATTCTCGGTAAAACCGCACAAGAGTTTTAATTATGTCTTCTATAAAATAAAAAAAAATTCTATTGTTCTATAAAAGCACACAAATATATCTTCTATAAAAAAAATTGCTTCATTTTTAAAAAGAATTTAAATACTTTTTTCAGTCCCATTGTTCTATCAAAGCACATATTTATGTCTTCTATAAAAAAGAGTCTTCATTCGAGTGGTTATTCCATTCTCGTCCTGAACGTGCTTATGTCCTTCAGCACGGCGTATAACGTAATCCTCTATGTTATATTTAACGGCATATTTCGCCAGGCCTTCAAGAACATGGTACACTGTTTTGTAATAAAGATGTGATATATATTGTTGGTAGAATAATAATCATATAATGTAGGTGTGCGTTTTCTATGTCCTCTAGTATATGTACATATTACTTATACTTGACTATGTTTATTCAAAGAAATAAATATTGCTTAAACTTAGAACATGGGGGATTATGTCCCGGGAGATTCTGTTCCAGGGGATTGGGGATTATGTCCCGGGGGATTCTGTTCCAGGGGATTGGGGATTATGTCCCAGGGGATTATCATATGTCCCGGGAGATTATGTTTGCATCCTTCAAACTTACCATAGCTTAGTTTATACACATTTATTTTAGCTCGATTGTGAAACAAGTTCTTACAAGTTATATTAATCACTCTCTAGACCTTATTCCTGATGGAATCCATCGCCACGAGGGAGCAGTTGGGCGCGAACTCCAGGCATTTCGCACATGAAGCGAACGCTCTACCACTACGCTATCTCGACTTCCACGCACTTGAACATAGTTTAATTCTGTATCAGAGTGTAACAGTCGGAATACCACTGGCATGTGCTTATTATTGTTTGTTTAAATATTATATATGAGGTATTGATATGTCATTTTTATGACATATGCAGCAAATATCTAGGGTGTTTGTTTATTAAAATGTCATCCCTACTGAAAGGGCCCACCATTTCTGACTCATGAAACGCCTCTTCTGAGCATCTTTGAGCACCAGTGCCGATACCAATTCTTACAGGCGCCAGGTTGATAGCAAAGCAGTAAGCAATATCGAACTAGCTGCTCACCAACCGGCCATATCAGAATGAACACATGACAAGGTTCGAACCATCGACCACGAGCTCCGTAGACGAACGCCTTAACCAATAAGCAGTGGAGACCGTATATTGCTATTTTAGGAATTTAGTTGTTATTAAACTAAGGGCAGTCAAGATTTCCTAACATGCTTTCAAACCATGCCTAACACACTGAACGTTCGGTTCATAGCAGACCACGTCGATGTGGCTTGTGCATACATTATCTGTCTGTCTTACAAATATTGCACGAAATGTGCGTGTTAAACATATGTTCTTGTCTTAATGAGCTCAGGAAAACAATACATTCAAAAATATGTATATCAAAGGCCATCAATGTACAAGTTTATTGACCTAATGCAATCTAACAATAAATCTATTTTAGCTAATCTACATTTAGTTAAATTTATCATTGAAAGTTAGAACTTCACTTTTAATTATTATTATGTAATGTGTTCATCCTCTGTATTGGTGATATTGCTGTTTTGTACTAATTCGCGTGAATTAGTATTTATATGTTATATATGTATGCATATTGGCGATGCACAGTGTACATCAGCTGTGTCGAATTCATTTTTGTAAACATACAGTGCATATTTTAATATTTCAAAACTGCCTGATGTGCACCGACCGCGACCTGCACGCCGAATTAAAGGACGTCAGCCGTCGTCGATGTAGGTTTGTTTATAGTCGCCACCGCATAAATGCATTTGGGCGACTGGTTTCTCTGTGATGTTTAAGTAGATCTCTCTAAGTTGCTTACGTTGACATCTAGGATCTGACAGTTAGACATCTGGTCGTCGATTGTTGCAAACGAGTCTACGGTCCACTCAAATGTAGATCGGGGGAGCGTGGATCCACGACCGTTGCCGCTCCCTCAGGTCCGCCATCTCTTCTAAACGCCGGTGGAGAAAGATCGAAAATTCCAGTGTTCACCTCAAACACTATCTAGAAGAGACGGCAGATCTGTCCTGATGTGCCATAGCCGTGGATCCACATACTGGGGAGATCGAACAGCGACGTCAGCCGTTGATGATGATGTACGTTTATTTATAGTCGCCACCGCATAAATGCATTTGGGCGACTGTATTCTCTAAGATGATTATGTAGACGTCTGTGAAGGCAACTTCTTTCCCCGCAGGGTGACAAGTCCTGTGTGTTTCTTCTTTCGAATGGGTCCTATGTAGGGCCACCCTCCTCACTGTTGGTCACCCCGCAGCAGCATTTATACGGATCTGACAGTTAGACATCTGATCGTCGATTGTCACTCAGGGGAGCGTGGATGCCAAGACAGTGGCCGCTCCCTCAGGTCCACCGTCTCGTCTATCCGCCGGAGAAGTAGAAGAAGGAAGAGAAAGTGTCGCAAAAAGCCAGCGAAGATATAGTGTTTAAATGCCACTATCTAGAGGAGCTGGTGGATCTGTCCTGATGTGCTGTAGCCGTGGATCCACATGCTGGCGAGCCTCCCCCTTCACAAGATCGACGACCAGAAGATCCCAGAATCCTACGCTGCTACTGCGGGATGTGCACCGGTCACGACGTCAGCCGTTCAACGTATAATTCTATTTATAGACAACAATTGATGCACGCGAACCGAATAGAAACGCTAATCACATTGGGATGACAATTCAATGACAATTCAAGCAGCATTTTTCATTTTTGTAGACATACAGTGCATATTTTAATATTTCAAAACTGCCTTCTCCAAGGGAAAGCTATAGATATATATGTAAATTTATCCCATCTATTCAGTGGAATAATATCTCCACGAAATTAACAATGCCCAGAATATTAATTAAGTTTCAATGTACATTCAGTGACCATTCAAGCAGCATTTTATCTTGTATACAATATACTTAGCCCGGCGCGATATATTCTGAGCTACTGAGCTGATGGGCCGTTAAACCAAATACTCATTCACTAACTCATTCACAAGTAGCATTTTTCATTTTGTACACTTTAACGCATTTAATTTAGCTCGATCGATTGCGAAACAAGTTCTACCTCTACCAGTTACAGTGAACATCGATGCTGAATAGTGTGTACCTTGCTGCAAGATCGACGACCAGACGACTCAATGTCATACCATGCTGCTGCGAGAGAGCACCGAACGCGACCTGCACGCCGTAAGGACGTCAGCTGTTCAACGTATAATTCTATTTATAGACAACAATTGACGCGCGCGAACCGGATAGAAAGCATATCACGTTGCGATGACAATTCAATGACAATTCAAGCAGCAATTTTCCTTTTTGTACACATACAGTGCATATTTTAATATTTCAAAACTGCCTTCTCCAACAGAAAGCTATAGATATATATGAAAATATATCCCATCTATTCAGTGGAATAATATCTCCAAGAAATTAACACTGCCCAGTGTATTAATTAAGTTTCAATGTACATGCAGTGACCATTCAAGCAGCATTTTATCTTGTATACAATATACTTAGCCCGGCGCGATATATTCTGAACTGAGCTTATTCGCCGTTAAACCAAATACTCATTCACTAACTCACTCAGAAGCAGAATCTTTCATTTTGTACACATTTAATGCACATTTTAATGTTTCAAAAGTGCCTTTCCCCAAGGGAAAGAGATAAATATATATGTAAATCTATTCATCTCCATTTCAGTATAAATGTGGGGTGTGATGCGGGCATTACGTGATGCATTTAGTTTATACACATTTATTTAGCTCGATTGCGAAACAATATCTTACACTATTGTGTTTTGTTAGTTTTTATCACATTTAATTTCGCTCGATTCGATGCGAAACAAAGTTCTACTCTACCAGTTACCTTAACATCGATGCTGAAAGAGTGTGTAACCTTGCTGCAAGGATCGACGCCCAGAGACTCAATGGTCCTACATGCTGCTGCCGAGAATGTGCACAGAAACCCGCGACCTGCACGCCGGAAGGACTTCAGCCCGTTTCAACGCTAATTTCTATTATAACACCTTTGACCGCCCACGCGACACAGATAGAAAAGCATAATCCCGTTTGCCGTGACAATTCCCAATGACAATGCAATGACCAATTCAAGCCAGCATTTGTTTCATTTTTGTCAAACATACGTGCTATTTTAATAGTTCCAAACCTAACTTTCGCCACCAGAAAAGCATATAAGATATTATATGAAAAATGTAATCCCAATCTTTCAGTGGAATAATATCCTCCAGAATTAACACTGCCCAGTGTATTAATTAATTTTCAATGTACATTCAGTGACCATTAAAGAAGCATTTTATCTTGTATACAATATACTTAGCCCGGCGCGATATATTCTGAACTGAGCTGATGCGCCGTTAAACCAAATACTCATTCACTAATTCACTCACAAGCAGAATTTTTCATATTGTACACAATTAATGCACATTTTAATGTTTCAAAAGTGCCTTTCCCCAAGGGAAAGAGATAAATCTATATGTAAATCTATTCATCTCCATTTTAATATAAATGTGGGGTGTGATGCGGGAATTAAGTGATGCATTTAGTTTATACACATTTATTTAACTCGATTGCGAAACAATATCTTACAATATTTGTTTGTTAGTTATGCACATTTAATTTAGCTCGATCGATTGCGAAACAAGTTCTACCTCTACCAGTTTCATTGAACATCGATGCTGAATAGTGTGTACCTTGCTGCAAGATCGACGACCAGACGACTCAATGTCCTACCATGCTGCTGCGATAGATGTGCACCGACCGCGACCTGCACGCCGTAAGGACGTCAGCCGTTAAACGTATAATTATATTTATAGACAACAATTGACGCGCGTGAACCGGATAGAAAGCATATCACGTTGCGATGACAATTCAATGACAATTCAAGCAGCATTTTTCATTTTTGTAAACATACAGTGTACATTTTAATATTTCAAAACTGCCTTCTCCAACAGAAAGCTATAGATATATATATGAAAATATATCCCATCTATTCAGTGGAATAATATCTCCAAGAAATTAACACTGCCCAGTGTATTAATTAAGTTTCAATGTACATGCAGTGACCATTCTAGCAGCATTTTATCTTGTATACAATATACTTAGCCCGGCGCGATTTATTCTGAACTGAGCTTATTCGCCGTTAAACCAAATACTCATTCACTAACTCACTCACAAGCAGACTTTTTCATTTTGTACACATTTAATGCACATTTTAATGTTTCAAAAGTGCCTTTTCCCAAGGGAAAGAGATAAATCTATATGTAAATCTATTCATCTCCATTTTAATATAAATGTGGGGTGTGATGCGGGCATTAAGTGGTGCATTTAGTTTATACACATTTATTTAGCTCGATTGCGAAACAATATCTTACAATATTTGTGTGTTAGATATGCACATTTAATTTAGCTCGATCGATTGCGAAACAAGTTCTACCTCTACCAGTTACATTGAACATCGATGCTGAAGAGTGTGTACCTTGCTGCAAGATCGACGACCAGACGACTCAATGTCCTACCATGCTGCTGCGAGATGTGCACCGACCGCGACCAGCACGCCGTAAGGACGTCAGCCGTTCAACGTATAATTCTATTTATAGACAACAATTGACGCACGCGAACAGGATAGAAAGCATATCACGTTACGATGAAAATTCAATGACAATTCAAGCAGCATTTTTCATTTTTGTAAACATACAGTGCATATTTTAATATTTCAAAACTGCCTTCTCCAACAGAAAGCTATATATATATATATGAAAATATATCCCATCTATTCAGTGGAATAATATCTCCAAGAAATTAACACTGCCCAGTGTATTAATTAAGTTTAAATGTACATTCAGTGACAATTTAAGCAGCATTTTATCTTGTATACAATATACTTAGCCCGGCGCGATATATTCTGAACTGAGCTGATGCGCCGTTAAACCAAATACTCATTCACTAACTCACTCAGAAGCAGAATTTTCCATTTTGTACACATTTAATGCACAGTTTAATGTTTCAAAAGTGCCTTTCCCCAAGGGAAAGAGCTAAATCTATATGTAAATCTATTCATTTCCATTTTAATATGAATGTGGGGTGTGATGCGGGCATTAAGTGATGCATTTAGTTTATACACATTTATTTAGCTCGATTGCGAAACAATATCCTACAATATTTGTTTATTAGTTATGCACATTCAATTTAGCTCGATCGATTGCGAAACAAGGTCTACCTCTACCAGTTACATTGAACATCGATGCTGAATAGTGTGTACCTTGCTGCAAGATCGACGACCTTGCTGCAAGATCGACGACCATACGACTCAATGTCCTACCATGCTGCTGCGAGATGTGAACCGACCGCGACCTGCACGCTGTAAGAACGTCAGCCGTTAACGTATAATTCTATTTATAGACAACAATTGACGCGCGCGAACCGGATAGAAAGTATATCACGTTGCGATGACAATTCAATGACAATTCAAGCAGCATTTTTCATTTTTGTAAACATACAGTGCATATTTTAATATTTCAAAACTGCCTTCTCCAAGGGAAAGCTATAGATATATAAGAAAATGTATCCCATCTATTCAGTGGGATAATATCTCCAAGAAATTAACACTGCCCAGTGTATTAATTAAGTTTCAATGTATATTCAGTGACCATTCAAGCAGCATTTTATCTTGTATACAATATACTTAGACCGGTGCGATATATTCTGAACTGAGCTGATGCGCCGTTAAACCAAATACTCATTCACTAACTCACTCACAAGCAGAATATTTCATTTTGTACACATTTAATGCACATTGTAATGTTTCAAAAGTGCCTTTCCCCAAGGGAAAGAGATAAATCTATATGTAAATATATTCATCTCCATTGTAATATAAATGTGGGGTGTGATGCGGGCATTAAGTGATGCATTTAGTTTATACACATTTATTTAGCTCGATTGCGAAACACTATCTTACACTATTTGTTTATTAGTTATGCATATTTAATTTAGCTCGATCGATTGCGAAACAAATTCTACCTCTACCAGTTACATTGAACATCGATGCTGAAGAGTGTGTACCTTGCTGCAAGATCGACGACCAGACGACTCAATGTCCTACCATGCTGCTGCGAGATGTGCTCCGACCGCGACCTGCACGCCGTAAGGATGTCAGCCGTTCAACGTATAATTCTATTTATAGACATCAATTGACGCGCGCGAACCGGATAGAAAGCATATCACTGGTGTGCGATGACAAATCATGACCTTCCAGCGCATTTTTGCATTTTTGTGTAAACATACAGTGCATAGTTTAATATTTAAAAACTGCCTTTTCCAAGGGAAAGCTATAGATATATATATGAAAATGTATCCCATCCATTCAGTGGAATAATATCTCCAAGAAAGTAACACTGCCCAGTGTATTAATTAAGTTTCAATGTACATTCAGTTACCATTCAAGCAGCATTTTATCTTGTATACAATATACTTATCCCGGTGCGATATATTCTGAACTGAGCTGATGCGCCGCTAATCCAAATACTCATTCACTAACTCACTCACAAGCAGAATATTTCATTTTGTACACATTTAATGCACATTTTAATGTTTCAAAAATGCCTTTCCCCCAGGGAAAGAGATAAATCTATATGTAAATCTATTCATCTCCATTTTAATATAAATGTGGGGTGTGATGTGGGCATTAAGTGATGCATTTAGTTGATACACACTTATTTAGCTCGATTGCGAAACAATATCTTACAATATTTGTTTGTTAGTTATGCACATTTAATTTAACTCGATCGATTGCGAAACAAGTTCTACCTCTACCAGTTACATTGAACATCGATGCTGAGTAATGTGTACCTTGCTGCAAGATCGACGACCAGGCGACTAAATGTCCTACCATGCTGCTGCGAGATGTACACCGACCGCGACCTGCACGCCGTAAGGACGTCAGCCGTTCAACGTATTCTATTTATATACAACAATTGACGCGCGCGAACCGGATAGAAAGCATATCACGTTGCTATGACAATTCAAGCAGCATTTTTCATTTTTGTAAG
This sequence comes from Archivesica marissinica, assembly GCA_014843695.1. NCBI lineage: Eukaryota > Metazoa > Mollusca > Bivalvia > Venerida > Vesicomyidae > Archivesica > Archivesica marissinica. The sequence goes on along the minus strand of CM026390.1, from coordinate 19,478,830 downwards.
CATACAGTGCATATTTTAATATTTACAAACTGCCTTCTCCAGGGGAAAGCTATAGATATATATGAAAATGTATCCCATCTATTCAGTGGAATAATATCTCCAAGAAATTAACACTGCCCAGTGTATTAATTAAGTTTCAATGTACATTTAGTGACCATTCAAGCAGCATTTTATCTTGTATACAATATACTTAGCCAGGCGCGATATATTCTGAACTGAGCTGATGCTCCGCTAATCCAAATACTCATTCACTAACTCAATCACAAGCAGAATTTTTCATTTTGTACACATTTAATGCACATTTTAATGTTTCAAAAGTGCCTTTCCCCAAGGGAAAGAGATAAATCTATATGTAAATCTATTCATCTCCATTTTAATATAAATGGGGGGTGTGATGCGGGCATTAAGTGATGCA
>CM026390.1:19446201-19477415 GCA_014843695.1 Archivesica marissinica | reverse complement strand
ATTCCATATAGCCATTCCATATAACCATTCCATATAGCCATTCCATATAGCCATTCCATATAGCCATTCCATATAGCCATTCCATATAGCCATTCCATATAGCCATTCCATATAGCCATTCCATATAGCCATTCCATATAGCCATTCCATATAGCCATTCCATATAGCCATTCCATATAACCATTCCATATAGCCATTCCATATAGCCATTCCATATAGCCATTCCATATAGCCATTCCATATAGCCATTCTATATAACCATTCCATATAACCATTCCATATAACCATTCCATATAGCCATTCCATATAGCCATTCCATATAGCCATTCCATATAGCCATTCCATATAGCCATTCCATATAACCATTCCATATAGCCATTCCATATAACCATTCCATATTCCATATAACCATTCCATATAACCATTCCATATAGCCATTCCATATAGCCATTCCATATAGCCATTCCATATAACCATTCCATATAACCATTCCATATAACCATTCCATATAGCCATTCCATATAGCCATTCCATATAACCATTCCATATAACCATTCCATATAGCCATTCCATATAGCCATTATCGTTATTATAAGGCCGACTATGCTAAATAATCGTCTATATGACTGCTATGTTCTATGTGCATTTAACTGTCAATGTGCATTTAACTGTCAATGTGCATTTAATAACTGTCAATGTGCATTTAACTGTCTATGTGCATTTATCTTTCTATATGTATTTGACTTTCTGTGTGCATTTAACTGTATTGCAATTAACTCTTTATTTGCATTTAGCTTTTTATCTGCATTTAGATTTCTATATACACCTAGCATGCTATCTACATTAATATGTTTAAATGCATTTAAGTTTCTATGTGCATGTATCATTATTTTCTTGACAAAGACTGCTTGTATGTATTGCATAGGATGTAAATGATCATCCACCAGTGTTTGGGCTAGAGGGAGACTTATTGAATATACAAATGCACGAGAATGACTTCAGTTGGCGTCCTGCTTCTTCCCAACATAGCTACCTTCGTGATAGGTTTGTAGAATCAATTATATATTATTATATTTATATTAGGGATGGAAACGAATAGCGATTTTGGTATTCGAATATTTGGTCGCGAAGATATTCGAATATTTGGATATTCGTTGCCATCCCTAATTTATATTTATGTATATTTTTAGCTCCGATACCATTAAGTGAGCCGTATTGAGTTTCTGATAAATGTCATTTTGCCGTAAGTAAAAAAAGTGAAAAATCGAGGGACTGGAACCAAGGCTAGCATAGAATATAAAATACAAAACAATGGAAGCAAGGGCATTATTACGCACAATCAAACCAACTGTCCGATTAGCGCAGTGGTTAGCGCGCTCGCTTCTCACCTATGCAACCCGTGTTCGATCCTCAAACCGGGAAGTATGTGAGATGGTATGGTGGTCGGACATGTGGGTTTTCTCCGGGTACTCCGGTTTCCTCCCACACGAATGACCACATTTACGCTTTCATCCGCGCCAACGAGAGTGGTTAATATAAGTTGTTAAAACTTGCTTCGGAATCGTTAAATAAATAAAGTTTAAATTTAACTTATATATATTTTGCATATTTTAAATAGCAAGCTTTCCTTCTTTCTGACAACTTTGAAGACAATTTACGTACTGATGATCACTATTTCCACATGAATACGAACATACATAGATGTAGAAAAACCCCAATTTGTGTTTTACGTTTATTTATCGTCGCTACCGGTTGCCCATATGAGCGACGCCTCCAGAAGAGATTAGTCATTTTAGAATTTTGGAGGATAATGCAATGATACAGACAGATACCCATTCCTGAGTCTCCTCTGGTTCTTTTACGTGCACGATGTATAGCACCGACACGAGACCTCGGTTTAATGTCCCATCTGAAAGACTGTTAATTTTATTAGGGTCAGACGGGGGACTGTTACCACTGGACTACAGATCCGTCTGTGAAAAACCCCAATATGACACTATATTTCATACGGTTGATCCATGACTTTACATTTGGGGAGTGCTGAGAAACATACATAGAAAGGAAATTCGATTCTATATAATAAGATAGTTCTATAATATGAACATTGATTAATAATTAATTAATATACTTAATAATTAATTAATATACTTTTAGAATTTAGTTTATAAAATGTAGAAAAACTAGTTCAATGCAAGGGAAGAGGATGTGTTCAGTATCTCACGATTGTTAATCAATCTTTGTCCCCAATGCATAGATTTCAGATGACGTCACGAGCATCTTGGTTATTGTTTTTCTATACGATTGACCCACAATATGGCATCGTCACGTGTAATTTGGTCCCGTGATTGCAATAAATGCAGACGTGTTAGTGGTCGTGGTTATCATGTTGGACTGCGAATCCAGTGATAGCAGGTTAGATCCCGCTGTGGCAGAGTATTCTGTGTTTGTTCTCCAACTGCAATCCTATGCGGTTCGAGCCCTGCTCAGGCCGTGTCTCATTTATATGAAAAAGTTGGCAGTTTCTTACGGCGGTTGGTGCACCCAAGTACTGGTTAACTGTTGGAGCCTGCCCAGGAAAGGTGTTGTTAGGTAAACTGCCCGCCGGCGATATAGCCCAAAATGGTGCTGATGCAGGCGTAAAACCCGAAATATAAATAAATATTGATCCTATGGTTGGTTAAGAGTTGGTTGATGAGTGCATGACGATTTAACAAAATTGGCTATGGGTCTATGCATGTCGGAGATATTCACAACATTTATTGAGATTTTCACCCGCGCGATATTTTCACCCGCGGATGAAAAAAATGCCATGAGATTTTCACTCCCTCAACCGCCCCCAAATATTTTAACCCTAACCAAGTCTCATAGGGGGGTTGAAAATCTCATGGCATTTTTTTCACCCGTGGGTGAAAATGTCGCGCGATATTTTCACCCGTGGGTGAAAAAATAGGTGGGTGAAAATATCATATGACACCGGTACGGGACGTGTCCATTCTATAGTTCGCCAGGTGATTTCAATATGATAGCTCAGGGGAAGAAGATCAATATATTACTGGAATGGCAGTTTCTATGCGAGACGTTGTATATGTGTTGAATGTTATGCTATGCGTAAATAGAACTCACAAGAGAGATCCCCTGTTTAATAGGGAAGTGCTGTGTTGTATGGGGATGTGGACGCAACGGGTTGCAGTGAACTGGCATGTATACACTGGAGTGAAGCGACTAGTGGATGTTAACGGGATGAATGTTTAATTGGATTGGGGTTTACCGTGATGTATGGTTACTTGGATTGGGGTTTACCGTGATGAATGGTTAATTGGATTGGGGTTTACCATAATGTATGGTTAATTGGATTGGGGTTTACCATGATGTATGGTTACTTGGATTGGGGTTTACCGTGATGTATGGTTAATTGGATTGGGGTTTACCGTGATGTATGGTTACTTGGATTGGGGTTTACCGTGATGTATGGTTACTTGGATTGGGGTTTACCATGATGTATGGTTAATTGGATTGGGGTTTACCATGATGTATGGTTAATTGGATTGGGGTTTACCATGATGTATGGTTAATTGGATTGGGGTTTACCATGATGTATGGTTAATTGGATTGGGGTTTACCATGATGTATGGTTAATTGGATTGGGGTTTACCGTGATGTATGGTTAATTGGATTGGGGTTTACCATGATGTATGGTTAATTGGATTGGGGTTTACCATGATGTATGGTTAATTGGATTGGGGTTTACCGTGATGTATGGTTAATTGGATTGGGGTTTACCATGATGTATGGTTAATTGGATTGGGGTTTACCGTGATGTATGGTTAATTGGATTGGGGTTTACCGTGATGTATGGTTAATTGGATTGGGGTTTACCGTGATGTATGGTTAATTGGATTGGGGTTTACCATGATGTATGGTTAATTGGATTGGGGTTTACCGTGATGTATGGTTAATTGGATTGGGGTTTACCATGATGTATGGTTAATTGGATTGGGGTTTACCGTGATGTATGGTTAATTGGATTGGGGTTTACCGTGATGTATGGTTAATTGGATTGGGGTTTACCTGGATGTATGGTTAATTGGATTGGGGTTTACCTGGATGTATGTGTAACAAAATGAAAGTGACCATTTTAACTAATGTGTAGTTGGGGCCTCTTTATCAATGGATTTCAGAGCATTTTGCCGTACCATTGAAACATTTATTCAGTGATTTTATCATAAATTGGGACGAATGTATCTATACCAGATAAAGGACAGTGGTGTATTATTATATATCACTTATAAGGGAAATTCCCGTTTATTTGATATAAATCTGACTAGTATTAGCAGATTTGGGTTTATTCTTTTCAAATCGCTGTTCCCTTTATCAGTGAAATTAACCTCCAGGGCCTGATAAGAACGCGCAGTCAATATGGTATGTTTCATATTGGCTGATAAAATTCATGGAAAAAGCGTGCGTATACTCAGGTGAAGGCTCTATAAATTCGGCCCCGCACGGTGCACTGACATTGCTTTCGGAACATCACAATTGACTGTTGTGAATTGTACATGCGACAGATTTGGGTATGTAACTATATATTATATTGTTCGTAGTTGTCATTAGGTTATTTGATCTGAAACGTCGTCTAAAGCAACTGTCCGAGACGTTACCAGAAACATGTTGTAGTAAATTGTTATTAAATGTGGTTCTAGTGATTTACGACGATGGATATCTACTGTTCATTACATACGTAATAATTAACTAATAACTACTGTTGAATCCAGTGTTGAATATATGGCTGGGGCAAGTTGAATCCAGTGTTGAATATATGGCTTGGGCAGCGTTGTGATCAGCTGTTGTTGAAAGGGGTGGCATGTACGCTCAAATTGCAGGAGCGGAGTAATAGGTTATCGAGTGGTTCTAAGTTTGTGTATATATATATAGATATACCATATGAGGTCATGATGGGTCCGGAGTCGTTGTATATTTAGACCGTGAAGGTCACCATGTGTATTGATTCTACATAGACGTGTGTGTATTTATGTCCAAGCATTATGGTAACTATTGTCTTGTTGTTGTACCACAAGGTAATACTATAAGGTGGTAATAAGAGCCGAGTAGATTGACGTAGCACAAGGGTATTATATTTGTTATTGTTGTAGTCGCTTCATGCCTGAACCAGGAGCCGTGAGAGGTGTAGCTCAGGGGCGCTTCATGCCTGAACCAGGAGCCGTGAGAGGTGTAGCTCAGGGGCGTAGATCCTGAACCAGGAGCTGTGAGAGGTGTAGCTCAGGGGCGTAGATCCTGTTCGGAAGGATCAAGATAACAAGCTGGGGCACGAGCCGACTGGGATAGTTTGCCGGCGTGAGCTGGTGACGTCCATATACTGGAGAGTGTCAGCGGTTAGCGGTAGCTGTACAGCATCGAGTCCGCCGTCAGTGGACAGGGTCCTTAGGACGCAGGGAGTTAATGATCTTGTGTATTGTAAATCTTTAAAGTGTGCATTATAGCACTGTGACGGCAATACTTGCCAAACTTTTAAAGTGTGCATTATAGCACTGTGACGGCAATACTTGCCAAGCTTTTAAAGTGTGCATTATAGCACTGTGATGGCCATACGTGCCAATGTTTAAATAGGTGTAGTATAGCCTAAAGTTAAAGCCGAGTGTGGAATGGCAGAGATTTAGATCTCGGAACTGTGACATAACTTAACGGCATTACCAGCCGAAGACCGGGCTCTATACCGGAAGTGAAGCAATCATCTGTGAAGAGCCAAACTACGGACAAACATACGTCTCTTACCATTCAGTGTCTTTGTTGCAAATGTTGTTTGATGTATATTAAAAATTGTAAATCTACTTAGTCTTTATGCATACACTTGATCCTGGTATCCGTGACCCTGAGATAAGCTGGCCCTCGTGTCATTCTGTGACAGTATGGTTAATTGGATTGGGGTTTACCGTGATGTATGGTTAATTGGATTGGGGTTTACCGTGATGTATGGTTAATTGGATTGGGGTTTACGTGATGTATGGTTAATTGGATTGGGGTTTACCGTGATGTATGGTTAATTGGATTGGGGTTTACCGTGATGTATGGTTAATTGGATTGGGGTTTACGTGATGTATGGTTAATTGGATTGGGGTTTACCGTGACCTAAAGAGCTGGCTGCTCGTTGAATTGGATATTGTTTGACCTGTGTGTGTTTTACGTTTATTTATCGTCGCTACCGGTTGCTCATATGAGCAAAGCCTCCTGAAGAGATTAGTCATTTTAGATTTTTGGAGGATAGTGCAGTGATACAGACAGATACCCATTCCAGCGTCTCCTCTGGTCCCATACAAATGTATCGGAAAATATGCATATAAAAATATGCATATGTGAGACAAATTACGATATATATATATACTTTTATATATAGGTTGCATTATAAGGTAAATTAGGTAAGGATAAACTTTACTGTATGATTGTCCTGGTAATTGATTTACTTTTTTGTCATTGTAATACAATACCGTCTCCGTGGCCTAGTGGTTAAGGCGTCCGCCTACATAGCGGGAGGACGAAGGTTCGAACTTCGTCAAGTGTTCGTTCTGATATGGCCTGTTGGTAAACCGCCAGCTAGTTAAATAATGGTTACCGATTGCCTGGCGCCTGGCATACAAGCATAGGATTTGGGAAATACTGATATTCACAAAAAAAAGAAATGGCTGGCCCCTTAAATAGTAAACTAATAATAAACTATAATAAACAAAACACTTACTTTACTTTACTTTACTTTACTTCACTTCACTTTACTTTACTTTACTTCACTTTACTTTTACAAGTAGCACACACAAACCACTCCAGCTAAGAGCAACCGATGATGATGTGGAAGGTATATACAAGGACATATTATACAGACTGGACGATCCATCTGGCAAATTTTCCTACGATGCAGGACAAATTCGTCAACTGTTTCCCATAGACTACGATAATCCAAAAGAGAGACATTTCTTGCTAAAGGTAGTATATATTCTGACATATATGTATAGGATATAAGCCGAAAACGATCCAATATGTAAAATATTGGACTGTATGAGGCACGTAGCACCGAAGACAGTACCAATATTTTACATATTGGATCCGTTTAAGGTTTATATCATACTTAAAACACACTTATTTAACAAGATCGTACTAATTAAAATTGTTAATTTCGTACATGTACGTGTAGGATTTAATATAATACTCTGGCCTTTTGACACCAGTCCGCCTCCGTGGTTAAGGTCGCTGACTTGTATACCACTGTAACCTATCATCACTGATGGTCACGGGTTCGAGCCCCGCTCAGACTGTGTCTCATTTATATGAAAAAGTTGGCAGTTTCTTACGGAGGTCGTGCACCCAAGTACTGGTTAACCGCTGGAGACTGCCCAGGAAAGGTGTTGTTATGTAAACTGCCCGCCGGCGATATAGCCCAAAATGGTGCTGATGCAGGCGTAAAACCCGAACTATAACATAACGTTTGACACCAGTCCAATATTAATAGTAATGGTATGACTAAAGATATGACGTCACGACAGTGTTTTAATACTAGATACTACTTTTATCTTGTTGCGTAAGTACTCTGTTGATATGATATCATATCTTGGGTTTCATTCATTTTGCTTGCAATTTCTTGCGGCAGAATAATTTACTACTGTGTTTTTTTGTTATTTTTAAGTGGCTAATAATTTACTTAGTATCCAGTGTATTTAATTGTGCTATATCTATTTACATTGTAGATTATTGCATTTAATAAAATGCCGCTAAGTAATGGTTCGACAGCAGAAACAGTGTTCACTATCAATATTACAACAACAGATATAAACGATAACTGGCCTATTTTCTCAAAAGGTATATTTTGCCCGCAAGCTATGTTAACCCTGCTGAATGAAATTGGACGGAATGTGCAAACAGCATAGATCCAGATCAGCGTCTGAGTTGGATCTATGTTGTTTGCTATTCAGACAAGTGTTTTAGCTCCACTTTTCGAATAGCAAACAACATAGAGCCTGATCAGACGGCACACGTGACTTTATTCGTGATTAGCAGGTTAACTCTTTCAGTGCCGTATAAATTCAGAGCATGTGCAAACAACATAGATCCAAATCAGCTGCGACGTAGCGCTGCGTCTGATCAGGATCTATATTGTTTGCTATTCGGACAGGTGCTTTAGCACTCGGCATATAGCCTGATCAAACGGCATGTCCTGTTCTATCTGATCAGGTTCGTTTTTTTTTTACAAAGTCGCAACATTGGCAGTGAAAGAGTTATGGGTTAACATATTTGCGTTGCCTGACAAACTTAGTTTATACAAATTCATTTTAGCTCGATTGTGAAACAAGTTCTTACAACTTTTATTAATCATGAGGGAGAGAGAAGAGGCAACGTGGAATTTAAATGCCTTACCTAAGGGCACAATCATAACGGCTCCAGCGGGGCTCGAACTCCGGACCTTTCGCACCTGAAGTGAACGCGCATCCACTGCGCTATCACTGACAAACTTGATAGTTTATGTAAAATTAATAATGGACACAGTATTAGTACATAGTTCTATGTATATGCACAGTTTTCGGCTACTATCAGAACACACACATGGACTGTAGAGCATAACACAGACTATATTGTGCTTGTTGAGAATAAAAAAGTGTCAACTAAGCCTTCAAATTACCACAGACGGATCTGTAGTACAGTGGTAACACGCTGGACTGGTAATCCAGGGATCGCAGGTTCGATCCCCCGTCTGACCCTAATACAATTAACAGTCTTTCAGATGGGACTTTAAGCCGAGGTCTCGTGTCGGTGCTTTACACCATGCAGGTAAAATAACCAGAGGAGACTCTGGAATGGGTCTCTGTCTGTAGCATTGCACTATCTTCCAAAAATCTAAAATGACTAATCTCTTCAGGAGGCGTCGCTCATATGGGCAACCGGTAGCGACGATAAATAAATGTAAATCACACACACTCAAATTACCACCATAAGAAAGGATAACGCAGAGGTGGGTCTTAAACAAATATTTTTGAAAATTGTCATTTATAGATGCTTGCAAAACATGTACATGTATTTTCTGTGAAGACTTTCAGCTTTTGCCATCATTGAGCGTAGTTATACATGTACATTGTATATTATTTATATATATGTTGTAGATCTACTCTTTATTTCCGAATTAAAACTTTCCTTGAACAAGGCTTTTTGGATATAGAGAGTAAGACACATATATATTACTAGTTCCCTATTATATCAACATATATACTAGAGGACATAGAAAACGCACACCTACATTATTACATGAAAACGAAATACGAAGGATTCCATCAAAGATATATCACATATTTATTACAAAACACAAATTGAACAACTAAAACTATTCCAAAATGTTTAAAACTATGTATTTATATAGTTATTGTTTTTCATGTAAAAACCCACTTATCCGAAGTGTGCGTTTTCTATGTCCTCTAGTATAGACGTATATTTTTAGCCGACACTGAGTGTTTTGTGAGGGAGAACTATACTGGATCACTGAACTGTTCGGTCAGAGCAATCGATCTGGATTCTGACAGAGATTCTTACAATAAATTCAACTATTTTATTGAGCCGGTAAGTGTAAGCTGGCCACACTCATTGTATGGTGAAATCACCTATACGTCAACAACGAAACAAGCAGTGCCAATGGATGATAGTAATCATAGTAAACAATGTCGTTACTGTCACACTGACTTCATGTGTCTGCTCGTCCATTCCTCCGTCCGTCCATTCCTCCGTCCGTCCATTCCTCCGTCCGTCCATTCCTTCATCCGTCCATTCCTCCGTCCATCCATTCCTCCGTCCGTCCATTCCTCCGTCCGTCCATTCCTCCGTCCGTCCATCAGTCAGTCATCATCCATTATATTATGATATTCTTTATTAATGTTTAACATGTAGTTATTTTCGCATGTATTCATGTTTCAACATTCCTAACTCTATAAAGAATTATATAAGACTCTGTCTTTCATTCTAATTCTTTTTCTGTATTTTGTGATGTATGCATTTTTCAATATGTGGGAATAAAATATGTTTAAACTAAACTAAGCCAGTCGTCAGAAGTGTTCGCCCCATAACTCTTAAACGGCATATATGATTTTGGAATAACTACGTTTTTCGTTCAAGAGCTTATGTCATGTTACTGTTATATAGATCTATATGATCTTCCATGTGAGGTGATTTATTATCATTCTTTATTAAAACGAGTTTTGGGATTTTGCTATAAAGCTAGCCTTTTATGAAATCACCACGAGTGTAAGATCATTTGTTATCGCATTACCATATTTGGTTTTAATAATATGTTTGCAAAAAATAACACTGCTACTTTCCTTTGGCGCCGAGTGTCAGCGCAAATTGTCATGACGTCATTAAATTATCAAGAAGTCACTGCGTAAAGCAGTATACGTGTTATATTTATGTTTTAAGCAGCGTTATAATTGCGTCGAGACTTCCTTTTAATTGTAGTTCGTCTTACCATTAACGTTATATACCCATTCAAATGAAAATATGCATACTTTAAAGTTTAATGTACAGATTATAAGGATTATTCTCTCAACCAATCAGAATCATTCCAGGTGTTGTTACATTTTGTAGCCTACATATAAGAAATTATGAGATTGTGTTATTACTTTCTTAACCTTTTTAGTACACATATTTTAAACTTCGTAGTCTTAACTAAAAGTATTTTAGTACATATCTCTGTAATTTTAATGTAAAATGTCGGATGCTGGATGGATATGGGTGCAAGACTTTATTGTCTTGTGACAGGTCGATCACAGTATTATAGTATAACGCGTAACAAGGTATTCTCGTCACATAACTGTATTTGAAATGGTATACATATTATATATATATATATATATATATATATGCAATCTTAGACACCTTAGAAGTATACATGCACATGGTATTGTATTCACCCGGTCTACCCCCGACTGTCGCTGGCACAAATTATTGGAGATATGAAAACCGAGCACACACTGAGATTACAGCAGCCGTCATAGCCCACACTAAACAACTAGTTATAATAATTGCGATTGGCAAAACCATCACTTTTAGATGATGGGTATTTTAATTTTCTTAGAAAACTCAGTCGCCCAAATGCATTTATGCGGTGGCGACTTTAAATAAACTTATTAGTCATTCGTGTTATTACCCTGAATACACGCAACGTTATGTGATAACTATTGTTATTGTAAGCTAAGCTTAGTTTAATCATATTTTATTGCTTATTTATATACAATACAATTACAAATATAAACATGATAAATATATAAGCAAACTGATACAACTGCAATGCTCTGCTTATACTTGCACACTGCACGAATACAATCTAGAAGCAAATGGGTTGGGCAACAAGTTTTACCAAGCTAAAGGAAAAACAGAGGAGAAGAATTATATAAGACTATGTCTTCCATTCTAATCCTGTTTCTGTATTCTGATTATGTGTGATGTGTATTATTATTTATATTGAGAAATAAAATATGTTTTAAACAAAAGGAAAAACATCGAAAAGGGTGCCATCCTTTTCATTTGAGGATAGTGCAATGATACAGACCAATTCCAGAGTTTCTTCTGGTTCTATTACGTGCACGTTGTAAGACACCGCCATGAGACCTCGGTTTAATGTCTCGCCCGAATGACTATGATATGAGTCGTTTTAATATGGTATTACGAGGGATCGAACCTACGACCACTTGATTACAAGTCTAGCGTGTTAACTAATCCGTTACTTTGTATATTACAAGCGTTATATGGAAACTATTCTCACGTTCTATTTCGCACACATTTAACGCTGTTTGTAAATAATACCGCGACTTTGACGCAATTTCGTTGATTATTTCGGAGAATTTATATTGCATGCATTGTAATCACATAAATGGAAATTGTTGTGGTGACGTCACATAGGTTACACAAATGGATGTCGTCGCATTAATTTGGTCATTTTAAATTACTGTACAAGGTTCGTTTTTTTTGGTTTAAAATTATTGCGAAAACATTTCTTCTGAACAGACCGTGTCTCATTTATATGAAAAAGTTGGCAGTTTCTTACGGAGGTTGGTGCACCCAAGTACTGGTTAACCATTGGAGCCTGCCCAGGAAAGGTGTTGTTAGGTAAACTGCCCGCCGGCGATATAGCCCAAAATGGTGCTGATGCAGGTGTAAAACCCGAAATATAACATAACATAAATTTCTTCTGAAACTATATAAACGTGCTTAATTCATTGCAGGCTATTGTCGACGTTGTTCCTTTGTGAATGTGATGCTGATGCATTTAAATGAAATTATGTATGTTTATTTTTAAGCTATTCAACGAAACATTTAATATCAACCAGAATGGAGAATTAAGCCTGCGCCAGAAAGTCGACTATGAACAAACTGCTGATTTACTTATCCACATTACTGCTGAACCAGTTACTAGGACAGTTCGAACTAAATGTCCAGGGTATGGAAATTGTCTAATTAACCCTTTCCTTCATAGAGATTTAGGTTAATATACTATTTATATCTCCATACAAACGACAGCCATTTAGCTATCATGCAGTGGATAAGTAGTCGCCATATCTATCCAACCTCCATAGATATTACTGGGACTACATGAGAACCCTTTCCTTCATAGAGATTTAGGTTAATATACTATTATATCTCCATACACACGACAGCCATTTAGCTATCATGCAGTGGATAAGTAGTCGCCATATCTATCCCACCTCCATAGATATTACTGGGACTACATGAGAACCCTTTCCTTCATAGAGATTTAGGTTAATATACTATTATATCTCCATACACACGACAGCCATTTAGCTATCATGCAGTGGATAAGTAGTCGCCATATCTATCCCACCTCCATAGATATTACTGGCATTACATGAGATTCTGGCCTTTATTATGAACATTGGTTTGGCTACTACATTGTCAATGTATGTCGTATTGGTAATGGCTTCAAGAGGTGCTTCTATGAGGGAAAGTGTTAACTAGCAATTTATGATCGTTCAATTAGTTTACAGATAGATATATAGTTTATTTCAGTCTCATCAGCATATATACAATACAAACATGTACATATATATAAAACATAAACACATAATGTATGCTGCCACCCAAACGATTATGCCCATAGGCAAGACATTTAAATTCCACACTGCCTCTTCTCTCTCCCTCGTGGCGATGGATTCCATCAGGAATGAGGTCACCAGAGTGATTAATATAAGTTGTAAGAACTTGTTTCGCAATGTAGCTAAAATAAATTTGTATAAACTAAACTAATGACCACAGGAGGAAGATCATTCGTGCTTGTAATGGACAGACAAGATTGTTTACATTTACTGTGCTATATTTTTATTTTGGTTAACATGTAGGATGTCGCACTAGACAGACAAGATAGGCTAATCTATTTCTCTTTCAGACGTGACTGCAATGGTTACACCACTGTTTCTGTTCATGTTCTTAACATAAATGACGAGCCGCCACAGTTCCATCTGAATTCCTACAACTTTAGTATCGCAGAAACGAACAGGACCGGCCTCATTGTGGGCACAATATCTGCAACAGACAGAGATGGAGATCAACTGATATTTTCTGCAAAGGACTCAACAACGTGTAAGAAAACCAATGATACGCAAATTATCAAAAGTCTATAGCTAATCAAAGGAAACCATTTCACATACTTTATCAGGGTTCATTCTAGGTCAGAATTTTTGGGAGAAGTGAGAAAGCACGTGATAGCTTCCTTAAATGGTGTTCTTTAATATACTTCTGCAAAATAGGGTTAAAATGCACAGTAAAACCATTAAATACAACATTTGAATAGAAGGAGTGCTTTATAATGGGCCAGTGTATCTTACTAGACAAAATTTTGTTTGAAAATCGTAAAAATCAAAAAAAAGAGAAGTGGGGCAGGGCAGGCCCCCAGAGGGCGAAGTCAGGGTCCCTAGGGCGACAATTTCGCCCACATCGCCCTCTAGAATGATCCCTGCTTTATTAAATATAAATAATTGTCTGTAGCTTATCACTTAATTCGTGTTCATAACAGAGGTACGTCATAAGTCAGAAAGTCTTCTCTCTCTTTCATGGCGATGGATTACATCAGGAATGGGGTCTCGAGAGCGATTAATATAAGTTGTAATAACTTGTTTCGCAATCGAGCTAACATAAATTTGTACCAACTATAAAGTTGCACTACGAGCACATGAACTTTACTTTTATGCTTAACTCTTGTACTTTTCCACAGTACCGGTATCTTCAAATAACTTACCACTCACCGTTGTAGGTTCGAATTACAGTTTAAACTATGTCTATCTATATCTATAACATAGGATTTGTATTTCCAATTAGGCTACTACCACCGCATTGCAAAATCAAATCGGCCTTAAATTTAAAGCTTTCAAATTGTGTTTGAAAATCCATAGTAACCTCGATTTCATCATACCAAAAATTAATTAAAACTTTATTTATTTTACGATTGCGAAGCAAGTTTTAACAACTTATATTAATCACTCTCGTTGGCGCGAATGAAAGCGTATATGTGGTCATTCGCGTGGGAGGAAACCGGAGTACCCGGAGAAAACCCACCTGTCCGATCTGGCGACCACCGTACCATCTCACATACTTCCCGGTCCGAGGATCGACCACGGGTTGCATTGGTGAGAAGCGAGTGCGCTAACCACTGCGCTAATCGGACACTAAGGGTGTCGAGTATAGTAGCATTATAATTAGAGTAGAAATAAATTATGTGTTTGTATATGATTGCGGTACATTTCTCACTAAAAGTGTCTAATTGCACCGGATAGTAACTCAGTTACATGTGCATAGTTATGCCCCTTGCATAAACATTACCATTTGCTTAGAATATTAAATATTAAATCATGTTCATAAAACATCTCTCCGAAAGACACGTGTCCTTTTAACAGCCTTCCTTCTTTCTGTGTATTTCAAACTCTCTTTCTTCCTGATGCATTCCCATTATAAGCCACGTATGATGATAATATGAACATAATGTCTCAAGATTCTTGCAAACATGATCATTTATCCCTGGAATTATGTTAGGGTGTTAGAGGAAATTTCAGATCACCTTTTTATGTAATTCTTCATTGTCCAAATCCATGCAAGAGTCCAGTTTAGTTTAGTGAAATTAGTATAGGTAGGAATATTACAAACCACCTATCAATGGGAATAGTCTCGTCGCGAATAATGCGTGCGTGCTGTCGAAAAACCAAACATGAACAACGGAACCGGATTACTGCCATACGGTTATTATTTGTTTGGCTATTCCCTGTGTGACTGTTTTTAATATAAATACTTAAGTATATTTTAAACATTATTACAATTTTACTGGCTCTACTAAGGTGACCGTTGGCATTGCTACCGAAGTGTTTTAACGTATTGATCATAAATGTTATCACACAGGGGTATAGTTGTTATTTAATAACAATTAATGATCCCAGTACACGGGGAAATATAAAACATGCGGGTGGGGATATGAGTGAACACAAAATCACATCCTCAGTTATCTACTATGATTCAAGTGAAAATGAACTCTCATTTATTGCAGCTTGCTGCAACGAAATATGGGATTAGTTGTATATTTATGTTTTTAGGGGTAACCCAAATTAGTTTGGTCATTCTTAAATATGTTAAAAAAGATGTCCAAACGACATAGTGGTCTGAAGTTATGAAAGTGATATGCAAACAAAATTATACTGTCCCATGTATATGGGAGATCTGTTATTACCGGCTATATATCTGTATGACATGTTATAATTATATGTACTCAGGGATCAGTTATGAATTATCTTAGTACAGATATACATTAACTCTTTCAACACCAAGTAACTGACATGGACTGGTCCATGATATTCTTAGACCAATAAATGAATAAGAAAATTACATTCGGACCAGTTCATTTATCAAGATGGGTAATTTTGTCTAAAATTAGTAATACTACTTGCAAAAAGTGCAGATCCTGATGAGACGGCGCCGGCTCATCTGGATCTACACTTTTTGTAAGCCTATATAGAGGTATGTGGTGTTGAAAGGGTTAAGACAGCCCACTTGTACTTAATCTTCATGGTATTACCATAGTACACATATTTTAACCTTCGTAGTCTTAACTAAAAGTATTTTAGTACATAACTTTGTAATTTTAATATAAATTGTCGGATGCTGGATGTGTATGGGTACAAGACTTTATTGTCTTGTGACATGTCGATCACAATATTATAGTATATCGTGACAGTGCACATGTAAGGTATTCTCGTCACATAACCGTAATAGAAATGGTAAACATATATTTATATATATGCAGTCTTAGAGATCTTAGAAGTATACATGCACCTAGTATTGTATTCACCCGGTCTACCCCGACTGTCACTGGCACACAATACTTGCCTATCTTCCGTATTGTCAGAACTGAAGGATTACTGAAGATAGGCAAGTATTGTCAGAACTGAAGGATTACGGAAGATAGGCAAGTATTGTCAGAACTGAAGGATTACGGAAGATAGGCAAGTATTGTCAGAACTGAAGGATTATGGAAGATAGGCAAGTATTGTCAGAACTGAAGGATTACGGAAGATAGGCAAGTATTGTCAGAACTGAAGGATTACGGAAGATAGGCAAGTATTGTCAGAACTGAAGGATTACTGAAGATAGGCAAGTATTGTCAGAAGTGAAGGATTACGGAAGATAGGCAAGTATTGTCAGAAGATAGTTGAATGGCTGGGCTGTGACGGGATGGAGTTGGATGGCTGGATGTACGGCCTCACGAATGGGTAGTTAAGTGGTTATCCCATTGTTATCTGCTTTGTTTTATTAGCCACATAAACGAAATTATAGCCATATAGCAGCTAACCGTAGACCACTACAGCTAACCCAATGCCACTAGACAATAGCTATATTGTTCTCCGAGCAACATAAGTACCCATTAGTGTGTGTTGATTGATGGATTTTATTGAACTAACGGTCAGAAACACATGAGTCCATGGTACATGTATACATCATTGCATTTTTAAAGGAATCGCATATTTTCAATTAATTATCGATTTTTGTCATTACTTTTTTACAGCTTCATAAATTATGTTGTATTGTGTCATTACACACATTCACTCTGCAACACAGGCATCGCGTGATCACGTCTGGATGTTATATTGTTCAGATTTCCCACTCAATCTCATGCAATTTGCCTCGTATTGATTCCGATAATTAATTGCATTCTGTTATCCAATCAGAAAGCTTAACCCTTTCAACACCACATACCTCTAAATAGGCTTACAAAAAGTGTAGATCCAGATGAGCCGGCTCGTGACGAGCCGTCTCATCAGGATCTGCACTTTTTGCCAGTGATATGACTATTTTTAGACATAATTACCCATTTTGATAAGTGAACTTGTCCAAATGTGATTTTCTGATTCATTTATTGGTTTATGGATATCATGGACCAGTCCATGTGAGTTACTTGGTGTTGAATGGGTTATGATTCAGCTTGAAAATTGAGAAATGTAATCTAACCATGGACAGGGCCTGACCTGAGGGTTTGGACAATCTATACAACTGAGGGTTGAGCAATCTCCAGATCTACCTCCACAACGTGCACGTCGTGACCTAGACACGTTCCGAAGTAGCTGTTTATTCAAGACTTTGTTTCCGTGATACTGAATCTGTCTATCGTGTAGGTGTGGCACGAGGGGAACAGCCCGGGAATGCCTTGAATGTTACGAAGACCCTTGAAGAGGATTGCTGCTTGTGGTTTCTGCTACTGCCGGATGACAAATGTGGAGGGTGTTGCCCTAACAAGGACCAGTTGTTCGAAAGAAGCAAACACCACACCAGGAATTGTCACCCTGGACCAGAGGAAGAAGATGTCGCATCGGGATGTCACCAGAAGCGGCGAAGAATCTAATCATCTTAGAGAAATCAGTCGCCCACATGCCTTTGCGGAGGCGACTTTAAAAAAAACTATGTTCGTTGGACAATCTACACAACTGTTTTTCTATGTAATTAAAATGCTATACAAAGCAGAAGCTCTACATAAGCAGAGAATGCACTAATTAACCTAATATAATCAAACTCAAACTCGAGATATTAGTTTTTAACTTTTTACCATATGAAGAATTACTGTAATTTCAGATTTTGAAATCAGCACTATTAATAGCAGTGCAATCGTGCGCACAAGAAAGGCAATTGACTATGAACTTCAGACCGAATACCATTTAACAGTGATAGTAAATGACAGTCTGTATACTGATGAAGTTGCCATGTCCATACACATTCTACCGGTAAACGAGTTTCATCCGACGTTTGCAAGGAACTACACCTGGCGTATAAAGGAAAATGAAACTGTCGTAAAACAAATAAATGTAAGACATATGTTTGTAATTTTATGGACCATTAACATAAAAATATATTTGAAAGTAGAGTAACTATACAGTAGAACATAGATGTGGAAAGTCTTGTGTAAAGTTTGTATTGAGCCCCGCTGGAGCCGTTACGATTGTGCCCTAAGGCAAAGCATTTAAATTCCACATTGCATCTTCTCTCTCCCTCGTGGCGATGGATTCTATCAGGAATTAGGTCTTGAGAGTGATTAATATAAGTTGTAAGAACTTGTTTTGCAATCGAGCTAAAATAAATTTGTATTAACTAAAATTTGTATTAATTGAACGATTGGAAATTTATAATAGAGCATGTATACCAAAAGAGGTACTGTAAGATAAACTTGACTTTTGCCTTCAAACTGCTGTTTAGGCCATATTTATTTTGCCCAATGATTGACGCGATGTAACAAGTTTATGCTTAAAATAGTTAAACCTCTGTGGGTACATTGTGCATGTAAATAGGAGTACATACTATTATATTGTTATGAAGATAAAACAAGTTTAAACTTTATTTATTTTACAACGATTGCGAAGCAAGTTCTAACAACTAATATTAATCACCCTCGTTGGCGCGGATGAAAGCCTATATGTGATCATACGTGTGGGCACCCACCTGTCCGATCTGGCGACCACCGTACCATCTCACATACTTCCCGGTACGAAGATCTAACCCGGGTTGCATTGGTGAGAAGCGAGCGCTCTAACCATTGCGCTAACTGGACAACCTATGAAGATACACACTGTATGAAATATTATGACACTAGTTAGTGAGAAGTCTGTTTTCCCAATACTAAAATAATTTCAAGATGATCACGAAGAAGCTTGTGAATTTGGAATTAAGTATTTGTTTCCGTACATATGCATTGATGTCTATACAGTCAAACCTGTGTTAGTGGTCACCTCCATTAAGCAGCCAACCTGTATTATATATACAGTCAAACCTGTGTTAGTGGTCACCTCCATTAAGCAGCCAACCTGTATTATATATACAGTCAAACCTGTGTTAGTGGTCACCTCCATTAAGCAGCCAACCTGTATTAAGCAGCCAGTTTCCAGATTCCCAATATGTTGTTTTATTATACATTTGACCTCTATTAAGCAGCCACCTGTGCTAAGCAGCCACTTTCTGTGATTCCCTTAGCTGGCTGCTTAAGACAGGTTTAACTGTACTCGCATGACCACATTTACTCCTGTCATTTTAAGGCAACTGATCCTGATGACGGCGAAGGTCCAATCACTTTTAGGGCCGACATCCCCAGTCAAGTGTAAGTATAGGATGTATGCTAGTCAATATCATGCGCTATAAGAGCATGTACAGTTTATCATGCGCTATAAGAGCATGTATAGTTTATCATGCGCTATAAGAGCATGTATAGTTTATCATGCGCTATAAGAGCATGTACAGTTTATCATGCGCTATAAGAGCATGTATAGTTTATCATGCACTATAAGAGCATGTATAGTTTATCATGCGCTATAAGAGCATGTATAGTTTATCATGCGCTATAAGAGCATGTATAGTTTATCATGCGCTATAAGAGCATGTATAGTTTATCATGCGCTATAAGAGCATGTATAGTTTATCATGCGCTATAAGAGCATGTATAGTTTATCATGCGCTATAAGAGCATGTATAGTTTATCATGCGCTATAAGAGCATGTATAGTTTATCATGCACTATAACTTACGGTAATGTAATTCACACATGATATGACCAATAGTATTGTAAGTAGAATGTACTATAAAATACCACAGGTTCGATCCCCCGTCTGACCCTAATAAAATTAACAGTCTTTCAGATGGGACGTTAAAACCGAGGTCTCGTGTCGGTGCTTTACACCGTGCACGTAAAAGAACCAGAGGAGACTCTGGAATGGGTCTCTGTCTGTATCATTGCACTATCCTCCAAAAATCTAAAATGACTAATCTCTTCAGGAGGCGTCGCTCATATGGGCAACTGGTAGCGACGATAAATAAATGTAAAACACACAAAAAGAGCATATTTAGTTTGTCATGCGCTATAACTTACATGTAATTCACACATGATATGACCAATAGTTATTGTAATGTAGAATGTACTATAAAAAAACGACAGGTTCGATCCCCCGTCTGACCCTAATAAAATGAAGTCTTTCAGATGGGACGTTAAACCGAGGTCTCGTGTCGGTGCATTACACCGTGCACGTAAAAGAACCAGAGGGTACTCTAGAATGGGTCTCTGTCTGTATCATTGCATTATCCTTCAAAAATCTAAAATGTGTAAAATCTGTTCAGGAGGCGTCGCTCATATGGGCAACCGGTAGCGACGATAAATAAACGTAAAACACGCAAAAAGAGCATATTTAGTTTATCACGCGCTATAAATTACATGTAATTCACACATGATATGACCAATAGTTATTGTAATGTAGAATGTACTATAAAATACCACAGGTTCGATCCCCCGTCTGACCCTAATAAAATTAACAGTCTTTCAGATGGGACATTAAACCGAGGTCTCGTGTCGATGCTTTACACCGTGCGCATAAAAGAACCAGAGGAGACTCTGGAATGGGTCTCTGTCTGTATCATTGCACTGTCCTCCAAAAATCTAAAATGACTAATCTCTTCAGGAGGCGTTGCTCATATGGGCAACCGGTAGCGACGATAAATAAATGTAAAACACACAAAAAGAGCATATATAGTTTATTATCATGCGCTATAACTTACATGTAATTCACACATGATGATATGACCAATAGTTACCGTCTCCGTGGCCTAGTGGTAAAGGCGTCTGCCTACGGAGCGGGAGGTCGAAGGTTCTAATCTCGTCAGGGGTTCGTTCTGATATGGCCGGTTGGTGAGCAGCCAGCTAGGTAAATAATGGTTAACGATTGCCTACCACCCTGGCGCCTGGCATACAATCATAGGATTTGGGATGTACTGATGTTCATAAAAAGAGGTGTCTCATATGTCAGAAATGACTGGCCCTTTAAATAGGGGTGACACAAACAAACACTTAGTTATTGTAATGTAGAATGTACTATAAAATACGACATGGTTTCGAGCTGTTAATTGTGTTTTTAAAAGCACCAGCAAAATAACTAATGAATGAAGATAGAAAATGTTCCTATCGATATAACGGGAATACTGTACATTTTACTATCAACTTGTTCTGTAGAGTATAGTAGGCCTTCTCTATAGGCTGATGTACAGTTTGGTATTACGGAACACTTCTATTGATACAAATACATTAGGATATTATAGGAGGTACGTGCTCAATACACTCACATGTATGTATTTAAAACACTGTCGTGACGTCAAACCGTTGTACTTGCAGTCCATTATTATTAATATTAGACTGGTGTCCAAAGTTTGTTATATTAAATACTACGCGTAAATGTATGAAATTAACAATTTTAATTAGTAGGATCGTGTTGTATTAGTGTGTGGTTTAACCCTTTCAACACCAAGTAACTGACATGGACTGGTCCATGATATTTTTAGACCAATAAATTAATAACAAAATTACATTTTGATCAGTTCATTTATCAAAATGGGTAAAAAAATTTCTAAAAATAGTTATATTACCGGTACTTGAAAAAAGTGCAGATCCTGATGAGACGGCTCATCACGAGCCGGCTCATCTTGATCTACACTTTTTTGTAAGCCAATTTAGAGGTCTGTGGTGTTGAAAGGGTTAAGTAAGATATAAGCCTCAAGCGGATCCAATGTATGCAGCAAAGCCATGTGACAGTTTTTCGCACTTTAGTTCATACATTGGTGGTTCAAATTTCAACGTAATGTATTACCTTTGTCACCAGAACAAGATGTTTTAAGTATAGGTTAAAGTTTATTAGTACGTATTTACAAAATTAAATTGGTCGCACGGCATGCGCTGTGCCAGAACTAACCTGCTTAGTGTTTTAAATTAATTTTGTACACTCTCTACATGTCTCCACCCTCTTTCGTCCCGCGGCATTGATTGACACCCCGAAACATCAAAAAGGATGTTCTCTTGTGTATCGGATGAAGGTAAACAAAAAACAAATACCCCATGTAGCTCCGCCTCCAAGGCACGCATGCGCAATAACGTGTTGTAAATACGTACTTATAAACTTTAACCTGCTTAGTGTTTTAAAGCTGATTTACTAAAATTAACTTGTTCAAAGTTTGTAAATGCTGCCAAAAATAATTTCAAACACTAACATATTTTTAATGATTAATAAGTAAAAATGCAAGTACATGATAGAAGAGATAATGCATACATGCTATCTTTTACGTTTTTTAACCACAGGACAAATAATATTTCATGTGCCATTGATGGAAAGATAACAGTAACAACTATTGACCGAGAAGCTCTAGGTAATAGTGGCACGATTCAGTTCACAATCGAGGCGATGGACGGAGGACACCCTTCACGTACAGGAGTTGCCATGGTGACCATATCTGTAATTGGCGTCAATGATAACCCTCCAGTATATGCGGAGGAAGTAAAGCATGTCGCGCTGTATCTAAAGGAAGGACAGCAATATGCGGCTTTATTCACGTCGAGGGTATATATTGACATTTATCTGCTTTCTAATAATACATGTAGTTATACTCTGAACATCTAGTTATAATAATTAGAATAAGCAAAACCATCACTTTTAGATGGTGTGTATTTTAATATTCTTAGAAAACTCAGTCACCCAAATGTGTATTTTAATCTTCTTAGAAAACTCAGTCACCCAAATGTGTATTTTAATCTTCTTATAAAACTCAGTCACCCAAATGTGTATTTTAATCTTCTTAGAAAACTCAGTCACCCAAATGTGTATTTTAATCTTCTTATAAAACTCAGTCACCCAAATGTGTATTTTAATCTTCTTAGAAAACTCAGTCACCCAAATGTGTATTTTAATCTTCTTATAAAACTCAGTCACCCAAATGTGTATTTTAATCTTCTTAGAAAACTCAGTCACCCAAATGTGTATTTTAATCTTCTTATAAAACTCAGTCACCCAAATGTGTATTTTAATCTTCTTAGTCAAGTCAACTCAGTCGCCCAAATGCATTTATGCGGTGGCGACTTTAAATAAATTTAATGAGTCATGTAGTTATGTATGTAGTAATTTCTTATTTATAACGATACACATTTAGGGGAATTTTAATGTTTGTATTTCTGTGCGTTTGTTTTACTACGAGTTGCTTGCGTATGATCAGTATGGTCACATTACCATATAGGTGTACTAGTTAGCGTAATACTACTCTTTCTGTTGTCTATGTATACATACCAATAATAACTATATACATTATTCAGCCGGATCTGTAGTCCAGTGGTAACACGCTGGAATGGTAATCCAGGGATCGCAGGTTCGATCCCCCGTCTGACCCTAATAAAATTAACAGTCTTTCAGATGGGACGTTAAACCGAGGTCTCGTGTCGGTGCTGTATACCTGACCATACACGTAAAAGAACCAGAGGAGATTCTGGAATGGGTCTCTGTCTGTATCATTGCACTATCTTCCAAAATTCTAAAATGACTAATCTCTTCAGGAGGCGTCGCTCATATGGGCAACCGGTAGCGATGATAAATAAACATAAAACACACACACACTATGTGTAGTTCTTGTTTCCAAACCATTACGTGATGCCAATTGATTAGGAGCTTGTTACACTGGATTAACCCTTTCAACACCAAGTAACTCACATGGACTGGTCCATGATATTCATAAACCAATAAATGAATCAGAAAATCACATTTGGACAAGTTCATTTATCAAAATGGGTAATTATGTCTAAAAATAGTCATATCACTGGTAAAAAGTGCAGATCCTGATGAGACGGCTCGTCACGAGCCGGCTCATCTGGATCTACACTTTTTGTAAGCCTATTTAGAGGTCTGTGGTGTTGAAAGGGTTAAACAATGCGTTTCAAGTGAATGACAAAAATAATGTTGTACAGTGAACAACTGTATATGAACACGATACTTAAACATTTATTATGTAAATGAGCTATGACAATAAAGACGCTAAATATGGTTAGTGCATTAGAATATACATGTTTGCTTACAGGCCACCGATGCTGATATAGGAGGCGGATCGGAAATATACTATAGCCTGATAAAAGGAAATGCTATATTCGATATAAACAAAACAACTGGCGTTCTGTCATCTAGACGTATTCTACTGATAACCTCGTCAAACAACGCACTCCTCGATATTGAGGTCAAAGCAGATAATGGAGACGGGCAAATACACAGTATCCAAAACATCACCGTCAATTTGCTGGTTAGTTAAATAATACTCCGGTTTCTTGCCAGCGGGAGATACAAAATGCCACATGTATCTCCCTGCAGAGGGCTACACAAATTCCCCGAAAATGGAGCCGTCTGTTTGCCGTGGGTGGCGCCCCGTAAACTGGCGAATATGGTCTTGGTGGCTGAGGGGGCTGCGCTGTTACGACCTCGCAGTTGCCAACACTCTATTTTTGGTTCTAATTTCGATGTAGCGATCGCATTATCCACATGTGATCAATCTGCGGATCAAAAGCCACGCAGAACCCATGGACAATCCGCAGAACCCATGGACAATCTGCAGAACCCATGGACAATCCGCAGAACCAATGGAGAATCCGCAGAACCCATGGACAATCCACAGAACCCATGGACAATCCGCAGAACCCATGGACAATCCGCAGAACCCATGGACAATCCGCAGAACCAATGGAGAATCCGCAGAACCCATGGACAATCCACAGAACCCATGGATAATCTGCAGAACCCATGGACAATCTGCAGAACCCATGGACAATCCGCAGAACCCATGGACAATCCGCAGAACCCATGGACAATCCACATAACCCATGGACAATCCACATAAC
Source organism: Archivesica marissinica (assembly GCA_014843695.1). Taxonomy (NCBI): domain Eukaryota; kingdom Metazoa; phylum Mollusca; class Bivalvia; order Venerida; family Vesicomyidae; genus Archivesica; species Archivesica marissinica. The sequence continues at coordinate 19,452,170 of CM026390.1, read as the reverse complement.
CCATGGACAATCTGCAGAACCCATGGACAATCCGCAGAACCCCATGGACAATCCACATAACCCATGGACATTCCACAGAACCCATGGACAATCCACAGAACCCATGGACAATCCGCAGAACCCATGGACAATCCACAGAACCCATGGACAATCCACAGAACCCATGGACAATCTACAGAACCCATGGACAATCCACAGAACCCATGGACAATCCGCAGAACCCATGGACAATCCACAGAACCCATGGACAATCAATGTTTACGTTTAAATGTCCAGCACTAATAAGTTATTGTTTAATTGTTTCGTTCAAAACATTAACCGTTTCTATTATTTCCATGTATGACTTGTTACACTTTACCTTACACATTTATTCGTTTACAAACTATGCTACAAACAAATATGTGTCAATCTGCTATACAACATTAATCGGGCGGGTACATTAGCCATCTATTCTGATCCGTGCCTGTTCACGGCTGATCTGGTAATGCTTTGATTATGAACTAATCGTCGTATATAACTTTGCAAGAACCATTTCTCCCGTCTCTCATAGACGGATATGTAGTCCAGTGGTAACACGCTGGACTGGTAATCCAGGATCTAAAATGACTAATATCTTCAGGAGGCGTTGCTCATATGTGTCGGTGTTGGTGCTTTACACCGTGCACGTAAAAGAACCAGAGGGGACTCTGGAATGGGTCTCTGTCTGTATCATTGCACTATCCTCCAAAAATCTAAAATGACTAATATCTTCAGGAGGCGTTGCTCATATGGGCAACCGGTAGCGACGATAAATAAACGTAAAACACACACATGATAACTGTAAAATTGAATTCAGAAAACGTCGTAGAATTTCAAAACAAATTAATGTACTGCCAACAAAACACAACCTAGACTCATTTAAAATAGTTCTTGTGCACGCCATGTGTCTATATCTATAACTCTAGAAGAGATTTGTATTCCCAATTAGGCTACTACCACCGCATTGCAAAATCAAATCGGCCTTAAATTTAAAGCTTTCAAATTGTGTTTGAAAATCCATAGTAACCTCGATTTCATCATACCAAAAATTAATTTAAACTTTATTTATTTTACGATTGCGAAGCAAGTTTTAATAACTTATATTAATCACTCTCATTGGCGCGGATGACAGCGTATATGTGGTCATTTGTGTGGGAGGAAACTGGAGTTCCCCGGAGAAAACTCACCTGTCCGATCTGGCGACCACCGTACCATCTCACATACTTCCTGGGCCGAGGATTGAACCCGGGTTGCATTGGTGAGAAGCGAGCGCGCTAACCACTAATTCGTTCACTGTTAATCACTTTAATAATCACTTTAATAATCATTTTAATAATCATTTTAATAATCACTTTAATAATCACTTTAATAATCATTTTAATAATCAATAGTTCTACTCGGTATTCACCGAAATCAATCACGACTTTGGACGAAGTTCACACATAAATAATGTATCATACTATATGACATTACTCTTGCAGGATATCAATAACAACAAGCCAAAGTTTAAGAAGGACGTTTATAACGCACATCTTGGTGAATGCATGGACCAGGGTGCAGCAATACTACGGTACTGTACATGGGATTTCAATTTCACTCATTTATCTTGTTTATCCTACCTTCATACGTACCGGTAATACTGACCAAAAACTGACTGCCTAATACACTTTAGGTTGTCCGATTAGCGCAGTGGTTCTCGCTTCTCACCAATGCAACCCGGGTTCGATCCTCGTGCCAGGAAGTATGTGAGATGGGACGGTGGTCGCCAGATCGGACAGGTGGGTTTTCTCCGGGTACTCCGGTTTCCTCCCACATTTACGCTTTCATCCTCTCCAACGAGAGTGATTAATATAAGTTGTTAGAACTTGCTTCGCAATCGTTTAAAGTTTAAAGTTTAAGCTTTAGTCAATGTCTAATAAACCTCCCGTGACGTCATAATGCTGCATGTATGTCGTCATATCTTCAGGGATGGTATGATTAAGAAATAATATTCGGCCTTCGTGATATATTTCTACGCATAAGAAGTTCAAACTCGGGTTATTCTGCGATATAACACGGTTGATACTTATTATTTCGATTCTAACATGACTTACTTCTAATAATTTTAGACATGAATCAAAGGAGTATTTTCTTCAAACGTCGTGCATTTGGCTTTCGAAATTTCCTCCCGCGTAAGGGGTGATGACGTTATTTTTTATGGAAAATATCTATCTAGTGCATAAATGAACAAAAGTTGTAACTGATCAATAATTTTATTTATTTTGTCAAATAAAATTGTACAGAATAGTAACTGAAACGTTATTTAACAGAAAAACAAAACGGACAAGAGATTATCTGATTCTAAAAATAGCTCACTTCCGTGAATTCAAACGGTATTTTTACAAACATCACGTGACTCATACATGATTCATAAAACTTTACGCGCATTGTATAAATGGAATAGCCAAAACACGGTGTGTGCGCAGCATATGTTCAAGGTAGGTATATCGCAGAATAACCCGAGGTAGATTTTACTCTACAAGTGTGTATGTTATTAGCTGGGTCGTGTTAGAATAATCAATAACCTAATAGTCTCTATCTATCTACATTTTAAAAACATTTTGTAAAATAAATCATGAATTCCAAAACCAATATTCATATAATTGATTATTCATTTCTTGACTGACTTTCAAATGTTGTTATTTTTTCCCCCCATCATACTGCTATGCATGATTTCATTGTGAAAATACACCTACTAACTGTATATATTCAGTCTTTAAGATACTGACCTATCACTTACCAGACTTCACCATGCATTTACCACACTATACATACCCGGTATGAACATAATGAGAATTCCTGTGCAGACGCATGTTTCTATAGAACAGCACACCATACAGAGGGATCTGTAGTCCAGTGGTAACATGCTGGATTGGTAGTCAAGGGATCGCAGATTCGATCCCCCGTCTGACCCTAATAAAATTAACAGTCTTTCAGATTTGACTTTAAATCGAGGTCTCGTGTCGGCGCTGTGCACTGTGCACGTAAAAGAACCAGAGGAGGCTCTGGAATGGATCTCTGTCTGTATCATTGCACTATCCTCCGAAAATCTAAAATTACTAGGAACTAATCTCTTCAGGAGGCGTCGCTCATGTGGGCAATCGGTAGCGACGAAAACACACACACATCACACCATTTAAATTCTGCCACATTGGCAGATACGTAGGGAAAGTTTCACGAAGATGTATTTGTTTTATAGTTGTAACAGCTGTTTGTTTTAATATTTGTCATGTACACTGTGTCACCAGATACATGTACTTAATAGAGCATCCCATGTAAAATCAGTTAGTTTATACAAATTTATTTTAGTTCGATTGCGAAACAAGTTTTTACAACGTTAGATTAAGCTCTCGAGAGACCTTATTCCTGATGGAGTACATCCCGATGAGGGAGAGAGAAGTGGCAACGTGGAATTAACTCTGGGCCTCTCACACCTGAATCGAACCCGCTACTACTGGGCTGTCACAGCGCATCCTCTGCACTATCACCACAGCACTATCATGACTTCCACTTAGTTACAGTCAAACCTGTGTTAGTGGTCACCTCCATTAAGCAGCCAACCTGTATTAAGCAGCCAGTTTCCAGATTCCCAATTGGTTGTTTTCTTATATAATTGACCTCTATTAAGCAGCCACCTGTGCTAAGCAGCCACTTTCTCTGACTCCCTTTGCTGGCTGCTTAAGACAGGTTTGACTATATATTTATGTCTCTCACCCTCTGCAAACAATGATTATTATTATTATTAATAATATTATTATTAGTCCGCCTCCGTAGTCGAGTGGTTAAGGTCGCTGACTTGTATACCACTGTAACCTATCATCACTGATGGTCACTGGTTCGAGCCCCGCTCAGACCGTGTCTCATTTATATGAAAAAGTTGGCAGTTTCTTACGGAGGTTGGTGCACCCAAGTACTGGTTAACCGCTGGAGCCTGCCCAAGGGAAAGGTGTTGTTAAGTAAACTGCCCGCCGGCAATATAGCCCAAAACACTGCTGATGCAGGCGTAAAACCCGAAATATAACATAACATAATCTTATTATTATTATTATTATTATTATTACTGAACATCAGTTCCACACTCGTCATTGTGCCCCTAAGTAATACATGTGTAACGTGTAACCGTCTACCTCAATGACAGTGTAACAGCGACTGATGCAGACACCACTACGCAATATAACACTGTGTTTTACTGGATGGAGGAATACAATGATACGTTTCATGTGGACGCTGACACTGGACGAATATACCTCACAGGTTCAATCGATTATGACCCTCCGGCGGACCAGACCAACTTCACATTTAAAGTATGTCATTCTTAGATTTTCATTTCATTACTATAGTAACTACTTAATCTTAAACTTTATTTATTTTACAACGATTGCGAATCAAGTTCTAACAATTTATATTAATCAAGTTCTAACAATTTATATTAATCACTCTCGTTGGCGCGGATGAATGTTTATTTGTGACATATTATTTATGTTTATTTTTACATATTATATGTTAGCAAGTTATTGAATTATAAAGCAATAGATGCTTTATATTTGTCTTGTCTAAACAGATATATTAATGTGAAATAAACAAGAATTAACGCGAATTCATGTTACTGGAATATTAAATATGACGTTTCATTTTATTTGCAAATGTTTAGTTTCTCCCTATGCTTATCAGTGAAACAGTGTGTTCATGCTCGTTAACAATATGTACTTCATCATCATCTCCAGACAGACAGATCTGTAGTCCAGTGGTAACACGCTGGTTCGATCCCCTGTCTGACCATAATAAAATGAACAGTCTTTCAGATGGGACGTTAAACCGAGGTCTGGTGTCGGTGCTTTACACCGTGCACGTAAAAGAACCAGAGGAGATTCTGGAATGGGTCTCTCTGTCTGTACCATTGCACTATCCACCAAAACTCTAAAATGACTAATCTCTTCGGAGGCGTCGCTCATATGGGCAACCAGTAGCGAAGTAGCGACGATAAATAAACGTAAAACCACCACCTCATCTCCATATTGTTTTTATTTACATTTATATCATTACAGTTGAATACAACTTGTCACGTTCATAAATGTATACAGTCAAACCTGTCTTAAGCAGCCAGCCAAGGGAGTCGGAGAAAGTGGCTGCTTAGCATAGATGGCTGCTTAATAGAGGTCAAATGTATAATAAAACAACTGATTGGGGAATATGTAAACTGGGTGCTTAATACAGGTTGGTTGCTTAATGGAGGTGACCACTAACACAGGTTTGACTGTATACACTCTGCCATTGTTTAAGAAAATTATGTTTGTTATTGATAAAATCTAAATAAGCTACTAGCTTCCGATTTAATCCATCTGTTCTTGTATATTAATGTTACAACATGATGTAAATATTGAAAAAATAAAATAAGTTTAAACTAACAATGTGTCTTCATTGCGTAATTATTAGTATTTGTTTATTTGTTACACCGTTGGAGCCTGCCCAGGAAAGGTGTTGTTAGGTAAACTGCCCGCCGGCGATATAGCCCAAAATGGTGCTGATGCAGGCGTAAAACCCGAAATATAACATAATAAAATTGTTTATTTGTTACCAAATAGGTATATGCAACAGATGACTTCACAATCCGAAACCATTCCATATACACTACAGTGAATTTGATAATCACAAACTGCAACGACAACTCTCCTGTATTTACGACAGGTATGTCCACGTTGTTATTATTTCTTAGAATATTGTAGAGTATTAATGGAATAATTATACAACATGTAGTCACATACATAAGTGTAATATTAAATATGAGGATATTCGAAAGATTGTGTTTGATAAGGCAATACAAATTTGTGATGAGTTCCAAAATATGTCACATTCTGAAAAATTTGTCACAAACTAATACATCCAATGATGATATGTTAATAAAGAGTACTACT
>CM026390.1:19358938-19445201 GCA_014843695.1 Archivesica marissinica | reverse complement strand
ACTGTGCCTTCAAAGTAAAGTAATAATACCGTTGGAATATTACACTACTGTATAGGTAGGCAATATACGATAGCTTACATGTACTGTGCTTCAAAGTAAGTATAACACCGTTGGAATTTACACTACTGTATAGGTAAGGCAATATCGATAGCTTACATGTACTTGCTTTCAAGTAAAGTATAATACCGTTGGAATATTACACTACTGTATAGGTAAGGCAATATACGATAGCTTACATGTACTGTGCCTTCAAAGTAAAGTAATAATACCGTTGGAATATTACACTACTGTATAGGTAAGGCAATATACGATAGCTTACATGTACTGTGCCTTCAAAGTAAAGTAATAACACCGTTGGAATATTACACTACTGTATAGGTAAGGCAATATACGATAGCTTACATGTACTGTGCCTTCAAAGTAAAGTAATAATACCGTTGGAATATTACACTACTGTATAGGTAAGGCAATATACGATAGCTTACAGGTACTGTGCTTTCAAAGTAAAGTAATAATACCGTTGGAATATTACACTACTGTATAGGTAAGGCAATATACGATAGCTTACATGTACTGTGCTTTCAAAGTAAAGTAATAATACCGTTGGAATATTACACTACTGTATAGGTAAGGCAATATACGATAGCTTACAGGTCCTGTGCTTTCAAAGTAAAGTAATAATACCGTTGGAATATTACACTACTGTATAGGTAAGGCAATATACGATAGCTTACATGTACTGTGCTTTCAAAGTAAAGTAATAATACCGTTGGAATATTACACTACTGTATAGGTAAGGCAATATACGATAGCTTACAGGTACTGTGCCTTCAAAGTAAAGTAATAATACCGTTGGAATATTACACTACTGTATAGGTAAGGCAATATACGATAGCTTACATGTACTGTGCTTTCAAAGTAAAGTAATAATACCGTTGGAATATTACACTACTGTATAGGTAAGGCAATATACGATAGCTTACATGTACTGTGCCTTCAAAGTAAAGTAATAATACCGTTGGAATATTACACTACTGTATAGGTAAGGCAATATACGATAGCTTACAGGTACTGTGCTTTCAAAGTAAAGTAATAATACCGTTGGAATATTACACTACTGTATAGGTAAGGCAATATACGATAGCTTACAGGTACTGTGCTTTCAAAGTAAGGTAATAATACCGTTGGAATATTACACTACTGTATAGGTAAGGCAATATACGATAGCTTACACGTACTGTGCTTTCAAAGTAAAGTAATAATACCGTTGGAATATTACACTACTGTATAGGTAAGGCAATATACGATAGCTTACAGGTACTGTGCTTTGAAAGTAAAGTAATAATACCGTTGGAATATTACACTACTTTATAGGTAAGGCAATATACGATAGCTTACATGTACATGTACATGCTTTCAAAGTAAAGTAATAAAACCGTTGGAATAATACACTACTGTATAGGTAAGGCAATATACGATAGCTTACATGTACTGTGCTTTCAAAGAAAAGTAATAATACCGTTGGAATATTACACTACTTTATAGGTAAGGCAATATACGATAGCTTACATGTACTGTGCTTTCAAAGTAAAGTAATAAAACCGTTGGAATATTACACTACTGTAGTTAAGGCAATATACGATAGTTTACATGTACTGTGCTTTCAAAGTAAAGTAATAATACCGTAGGAATATTACACTATTGTATAGGTACGGCAATATACGATAGCTTACATGTACTGTGCTTTCAAAGTAAAGTAATAAAACCGTTGGAATATTACATTACTGTATAGGTAAGGCAATATACGATAGATTACAGGTATTGTGCTTTCAAACTAAAGTAATGTGCTTTCAAAGTAAAGTAATAATACCGTTGGAATAGTACACTACTGTATAGGTAAGGCAATATACGATAGCTTACAGGTAATGTGCTTTCAAAGTAAAGTAATAAAACCGTTGGAATATTACACTACTGTATAGGTAAGGCAATATACGATAGCTTACATGTACTGTGCTTTCAAAGTAAAGTAATAATACAGTTGGAATATTACACTACTTTATAGGTAAGGCAATATACGATAGCTTACAGGTACTGTGCTTTCAAAGTAAAGTAATAAAACCGTTGGAATATTACACTACTGTATAGGTAAGACAATATACGATAGCTTACATGTACTGTGCTTTCAAAGTAAAGTAATAATACCGTTGGAATATTACACTACTGTATAGGTAAGGCAATATACGATAGCTTACATGTACTGTGCTTTCAAAGGAAAGTAATAATACCGTTGGAATATTACACTACTGTATAGGTACGGCAATATACGATAGCTTACATGTACTGTGCTTTCAAAGTAAAGTAATAATACCGTTGGAATATTACACTACTGTATAGGTAAGGCAATATACGATAGCTTACAGGTACTGTGCTTGAAAGTAAAGTAATAATACCGTTGAATATTACACTACTGTATAGGTAAGGCAATATACGATAGCTTACAGGACTGGTGCTTTCAAAGTAAATAATAATACCGTTGGAATATTACACTACTGTATAGGTAAGGCAATATACGATAGCTTACATGTACTGTGCTTTCAAATAAAGTATAATACCGTTGGAATATTACACTACTGTATAGGAAGGCAATATACGATAGCTTACATACTGTGCCTTCAAAGTAAAGTAATAATACCGTTGGAATATTACACTACTGTATAGGTAAGGCAATATACGATAGCTTACAGGTACTGTGCTTTCAAAGTAAAGTAATAATACCGTTGGAATATTACACTACTGTAAGGTAAGGCAATATACGATAGCTTACATGTACTGTGCTTTCAAAGTAAAGTAATAATACCGTTGGAATATTACACTACTGTATAGGTAAGGCAATATACGATATACGATAGCTTACAGGTACTGTGATTTCAAAGTAAAGTAATAATACCATTGGAATATTACACTACTGTATAGGTAAGGCAATATACGATAGCTTACAGGTACTGTGCTTTCAAAGTAAAGTAATAATACCGTTGGAATATTACACTACTGTATAGGTAAGGCAATATACGATAGCTTACAGGTACTATGCTTTCAAAGTAAAGTAATAATACCGTTGGAATATTACACTACTGTATAGGTAAGGCAATAAACGATAGCTTACAGGTACTGTGCTTTTTCAAAGTAAAGTAATAATACCGTTGGAATATTACACTACTGTATAGGTAAGGCAATATACGATATGGTACAAGTACTGTTCTTTTTCAAAGTAAAGTAATAATACCGTTGGAATATTACACTACTGAATAGGTAAGGCAATATACGATAGCTTACAGGTACTGTGCTTTTTCAAAGTAAAGTAATAATACCGTTGGAATATTACACTACTGTATAGGTAAGGCAATATACGATAGCTTACAGGTACTGTGCTTTCAAAGTAAAGTAATAATACCGTTGGAATATTACACTACTGTATAGGTAAGGCAATATACGATAGCTTACAGGTCATGTGCTTTCGAAGTATAGTAATAATACCGTTGGAATATTACACTACTGTATAGGTAAGGCAATATACGATAGCTTACAGGTACTGTGCTTTCAAAGTAAAGTAATAATACCGTTGGAATATTACACTACTGTATAAGTAAGGCAATATACGATAGCTTACATGTACTGTGCTTTCAAAGTAAAGTAATAATAACGTTGGAATATTACACTACTGTATAGGTAAGGCAATATACGATAGCTTACATGTACTGTGCTTTCAAAGTAAAGTAATAATACCGTTGGAATATTACACTACTGTATAGGTAAGGCAATATACGATAGCTTACAGGTTCTGTGCTTTCAAAGTAAAGTATTAATACCGTTGGAATATTACACTACTGTATAGGTATCGCAATATACGATAGCTTACAGGTACTGTGCCTTCAAAGTAAAGTAATAATACCGTTGGAATATTACACTACTGTATAGGTAAGGCAATATACGATAGCTTACATGTACTGTGCCTTCAAAGTAAAGTAATAATACCGTTGGAATATTACACTACTGTATAGGTAAGGCAATATACGATAGCTTACAGGTACTGTGCTTTCAAAGTAAAGTAATAATACCGTTGGAATATTACACTACTGTATAGGTAAGTCAATATACGATAGCTTACAGGTAATGTGCTTTCGAAGTAAAGTAATAATACCGTTGGAATATTACACTACTGTATAGGTAAGGCAATATACGATAGATTACAGGTACTGTGCTTTCAAAGTAAAGTAATAATACCGTTGGAATATTACACTACTGTATAGGTAAGGCAATATACGATAGCTTACATGTACTGTGCTTTCAAAGTAAAGTAATAATAACGTTGGAATATTACACTACTGTATAGGTAAGGCAATATACGATAGCTTACATGTACTGTGCTTTCAAAGTAAAGTAATAATACCGTTGGAATATTACACTACTGTATAGGTAAGGCAATATACGATAGCTTACATGTACTGTGCTTTCAAAGTAAAGTAATAATAATGTTGGAATATTACACTACTGTATAGGTAAGGCAATATATGATAGCTTACATGTACTGTGCCTTCAAAGTAAAGTAATAATACCGTTGGAATATTACACTACTGTATAGGTAAGGCAATATACGATAGCTTACAGGTTCTGTGCTTTCAAAGTAAAGTATTAATACCGTTGGAATATTACACTACTGTATAGGTATCGCAATATACGATAGCTTACAGGTACTGTGCCTTCAAAGTAAAGTAATAATACCGTTGGAATATTACACTACTGTATAGGTAAGGCAATATACGATAGCTTACATGTACTGTGCCTTCAAAGTAAAGTAATAATACCGTTGGAATATTACACTACTGTATAGGTAAGGCAATATACGATAGCTTACAGGTACTGTGCTTTCAAAGTAAAGTAATAATACCGTTGGAATATTACACTACTGTATAGGTAAGGCAATATACGATAGCTTACATGTACTGTGCTTTGAAAGTAAAGTAATAATACCGTTGGAATATTACACTACTGTATAGGTAAGGCAATATACGATAGCTTACATGTACTGTGCTTTGAAAGTAAAGTGATAATACCGTTGGAATATTACACTACTGTATAGGTAAGGCAATATACGATAGCTTACATGTACTGTGCTTTGAAAGTAAAGTAATAATACCGTTGGAATATTACACTACTGTATAGGTAAGGCAATATACGATAGCTTACATGTACTGTGCTTTCAAAGTAAGGTAATAATACTGTTGGAATATTACACTACTGTATAGGTAAGGCAATATACGATAGCTTACATGTACTGTGCTTTCAAAGTAAGGTAATAATACTGTTGGAATATTACACTACTGTATAGGTAAGGCAATATACGATAGCTTACATATACTGTGCTTTCAAAGTAAGGTAATAATACTGTTGGAATATTACACTACTGTATAGGTAAGGCAATATACGATAGCTTACATGTACTGTGCCTTCAAAGTAAAGTAATAATACCGTTGGAATATTACACTACTGTATAGGTAAGGCAATATACGATAGCTTACATGTACTGTGCTTTTAAAGTAAAGTAATAATAACGTTGGAATATTACACTACTGTATAGGTAAGGCAATATATGATAGCTTACATGTACTGTGCTTTGAAAGTAAAGTAATAATACCGTTGGAATATTACACTACTGTATAGGTAAGGCAATATACGATAGCTTACATGTACTGTGCTTTCAAAGTAAAGTAATAATACCGTTGGAATATTACACTACTGTATAGGTAAGGCAATATACGATAGCTTACATGTACTGTGCTTTCAAAGTAAAGTAATAATACCGTTGGAATATTACACTACTATATAGGTAAGGCAATATACGATAGCTTACATGTACTGTGCCTTCAAAGTAAAGTAATAATACCGTTGGAATATTACACTACTGTATAGGTAAGGCAATATATGATAGCTTACAGGTACTGTGATTTATTGTTTAATAGGTTATACCTGACTTACCTATGATGCAATAGTGTATCGAATGTTTGTTTACAACCGTTATTTCTTTACTTTGAAAGCACAGTACTACTACATACAACACTGCGAAACAGATCATCTCTAGCTGTCCGTCATCAGAAATAAATATTTTAATTATATTTTTAAATAGAAATATTTTTGTATTGCTAGCTATGTCCGCCCAATAACTTCTGCATACATCGACCGAATAAACTGATACCATGAATATAAATACATTTACAGTATTGAATTCAATTTAGTTTAAACATATTTATTCGGATCAAGTACATATATAAAGTTATATGAACACAAAGTTCATATACATTAAAACCGATATGGATTGGGAAACAAGCTTAAAGCTTAGGTCAATCCCTTTCCATGTTGGAGTACGTTTAACGGGTACACATTGCTAGGCGAATAGTAATGGTGTGTGGAAGTGTCCACTAAATATAAAATGTAGATAAACTATTCAAATACTTAAAGCAGCATTACATCGTATGCAATAAAAAATATTTACGTATGGGTAGCAATGCTGCTACACATTCTAACATTATACTTTGTATGCTTATGTTCATTTGGTAAGTAGTGTTTTTTTTGCAATAAAACAAACTCGAAACCGAAAGTAGGACATTCCGAGTCGATCGGTCACGCATTTGTTTACAACCGGAACGCATCGTCCGCACTTGTTTACATTCGGAATGCATCGTCCCCATTTGTCCCACGTTGTCTGTTTTAATTATATTACTTGATATGTTGATTCATACCTCTGTTAGCTACGGTAAGTCTTTTAGGGACATTTCTACATCCCAGCGATTGGTTCAACATTAGAGGAAGATAGATAGATAGTCTTTCATGTTCAAAATATATACCTTGTTTTCTACATTATCTGTTGTTTCACGCATGCGCGCTGTGCGTGTTTACATTTCGTGTGTTGATAAACAAATTCGCGTATACGACGGTTTAAATTTATTGGAATGTTATCGTTTCTGAGCGACTATTTCGAGTTTTGTAAACACACACACATTAGTATTTATATTTTACCCAAAACATCCTTTATTACGATGTAATGCTGCTTTAAACAGAAGTGACATATCCAAATGGTTGCAGTTGATGCAGCTAAACGTTAACAAATATTTTCGACATTTTGATGTTGAAATGTTGATGTAGCGAGAAGAAAACGTTAGATCCTAATATGCAAACTATCAAAATGATTCTGGTTTTGTCACATGACGGGCTGGGACCAAAACGGAGAGAACTCTCACGCCCCACTAGGTATAAAAATGCTTTGTTGCTGCTATATAGGATTCACAGACGGATATGTAGTCCAGTGGTAACACGCTGGAATGGTAATCCAGGGATCGTAGGTTCGATCCCCCGTCTGACCCTAATAAAATTAACAGTCTTTCAGATGAGACGTTAAACCGAGGTCTCGTGTCGGTGCTTTACACCGTGCACGTAAAAGAACCAGAGGAGACTCTGTAATGGGTCTCTCTCTCTGTATCACTGCACTATCCTCCAAAAATCTAAAATGACTAATCTCTTCAGGAGGCGTCGCTCATATGGGTAACCGGTAGCGACGATAAATAAACGTAAAACACACATATAGGATTCAATTTAGTTATTGCTCTTAAAATAGCACAGACGTCAAGTAATTGCAAATTAATGACCACTATGTAGCCTAGACTAAGTACAATGTGTACATGATCGCCCCTACATCTATATTTACTCGCACAACATATCAATGTAACGTAGAATCAATTACCTATCTAAGAAGGATAGAAACTGTACAAACAGTGACAGGAGAGAGGGCTATATATAGAATCCAATCCGTCTCCGTGGCATAGTCTCCGAGCAGGAGGTCGTATGTTCGAATCTCGTCAGGGGTTCGTTCTGATATGGTCGGTTGGTGAGCCGCCAGCTAGTTTAATAATTATTACCGATTGCCTACCAGCCTGGCGCCTGGCACACAAGCATAGGATTCGGGTAGTACTGATGTTCATAAAAAAGGGTGTCTCATAAGTCAGAAATGGCTGGCCCTTTAAATAGGGGTGCACTATAATAAAACAAACACTTTACTTTTAAATTATAACTTTTTGTTTATGCTGAAAGAACTAATTATTAAAGATACTTTTTCAGTCCTCTTCATTTATGTCCATTTATAGGAATTTACTCGTGTAATGTCGCTGAGAATACTGTTGGTGCTTTCAACTGTTCAACGGAGGCGCATGATGCAGACAAAGATGATATAACATACGAAATAGTCGATGGAAATTATAATCAGGTAATATTTCGTTTGTATCATGCGAAATGATATACAAACGTCAAATTCCGTATTTCAATTGTTGTTATGTTATGTTATATTTCGGCTTTTACGCCTGCATCAGCACCATTTTGGGCTATATCGCCGGCGGGTAGTTTACCTAGCAACACCTTTCCTGGGCAGGCTCCAGCGGTTAACCAGTACTTGGGTGCACCAACATCCGTAATAAACTGCCAACTTTTTCATATAAATGAGACACGGCCTGAGCGGGGCTCAAACCCGTGACCATCAGTGATGATAGGTTACAGTGGTATACAAGTCAGCGGCCTTAACCACTCGACCATGGAGGCGGACTCAATTGTTGTAAATAACCATGTACATGATAGAAAATATATATGTTTAAACCAAATAATATAACACAAATCTAAAGTATTTTATTTTTGGAATATTATACATGTGTTAGTACTGTTCTAGTTCTTAACCCATTCAACACCAAGTAACTCACATGGACTGGTCCATGATATTCATAAACCAATAAATAAATCAGAAAATCACATTTGGACAAGTTCATTTATCAAAATGGGTAATTATGTCTAAAAATAGTCATATCACTGGCAAAAAGTGCAGATCCTGATGAGACGGCTCGTCCCGAGCCGGCTCATCTGGATCTACACTTTTTGTAAGCCTATTTAGAGGTCTGTGGTGTTGAAAGGGTTAACTTAAAAACAATTTAATATATATATAATTTTACAATTTATTTTTCAATTTCTCTTTATAAAATTAAATGACCAAGATAATTTGATAACTATAATTTCATGATGAAACAATGTACATATATTGCAGATGTTTAAAATCTTCCCGAGTAATGGAACGATATATGTAACTAAAGCGATTGATTATGATGCAATGGCATCCAAAGTACTCAGACTGAATATATCCGCTAGCGACGCAAATAACACAAGGCAAGTTACATTAACCCTTTTCCCTCATAGAAGCACCTCTTGATGCCTTTACCAATGCGACATACATTAACAATGTAGTAACCAAACCAATGTTCATTAACCCTTTTCCCTCATAGAAGCACCTCTTGACGCCTTTACCAATACGACATACATTGACAATGTAGTATCCAAACCAATGTTCATAATAAAGGCCAGAGTCTCATGTAGTCCCAGTAATATCTATGGAGGTGGGATAGATATGGCGACTACTTATCTACTGCATGATAGCTAAATGGCTGTCGTTTGTATGGAGATATAATAGTATATTAACCTAAATCTCATGTAGTTCCAGTAATATCTATGGAGGTGGGATAGATATGGCGACTACTTATCCACTGCATGATAGCTAAATGGATGTCGTTTGTATGGAGATATAATAGTATATTAACCTAAATCTCATGTAGTCCCAGTAATATCTATGGAGGTGGGATAGATATGGCGACTACTTATCCACTGCATGATAGCTAAATGGATGTCGTTGTATGGAGATATAATAGTATATTAACCTAAATCTCATGTAGTCCCAGTAATATCTATGGAGGTGGGATAGATATGGCGACTACTTATCCACTGCATGATAGCTAAATGGCTGTCGTTTGTATGGAGATATAATAGTATATTAACCTAAATCTCATGTAGTCCCAGTAATATCTATGGAGGTGGGATAGATATGGCGACTACTTATCCACTGCATGATAGCTAAATGGATGTCGTTTGTATGGAGATATAATAGTATATTAACCTAAATCTCATGTAGTCCCAGTAATATCTATGGAGGTGGGATAGATATGGCGACTACTTATCCACTGCATGATAGCTAAATGGATGTCGTTTGTATGGAGATATTATAGTATATTAACCTAAATCTCTATGAAGGAAAGGGCTAAAACGGTTTACTTTCGTTAGAAATCTTATGATGCAATTTCCATGTACATGGTTACAAACAAATGAAAATAACAGAACATGACCATCAAGTGGAAGTCGTGATAGCGCAGAGGATGCGCGTTCGCTTCAGGTGTCCGGAGTTCGAGCCCCACTGGAGCCGTACCGATTGTGCCCTTAAGCAGGGCATTTAATTTCCACATTGCCTCTTCTCTCCCCTTCCATGACGATGCATTCCACCAGGAATGAGATCTCGAGAGTGATTAATATAAGTTGTAATAACTTGTTTCGCAATCGAGCTAAAATAAATTTGTATAAACTAACACCAAGACTGATGTGTAATTCTAAATAAACACCTTTCAAGTTCGTTCTTAAAAGCAACATACGTATGCACATGGATTAACCCACTACAAAGTGCATGCAATGGTGGATTTATTCTTTATTCCAGTCTCATCGTTGTACAATACATAAAATATACACAACAAATTATCGTCGGAAAGTACAACACCAATCATTATAAAAGAATTTGGTGGTCACATCCTCTTACTAGACTTGATAATTAGGTGTACCATTGCTCTTAAAGTATTTCTTCTGATCATGACTGTAACAACTCTGGACTGGTAATCCAGGGATCGCAGGTTCGATCCCCCATCTGACCCTAATAAAAATAAAAGTCTTTCAGATGGATCTTTAAACCGAGGTCTCGTGTCGGTGCTGTACACCAAGCACGTAAAGGAACCAGAGGAGACTCTGGAATGGGTCTCTGTCTGTATCATTTGCACTATCCTCCAACAATCTAAAATGACTAATCTCTTTAGGAGGCGTTGCTCATATGGGCAACCGGTAGCGACGATAAATAAACGTAAACACACACATGACTGTAACAGTAACTGTGTATTTTTGTTGGGGATTTGAATATGCACCAACAGTTTAAGTCAAATGGCGGCTATCCAGCTATTATTCGTGGAGGAATACCCTGGGTGCCCAATCACCGGGTAGAACCACTGACTGTCCGAAGGCCAGCTTAGTAGCTATGTTACATCATAGAATTCGACACCCCGTGGGATTTGTACCTACATCGGTAGAGGGCAAGTGAGTTAAAGTCATGTATGGTATGTTCTCAGCCACGGATGCCCCCTTTAAAAATGTGTACCGTATTAGTACATGTATGTAAAACCTGACAATTAAAATCTTATGTTAATCTTAAACTTTATTTATTTTACAACGATTGCGAAGCAACTTCTATTAATCACGTTCGTTTGCTCGGATGACAGCGTATTTGTGGTCATTCATGTCGGAGGAAACCGGAATACCCGGAGAAAACCCACCTGTCCGATTTGACGACCACTGTACCATCTCACATACTTCCCGTTCCGAGGATCGAACCCGGGTTTCATTGGTGAGAAACGAGAATCTTATGGTATCATCCAGGTAATCAGAATGTGTGTTGATTATTTCAGCTATGCAATCGTAGATGTCAACGTTCTAGATGTGAACGACATTAGGCCTGAATTCAAATCAAGTCCATATGTGTTCAATGTTGCTGAGAATATGACAAATGTGCCGTATTTCGTTGGCAACGTTAAGGTATCTGATGCAGACAGTCAATTTAGCCTGTCCGTCGGGAAGTGTATGCCTTCTTGTACAGGTAAATTCTTTTCTTAAGGAAATATGTGTACATGTTTTGTATTTATGTAAACTTTATTTATTTTACAACGATTGCGAAGCAAGTTTTAACAACTTATAATAATCACTCTCGTTGGCTCGGATGAAAACGTATATATGGTCATTCGTGTGGGAGGAAACTGGAGTACCAGGAGAAAACCCACCTGTCCGATCTGGCAACGACCGTACTATCTCACATACTTCCCGATCCGAGGATCGAACCCTGGTTGCATTGGTGAGAAGCGAGCGCGCTAACCACTGCTCTAATCGGACAGCCGTTTTGGTATTTATGCAATATATCAGGAGAAAATGGACCGATTGAGTAAAACAATTCATAAATGATACAAGTGAATTTTAAATGTTACAACCATCATGAAAGCTTCTGCCTATTGTTGAAACAGAATTCCTATCTAAATGATGGCGAATAGTGATGTGATTGGTCAGACGGATCTGTAGTCCAGTGGTTAACACGTTGGACTGGCATTCCAGGGATCGCAGGTTCGATCCCCCGTCTGACCCTAATAAAATTAACGGTCTTTCAGATAGAACTTTAAACCGAGGTATCGCGTCGGTACTTTACACAGTACACGCAAAAGAACCAGAAGAGACTCTGGAATTGGTCGCTGTCTATCATTACACTATCCTCCAACAATCTAAAATGACTAATCTCTTCAGGAGGCGTCGCTCACATGGGCAACCGGTAGCGACGATCAATAAATGCAAAACACACAATGTGATTGATTTGTTTCTACAAATGAAAGTTAATGATTCAATTACATTTACTTCAAATGTGTTTTTGCTATTATATCGTCAACATTATAATTGAACACATTTGATAAATAGAAAGTTCCAATAGAATTTTGCCGGCACTGATGTGTTTTGTTTTGAGGCGTTTACAGCTTAGCTCATAAGGAGACTCTCCAGCTAGTATCGATAGTATGACCCCTGTATGCCCCCAATGAATAGTTCAGGCATGGTCTAGTACCAGGATAGAACCACCAACCATCTAGATTGCTTTCTCGTATGAAACAAGTATATAGTGGAAGTCGTGATAGCGAAAGGTCCGGAGTTCGAGCCCCACTGGAGCCGTTACGATTGTGCCCTTAGGCAAGGCATTTAAATTCCACGTTGCCTCTTCTCTCTCCCTCGTGGCGATGGATTCCATCAGGAATGAGGTTTTGAGAGTGATTTATATAAGTTGAAATAACTTGTTTCGCAATCGAGCTAAAATAAATTTGTATAAACTAAACAAGTATACAGCTCCAGTGGGATTCTGAGCCTACAGCGATTGTGATCTGAAGTCAACGAGCGTAACCACTCGTCCACAAAGGACCCATACCATCACTATGTTGCTGAATGTTGAGAAGCATGGCATACGTCTGTACTCCAGCAGAAGTGGAAATAACTACAACTTTATCAACTACTAGCTGATTGTGTTTCAGGTTGCTTCAGTATTTCCGATAATGGAGACATAATGGGTGTTTATCAACTACTAGCTGATTGTGTTTCAGGTTGCTTCAGTATTTCCGATAATGGAGACATCATGGGTTTGGCGAAGCTGGATTACGAAATACTGACTTCTGTTTACTGTGAAATATGTGCCAACGATACAGTTAATTTGTCAGAGTCTGTGAAGCAGAATGTATCCATCAATATAGCAGATGTAAACGATAATACTCCCATCTTTGATCAAACCACTATCTTTACTACAGTGAATGAAACTGCTGCTAACAGAACATTCATAACACAGGTTAGAAAGCATACATACAGTTGGATACATTTCTATTGTCAATCTCCAAGCAGCGATGTCATTTAATCGCTACTGACAAAGTTTATACTTAGAATATAATAAATTTGTGGAAGTCGTGATAGCGCAGTGGATGCGCGTTCGTTTCAGGTGCGAAAGGGCCGGAGTTCGAACCCCGCTGGAGCCGTTACGATTGTGCCCTTAGGCAAGGCATTTAAATTCCACATTGCCTCTTCTCTCTCCCTCGTGGCGATGGATTCCATCAGGAGTGAGATCTCGAGAGTGATTAATATAAGTTGAAAGAACTTGTTTCGTAATTGAGCTAAAATAAATTTGTATAAACTAGCAATACTCTTCAGACTATAAATATGGAAACCAATTAATATCCAAATCACCATCTCTATGACAACCACCAACGAGAAGTTTTATATACCAGTATACATTAAAAGGATCTGTAGTCCAGTGGTAACACGCTGGAAAGGTAATCCAGGGATCGCAGGTTCGATCCCCCGTCTGACCCTTATAAAACTAACAGTCTTTCAGTTGGGACGTTAAACCGAGGTCTCGTGTCTGTGCTGTACACCGTGCACGTAAAAGAACCAGAGGAGACTGGAATGGGTCTCTGTCTGTATCTTCAGGAGGCGTCGCTCATATGGGCAACTGGTAGCGACGATAAATAAACGTAAAACACACACAAGGAAATTAAATACTTTCAAATTTGTAGATCGGAGATCTGGTTTTTGTCTTGTGAATAGGAAGGCAGGATTGGTGTTAGTGTGGTGTTAGTGTGATCCATCGAGCTATTTAGAACATTAGCGTTACCAACGTATGTAAGTATACTATGACGTATGCAATATAAAAAACATTATTATGCCATTCTTTATATAAACAGGTTTCGGCGCAGGATGCAGATAGTGTTTACGATTATATGACTGTAGATTACAGTATATTTGGCGGCAATGGCTTCGATCTATTTGGCATTGATCAACACAATGGTACTGTGACTTCAAGGAAAAACTTGGAAAACTACAGCGGAAATAATGTGACTTTAATCATTCAAGCGAGTGATCGTAAGTATCCGAACATACGTACAGTTGTTTCAGTTGTAGGAAATAAAGGCCTAAACAAGTTATGGCATATAAGCACAGATGTGCATCAGGACAATATCTACAAGGTCTGTCGTAGCTAAGATGCACTGGCTGTCCATTAACATAGTACAAACAATAAGACAGGTATGTGTAAACCGAATTAATTCAGCTTATAAGGCATATGTTAACTGTGGATGTCGTGATAGCGCAGTGGATACGCGTTCGCTTCAGGTGCGAAAGGTCCGGAGTTCGAGCCCCGCTGGAGCTATTACGATTGTGCCCTTAGGCAAGGCATTTAAATTCCTCGTTGCCTCTTCTCTCTCCCTCGTGGCGATGAATTCCATCAGGAATGAGGTCTCCAGAGTGATTAATATAAGTTGAAATAACTTGTTTCGCAATCGAGCTAAAATAAATTTGTATAAACATTTGTTAACTGACTATCCAGTAGTTATTGGTGAACTATGACCCTGTGTATCCTTTCCGAGCGGACTGTTGTCACACTGTGATAAGGGGATCCTGGATGTCATAGTTAGTTGTGCATCAATAAATAGTTAGTACTTCGCATTGAAGTTAGTACTTGGCATTGAAGTTAGTACTTGGCATTGAAGTTAGTACTTTGCATTGAAGTTAGTACTTCGCATTGAAGTTAGTACTCCGCATTGAAGTTAGTACTCCGCATTGAAGTTAGTACTTTGCATTGAAGTTAGTACGTTGCATTGAAGTTAGTACTTCGCATTGAAGTTAGTACTTCGCATTGAAGTTAGTACTTGGCATTGAAGTTAGTACTTGGCATTGAAGTTAGTACTTGGCATTGAAGTTAGTACTTGGCATTGAAGTTAGTACTTGGCATTGAAGTTAGTACTTCGCATTGAAGTTAGTACTTGGCATTGAAGTTAGTACTTTGCATTGAAGTTAGTACTTCGCATTGAAGTTAGTACTTCGCACGCATTGAAGTTAGTACTTGGCATTGAAGTTAGTACTTGGCATTGAAGTTAGTACTTGGCATTGAAGTTAGTACTTGGCATTGAAGTTAGTACTTCGCATTGAAGTTAGTACTTCGCACGCATTGAAGTTAGTACTTGGCATTGAAGTTAGTACTTGGCATTGAAGTTAGTACTTTGCATTGAAATTAGTACTTCGCATTGAAGTTAGTACTTCGCACGCACTGAAGTTAGTACTTCGCATTGAAGTTAGTACTTCGCATTGAAGTTAGTACTTCGCATTGAAGTTAGTACTTAGCATTGAAGTTAGTACTTGGCATTGAAGTTAGTACTTCGCATTGAAGTTAGTACTTGGCATTGAAGTTAGTACTTCGCATTGAAGTTAGTACTTGGCATTGAAGTTAGTACTTCGCATTGAAGTTAGTACTTGGCATTGAAGTTAGTACTTTGCATTGAAGTTAGTACTTCGCACGCATTGAAGTTAGTACTTGGCATTGAAGTTAGTACTTGGCATTGAAGTTAGTACTTTGCATTGAAATTAGTACTTCGCATTGAAGTTAGTACTTCGCATGCACTGAAGTTAGTACTTCGCATTGAAGTTAGTACTTCGCATTGAAGTTAGTACTTTGCATTGAAATTAGTACTTCGCATTGAAGTTAGTACTTCGCATTGAAGTTAGTACTTTGCATTGAAGTTAGTACTTCATATTGAAGTTAGTACTTCGCATTGAAGTTTGTACTTCATATTGAAGTTAGTACTTGGCATTGAAGTTAGTACTTCTCATTGAATTATAGTTTTATTGTTCTACAACGATATGCATATTCTATTGCTATCCACAATATATCAACAATGGACCATGACCAACTGTAGCCACTCTCACACGTGACATCCGTGGTCCAGTGGTAGAGCGTCGGATCTGGAATATATCGTCCCGGGGTTCGATACTCGGTCAGGCCATGTATGTAGCGTCATTGAGCACCTCACACACATTGCTTAGTACTTGTTAACCACTTAGGTCGGCTAAGCTGGCCCAGGAAAAGATGTCTACGTCCCCACAAGGGGTTTGACATTAATGGAACATACATACATACACGTATCTGTATCTGTTCCTTCTATTCCAGTGATCTTACAGCACATATCCAACCATTATATCATAGTGTGTTTTACGTTTATTTATCGTCGCCACCGGTTGCCCATATGAGCAACGCCTCCTGTAGAGATTAGTCATTTTAGATTTTTTGAGGATAGTGCAATTATACAGACAGCGACCCATTCCAGAGTCTTCTCTGGTTCTTTTACGTGCACGGTGTAAAGCACCGACATGAGACCTCGGTTTAAAGTCATATCTGAAAGACTGTTAATTTTATTAGGGTCAGACGGGTGGTCGAACCTGCGATCCTTGGATTACCAGTCCAGCGTGCTACCACTGGACTACAGATCCGTCTGCTATATCATAGATGTGTTTATTGCACCATTTATTTTCACGTGGTTCAACCGCATCGAATCGGCACGCATATAAATTAAATGACCGGTTTATGTCGACAATTTTACGTGAAAAGTTATAAATATATTATAGTAATATCCTATAATTGGTACAATTTAAATTTATGTATATAACATAACAATGATTATTATGCAAATTATGAATCTCGTACATTATTTTCTTGGTGATAAATATTATGTATGATTTGTAATGAATGCACTTATCAGCCATGTATGCAATCTGTTTGTGCTACAAATTACACGTTTAAATTGGAAATGTATCCGTTACGTTATGTTTGTAGTTTAGTATGTGTTTGTAGTTTAGTATGTGTTTGTAGTTTAGTATATGTTTGTAGTTTAGTATATGTTTGTAGCTTAGTATATGTTTGCAGTTTAGTATATGTTTGTAGTTTAGTATATGTTTGTAGCTTAGTATATGTTTGTAGCTTAGTATATGTTTGTAGTTTAGTATGTGTTTGTAGTTTAGTATATGTTTGTAGTTTAGTATATGTTTGTAGTTTAGTATGTGTTTGTAGTTTAGTATATGTTTGTAGTTTAGTATGTGTTTGTAGTTTAGTATGTGTTTGTAGCTTAGTATATGTTTGTAGTTTAGTATATGTTTGTAATTTAGTATATGTGTGTAGTTTAGTATGTGTTTGTAGTTTAGTATATGTTTGTAGCTTAGTATATGTTTGTAGTTTAGTATATGTTTGTAGCTTAGTATATGTTTGTAGTTTAGTATATGTTTGTAGCTTAGTATATGTTTGTAGTTTAGTATGTGTTTGTAGTTTAGTATATGTTTGTAGCTTAGTATATGTTTGTAGTTTAGTATATGTTTGTAGCTTAGTATATGTTTGTAGCTTAGTATATGTTTGTAGTTTAGTATGTGTTTGTAGTTTAGTATATGTTTGTAGCTTAGTTTGTGACATAGCTGCGCAAAGGAACAATATGAAGTCCTATATTAAAACCATTGTTTTATATAGATGGAAAGCCACCTCTGGTGAGTTATTGTCGGCTGACGATATATTTGAAGAAACTGAATATTCATGGTCCGGTATTCAAGGGACTTCCATACATTGCGACATTAAAAGAAGATTCCGGAGACATACAGGTTCTACAGGTAGGGCTCAATTTCGAGTGATTGCTATGACAACTGTTTATAACGTTGACAAATGCTTGTACTTTTATAGATACATTATATATATTCTGGACATAATACTGAAATTGAATCACCTAATATACCACTTTACACTTAATGTTTAGGATTCGGAAATAAACACACTGCATTTAATGTTTAGGATTCGGAAATAAACACACTTTACACTTAATGTTTAGGATTCGGAAATAAACACACTTTGCACTTAATGTTTAGGATTCGGAAATAAACACACTTTGCACTTAATGTTTAGAATTCGGAAATAAACACACTTTGCATTTAATGTTTAGAATTCGGAAATAAACACACTTTGCACTTAATGTTTAGGATTAGGAAATAAACACACTTTGCACTTAATGTTTAGAATTCGGAAATAAACACACTTTACACTTAATGTTTAGGATTCGGAAATAAACACACTTTGCACTTAATGTTTAGAATTCGGAAATAAACACACTTTGCACTTAATGTTTAGGATTCGGAAATAAACACACTTTTCCGAATGCCACGGGATCGTCGCGCACAGTAAGCTAAATAGAAATGTATCAAAGAAATGAATATCAACATTTGAACAGCGACCCATTTTTATTATCATTCCTATTTAGGTTAGTTTATACAATTTTAGGTTGATTGCGAAACAAGTTCTTTCAACTTATATTAATCACTCTCGAGACCTCATTCCTGATGGAATCCATCGCCACGAGGGAGAGAGAAGAGGCAACGTGGAATTTAAATGCGTTGCCTAAGGGCACACTCGTAACGGCTCCAGTGGGGCTCGAAATCCGGACGCACTACTACTGCGCTATCACGACTTCCACTCTTTGTTTCAGGTGCAAGCCTCTGATGAAGACAACACTGATCTACGGTTTATAGTCGTGTCTGAACCTGACAAATTCTACTTTCAAGGCAATACACTATATGCTAAGTCACCCGATGCTGAACAGTTATGCAATACAACTAACGTATGTTACGTGCTGATAACGATAAACGTAACAGATGGCGTACACAGTGATACAGCTACAGTTAATGCAACTATTATTGATGCAAATGATAACACTCCGTATTTCATCAATGGTAACGTTGCTGATCTCATTATCAACGATACCACACCAGTTGGCAACATAGTTCTTAATGTAACGGCACATGATGATGATATTAGTAACGATGGGTTTACTTTCATATTATATGGTGGAAAGGGAGACTTTCAGATAAATAGTACAAGCGGAAATATACAACTGATTCATTCCCTTGGGCGGAATGGGAACGTATATAGCATGTCTATCATAGTCATGGATCACGGTGATCCACCTAGATTGAATTCGTCTAAATTATCGGTAACAGTCGCACACACTAATCAACATTTTGACCTCAACTACAGTTTGGAATTCAATTTCATGGAAAACAATGTAAAGGAACATGCCTCTTTGGCAGCTCAATATCAAAATAAACAGGACGTTACTGATATTAGTTATGAAATCATTTCAAATAACAAATTCAAAATTCTTGAACTATTTGATTTGGACTCCACAACCGGCTTGTTAACACTTGCAATACCTCTAGATTACGAAGATCACTCGAAATACGAGTTCGTCTTATTGGCAAAAGATCACGGTGTATTCCCGAAAAATAGAACAGCAAATGTTACAATCAATGTCATAGATGTCAACGAAGCACCAACAATTGTAGTAAAGTATGACAAACTAGTTTTTAAAGATGTTAATACCTCGGTGAATACATTTATATCAAGGATTGGTGCAAGTGATCCAGATACAGCCGAACCATTTAACAGACTTTCGTACAGCCTGTCTGACACGGCGAACTTCACAGTGGATGAAAACGGTACAATAACTGTTAAAGCTGCTCTGTTAAATCCTGGAACATACTCAATCCATATCACGATTACTGATGGTGGAAATCTTTCTACCAATGCGACAGTTGATGTTTTCATTTCTAAGGTGACACACATAGACATTCATTATACAATAGTTGAAAATAACAGTATACCATTAATAATCAGTGAAGATTTACAAGCTGCTGTAGCTGCTAAAACCACGCGTGAAGCTGTGAAGAATGCAACGGTTCATTTCGAAATTCTTCCGTCGCTAGACTCTTATCAATTCAGAATTACGCAAAATGTAAGTATATGCTAATTATGTAAAATAATACATGTATATTGAAAATGAGATTGAACTTAAATATCAGTCAGTTTTAAAGAACTCATTTTAGTCGATATCAAAATTCCACAAAGTAAAAACATGATCTCTTCAGAAAGTTGGATTTTATTTACATTATTTGTGGTGGCATTTTTAATGTAGGGGTCATTGGTGTTAGGAGATGTTATTGATAGGGAGACCACTCCGTTTATCCAGCTTCATATACAAGGAAGAGATGCGCTACATGGTAGTCTGATTACGGATATACAGGTACAATATTCTAATTAAATATTAACCAGATTATATTACAAATGTATACCACAGCATATTTTGCAGATGCATACTGTAGATCTGTATTTTATTATTAAAAGTAAAGTGTTTGTTTATTATAGTGTCACCCTTATTTATAGGGCCAGCCATTTCTGATATATAAGACACCTCTTTTTATGAACATCAGTACTTCCCGAATCCTATGCCAGGTGCCAGGCTAGTAGCCAATCGGTAACCATTATTTAACTAGCTGGCGGCTCACGAACCCCTGACGAGATTATATGTCATGAATTCAGAAAAAAATTGTATTATTGTAATAAATTTAATTTAGGTATTCATTATACTTGTAATTACGATAAGTATTAAAGAGAACACGTCGGATATATGTGTTACATACATAGCAGTGTTGATGCTATTGTGGACTAAATACTGAACACATAAATGATACACACAACACGTATTCAATTAAAGATATATTGCTAGAATATATTGGTATTGAGCACATTTTGATTTGCTTAGGTCAACGTGAGCGTAAACGATACAAACGACTGTCGTCCACACTTCCCCGCCACTAGTTACACAGTAACAATAGATGATACAACTGAAAACGATGCTCACATAGCAACAATACATGCAACTGATAACGATGTCGAAGAGGAGAACAGAAATCTCACCTATTCTCTTCTTGGGATGAACACAGGTATAATGTACTGTTTCTACTGTTATTAACATGCTAACGTCTTAAATTTGTTGGTCAGCTTATAGTCTTCACACATGATAAGGAAATACTGATGTTACGACACAAATCCAAAAATCTTTGACCTCTAATTATGTGTAGACATGGTGGACTTATTAGTTTTAAACTTTATTTATTTTACAATGATTTTGTAGCAAGTTTTAACAACTTATATTAATCACTCTCGTTGGCGCGGATGAAAGCGTATGTGTGGTCATTCGTGTGGGAGGAAACAGGAGTACCCGGAGAAAACCCACCTGTCCGATTTGGCGACCACCGTGTACCATCTCACATACTTCCTGGTCCGAGGATCGAACCCGGGTTGCATTAGTAAGAAGCGAGCGTGCTAACCAATGCGCTAATCAGACTTATTAGCCTGGTACGATCAATCGGCTGATCACGCCAAGCACTAGGACAACCCGAGTTAACGTTTGCATGTCCAACATTCTTTTTTTACTCTTTCCAACATTCATGTCATCATATTTTAGCAATGTTATAGCGTTCAGGTATTACGTGCTTGCAAAGTATATTATCAACGGATATGTTGTTTGAAGTCGCACCAAAAGCTTAGATCGTATGTTGACTATTCTGCTATTCTAGGTGGAGGATAAACCAAAGGTGCCCAGCTGGGTAGTCATTTAGGCACATCGGACGGGCACTATTATATCACTACTGACTTCATTGTCTGCATTTTCACTGCTTATGAATTGTATTACATTTTTACTATACATAATCTTTACAAATATCGTCATCTTCATACATCTTGTATACAATATACTTTACCAGGCGCGATATAGCGTGAAATGTGTTGATGGGTATTCACGCATGCACAATTCAAATGTATTATGCGACCGTTCTACCATACATGGACTATAGATAATGACAGATATACTTTCACTCACGTTCATTAGTGTTCGTTGATGGCCGGCAGTTTATATAAGACGCATGCATAATATATTTTATGAGAACAGTTCGATCTCCCGTCTGACCCTAATAAAATTAACAGTCTTTCAGATGGACGTTAAACCGAGGTCTCGTGTCGGTGCTTTACACCATGCACGTAAAAGATCCAGAGGAGACTCTGGAATGGGTCTCTCTCTGTATCATTGCACTATCCTCCAACATTCTAAAATGACTAATATGACGCTCATATGGGCAACCGGTAGCGATGATAAATAAATGTAAAACACACACATATTTTATGCGATATATATTAGTTTTGTTGTTCTTGAAGAGGTACTCTCTGTAGATGTATTACTGTATTATATGTCTGGTTTTAAGTTTATTTATCGTCGCTACCGGTTGCCCATATGAGCGACGCCTCCTGAAAAGATTAGTCATTTTAGATTTTTGGAGGATAGTGCAATGATACAGACAGAGACCCATTCCAGAGTCTCCTCTGGTTCTTTTACGTGCACGGTGTACAGCACCGACACGAGACCTCGGTTTAATGTCCCATCTGAAAGACTATTATATGTATTATATCTGTGAATATATTCCTTACTAATACTTTTGTATATTTATATTTTTATCCGCCTTATATGTGAACTATTTTCTCTATATTTCTGTTGTATATTGATTCGTCATAGACGCATAACAGCATTAAATGTGAACGTTTTTATTTGTTTTCCTCTTGCAGATATGTTCTCTGTAGACTCCATGGGCATTGTGAAAGTGTGTAATTCGACAGGTCTCAATGTGCAGACCTATATCATGAACATCAGTGTAACAGATGGCCGTTTTAATGACAACGTATTGAACTATAATTAATATTCTAATAATTCACGTAACAATATTGTTAGGATCAAGAATCTAGTTAATTTTTAATGTGATTTATCTACACGGCTGTCTGATTAGCGCAGTGGTTAGCGCGCTCGCTTCTCACCAATGCAGCCCAGGTTCGATCCTCGGACCGGGAAGTATGTGAGATGGTACGGTGGTCGCCAGATCGGACAGGTGGGTTTTCTTCGGGTACTCCGGTTTCCTCCCACACGAATGACCACATTTACGCTTTCACCCGCGCCAACGAGAGTGATTAATATAAGTTGTTAAAACTTGCTTCGCAATCGTTGTAAAATAAATAAAGTTTAAACTTACATAGCACAACAATTTATATTGCGTTGAAAAATCGTCAAATATAAACTAAACTTATTTAAATTTAATGGCTCTAAAAAGAAAGACATTATTATTTTATTGTAACATTATGGATATAGGTATTCAGCTACTATACATGTATGTTCATAAACAGGACTATTTTAACTGGTTTTATATAAGTAAGTATTGTTACATTGTGGAAGTCATGATAGCACAGTGGATGCGCGTTCGCTTCAGATGCGAAATGGCTGGAGTTCGAGCCCCGCTGAATTGTTCCCATTAGGCAAGGCATTTAAATTCCACGTTGCCTCTTCTCTCTCCCTCGTGACGATGAATTCCATCAGGAATGAGGTCTCGAGAGTGATTAATATAAGTTGTAAGAACTTGTTTCGCAATCGAGCTAAAATAAATTTGTATAAACATAATTGCAACTCTGTGTTGTAAGTTGTAAATACTTGTTTCGCAATCGAGATCAAATAAATTTGTATAAACTATTGTTACATTGTTAAATAAGTGCACACACTAAGTTTAAACGTATACAGGTTCTATAATGTTTTTATTCTTCCAGGCGATTTTGACTATAATGGTTGTTGACACAAATAACCATTCGCCGGCATTTGAGAAAGCAACATACACGTTCAGCATCGAGGAGACTAATAACACACATGTTGCGGTTGGCACATTGATTGCACATGATCTGGACGTCGGTCAAAATGGAAACATGACCTATAGCATTACAGCCGGAAATAAGGATTCATTGTTCCAAATAACTAGTGTGGTTGGTATTTAAAGTTTACAGTCAAACCTGTGTTAGTGGTCTCCTTGAGTTTACAGTCAAACTTGTGTTAGTGGTCTCCTCTAGTTTATAGTCAAACCTGTGTTAGTGGTCTCCTCGAGTTTACAGTCAAACCTGTGTTAGTGGTCTCCTCTAGTTTACAGTCAAACCTGTGTTAGTGGTCTCCTCTAATTTACAGTCAAACCTGTGTTAGTGGTCTCCTCGAGTTTACAGTCAAACCTGTGTTAGTGGTCTCCTCTAGTATACAGTCAAACCTGTGTTAGTGGTCTCCTCAAGTTTACAGTCAAACCTGTGTTAGTGGTCTCCTCTAGTTTACAGTCAAACCTGTGTTAGTGGTCTGCTTGAGTTTACAGTCAAACCTGTGTTAGTGGTCTCCTCTAGTTTACAGTCAAACCTGTGTTAGTGGTCTGCTCGAGTTTACAGTCAAACCTGTGTTAGTGGTCTCCTCTAGTTTACAGTCAAACCTGTGTTAGTGGTCTCCTCTAGTTTACAGTCAAACTTGTGTTAGTGGTCTCCTCTAGTTTACAGTCAAACCTGTGTTAGTGGTCTCCTCTAGTTTACAGTCAAACCTGTGTTAGTGGTCACCTCTAGTTTACAGTCAAACCTGTGTTAGTGGTCTCCTCGAGTTTACAGTCAAACCTGTGTTAGTGGTCTCCTCTAGTTTACAGTCAAACCTGTGTTAGTGGTCACCTCCATTTAGCAACCATCCTGTATTAAGCAGCCAGTTTCCAGATTCCTAATGTGTTGATTTGTTATACATGTTACCTCTATTAAGCAGCCACCTGTGCTAAGCAGCCACTTTCTGTGATTCCCGTGGCTGGCTGTTTAAGACAGGTTGGACTGTATATCTGTTATTCTTTTCCAGATACATCATTCATTGATATGAAAGTAACTAATGGATGGTTTAATTATCGTTGCCATAGCAAGCGGTTATTGAGTTCTTGAATAAGAAAGAGAATACATATTTGTATTAGTAGTCGTGTATGTTCAATGTAGGTAGTAAAATGTGGTGCATTGCACGAGTTCATGTCCTTATGTGGTGCATTGCACGAGTTCATATCCATATGTGGTGCATTGCACGAGTTCATATCCATATGTGGTGCATTGCACGAGTTCATATCCATATGTGGTGCATTGCACGAGTTCATGTCCCTATGTGGTGCATTGCACGAGTTCATATCCATATGTGGTTCATTGCACGAGTTCATATCCATATGTGGTGCATTGCACGAGTTCATATCCATATGTGGTTCATTGCACGAGTTCATATCCATATGTGGTGCATTGCACGAGTTCATAACCTTATGTGGTGCATTGCACGAGTTCATATCCTTATGTGGTTCAATGCACGAGTTCATAACCTTATGTGGGGCATTGCACTGAGTTCATGTCCTTATGTGGTGCATTGCACGAGTTCATATCCCTATGTGGTGCATCTATGTGGTGCATTGCACGAGTTCATATCCTTATGTGGTACATTGCACAAGTTCATAACCTTATGTGGTTTATTGCATGAGTTCATGTCCTTATGTGGTGCATTGCACGAGTTCATGTCCTTATGTGGTGCATTGCACGAGTTCATGTCCTTATGTGGTGCATTGCACGAGTTCATGTCCCTATGTGGTGCATTGCACGAGTTCATGTCCTTATGTGGTGCATTGCACGAGTTCATGTCCTTATGTGGTGCATTGCACGAGTTCATGTCCTTATGTGGTGCATTGCACGAGTTCATATCCCTATGTTGTGCATTGCACGAGTTCATATCCCTATGTGGTGCATTGCACGAGTTCATATCCCTATGTTGTGCATTGCACGAGTTCATATCCCTATGTTGTGCATTGCACGAGTTCATATCCCTATGTTGTGCATTGCACGAGTTCATATCCCTATGTGGTGCAAAAACCCCAAAACACACAATAGAATGAATGGTTTTGCACGAGTTCATGTCCCTATGTGGTGCATAGTTATAACTCTCCAACAACCACATGCAATTTAGAATGAATGGTTTTGCACAACTAGTATCCATACCAAGATGATGTACGGAACACGCGTTTAGCCCATGTTGGTCACGGTGTCAAGGTCAAACTTAGAACTTGTCTGTAATCTGTTGGTAACGGTTGGCATGCATTTGTACAATTTGTTTTAGATCAAAGGTTAAATGTTGAAGAAACTTCGAATATTGAGATATATTTGAAATTGTGAAAACTGAGCATTTAGAGATTCCAGAAATAGCTTTCATTAGCATATGACTGTGTACAGTGTTAATTTACTTGTCTCTTATGCTGCACTCCGCACTTTAATAAAACGGCGGGGATATGGTTGATGTCCGGAACTACCCTGTTGTTACTAACTTCATACACTATCTACTAACTTTCCTCAAATAATTGCACAGATGCTACGGTGTGATTGGTGTTGTTATACGAGTCTAACCCAAAATGTCCATTGTAAGGCAATATTGGTCCAAACTCATATAGGTCTATTAACAAGATGATTGTGTACAGGTTATTTCATGTTCATTGTCGCTGGATTATGGGTGAATTAGCGTCAGAAACTAACAGCAGTTTAACCCTTTCAACACCACAGACCTCTAAATAGGCTTACAAAAAGTGTAGATCCAGATGAGCCGGAAAAGTGTAGATCCAGATGAGCCGGCTCGTGACGAGCCGTCTCATCAGGATCTGCACTTTTTGCCAGTAATATTACTATTTTTAGACACAATTACCCATTTTGATAAATGAACCGGTCCAAATGTAAATTTCCTTATTCATTTATTGGTCTAAGAATATCATGGACCAGTCCATGTCAGTTACTTGGTGTTGAATGGGTTAAACGGGCACTTTGTTGTGGATAGTTTGCCAGACTTGTATAAGTACAACACGAAATGCTGTACTATTTTTTAGGTGAATGACACGTGTGTTATTACAACAGTAGCAACACTTGATCGAGAGAAGTTGGACAGATATACGCTTATTATAACAGCGAGAGACAATGGGAACACTCCAAGACAGGTATATGTTTTGACACTCTTGTGTGTTTTACGTTTATTTATCGTCGCTACCGGTTGCCGATATGAGCTACGCCTCCTGGAAATATTAGTTATTTTAGAGTTTGGAGGATAGTGTAATGATACAGACAGAGACCCATTCCAGAGTCTCCTCTGGTTCTTTTACGTGCACGGTGTACAGTACCGACATGATACCTCGATTTTAACATCCCATCTGAAAGACTGTTAATTTGATTAGGGTCAGACGGGGGATCGAACCTGCGATCCCTGGATTACCAGTCCAGCGTCTGTAGTCTTGGCACTCTTTTTTAAAAAATGTTTTTGTTATTTAAGTTTATTTAACGTCGCTACCTGTTTCCCATTTGAGCGACAGATAGTTTACCTAACAACACCTTTCCTGGGCAGGCTCCAGCGGTTAACCAGTACTTGGTGGAAGTCATGATAGCGCAGTGGATGCGCATTCGCTTCAGGTGCGAAAGGTCCGGAGTTCGAGCCCCGCTGGAGCCGTTACGATTGTGCCCTTAGGCAAGGCATTTAAATTCCACGTTTCCTCTTCTCTCTCCCTCGTGGCGATGGATTCCATCAGGAATGAGGTCTCGAGAGTGATTAAATATAAATTGAAAGAACTTGTTTCGCAATCGAGCTAAAATAAATTTGTATAAACTAACCAGTACTTGGTGCACCAACCTCCGTAAGAAACTGCCAACTTTTTCATATAAATGAGACACGGTCTGAGCGGGGCTCAAACCCCGTGACCATCAGAGATGATAGGTTACAGTGGTATACAAGTCAGCGACCGTAACCACTCGACCACAGAGGTGGTTACTTGGCACTCTTCCACATTTGAATTGAATATATAATTGATGGAATTTTCAATATTCCTTGTTTTCAAATTTGCATGTATTGCTTATTGCCTTCAATCTTCATACACTACTTTCTCCTATTATACTGTTTTAAGTCAGGTACATAGCATATATTGGCATATATTACAGGGCACAAGCACAGTGATCGTCGACATTCTCGATGTCAACGACAATGACCCGAAGTTTCAAGGTGCTTCATCATTTGCTGGAACGGTTTTGGAAAATTCTAAGAACAGTACAGACGTCACAATGGTAAAGCTATGGGTGCATTATATATATATTTTTTAAACCTGTGTTAAATGTACTGAATATCATACGTTATGAACGGCTAAGCCTGGCAATATTCATAGGTTACAATGGTAACACTGGCTTGTTATTAAAAGTTTATAGATTGTTTAACTTTAGCACACTGTATGATTGAGGTGATTTGAATGCAATGTGGAAGTCGTGATAGCTCAGTGGTAGCGCGTTCGCTTCATGTGCGAAAGGCCCGGAGTTCGAGCCCCGCTGGAGCCGTTACGATTGTGTCCTTAGGCAAGGCATTTAAATTCCACATGCCTCTTCTCTCTCCCTCGTGGCGATGGATTCCATCAGGAATGAGGTCTCGAGAGTGATTAGTATAAGTTATAAGAACTTGTTTCGCAATCGAGCTAAAATAAATTTGTATAAACTAATGCAATGTTACAAGCCATACATACTTTCTAGGAAATGTAAGAAAATCTATTTCACATTTATTATGTGCTCATTTCGCCTACAAAGGTTAAACTGGGGCATACTGTGTTATGGCTCTTTATGGAAACGCTTGATGTGACTCTCTGGTTCAAGGGTACCAAATAAATTATATTAGCTTAAACAATATTTTATTTCTTTAAATATACATAGACTCGTATACATAGTATGTACATACATGTAGGATTGAGGAGAAAGCAGGCATAGACTCGTATACATAGTATGTACATACACATGTAGGATTGAGGAGAAAGCAGGCATAGACTCGTATACATAGTATGTACATACATGTAGGATTGAGGAGAAAGCAGGCATAGACTCGTATACATAGTATGTACATACATGTAGGATTGAGGAGAAAGCAGGCATAGACTCGTATACATAGTATGTACATACATGTAGGATTGAGGAGAAAGCAGGCATAGACTCGTATACATAATATGTACATACATGTAGGATTGAGGAGAAAGCAGGCATAGACTCGTATACATAGTATGTACATACATGTAGGATTGAGGAGAAAGCAGGCATAGACTCGTATACATAGTATGTACATACATGTAGGATTGAGGAGAAAGCAGGCATAGACTCGTATACATAGTATGTACATACATGTAGGATTGAGGAGAAAGCAGGCATAGACTCGTATACATAGTATGTACATACATGTAGGATTGAGGAGAAAGCAGGCATAGACTCGTATACATAGTATGTACATACATGTAGGATTGAGGAGAAAGCAGGCATAGACTCGTATACATAATATATATATACATGTAGGATTGAGGAGAAAGCAGGCATAGTCTCGTATACATAATATATACATACATGTAGGATTGAGGAGAAAGCAGGCATAGACTCGTATACATAATATATACATACATGTAGGATTGAGGAGAAAGCAGGCATAGACTCATATACATAGTATGTACATACATGTAGGATTGAGGCGAAAGCAACTTGCTTATATGGTTACCTCTTTCCTAAATATATTGAAATTGTT
Source organism: Archivesica marissinica (assembly GCA_014843695.1). NCBI lineage: Eukaryota > Metazoa > Mollusca > Bivalvia > Venerida > Vesicomyidae > Archivesica > Archivesica marissinica. The sequence goes on along the minus strand of CM026390.1, from coordinate 19,415,301 downwards.
GTTTTTCAGAAATATGAATCAACAGTGAATTAATGTTTAAAACATAGTATTTTAATATGTGCGGGTGCTTTCAATTCCAAATTTTGATATTATGGAAGCTATAATTGAGCAGAAAAGTCTAACTTGTCAATGTTAGTGTTCTCAATATCTATTCTCCGGAGAGGAAAACCATAAGCTATATATAGCTTTCTGTCCAATTCCTTATTACAATTGTTTAAATAACCATGTACGTGATAGAAAATAAATATGTTTAAACCAATATGTATTCTGATATAAACCATATTCTGATATTGTCTTAAGCTAATTCTTCACCGTTTGTCTGCCAGTTTGTCTGCTTTCTTCACCTACTATTTATTCATATTCCATCTCCAAAATCATCTGTCTGATGTTCACGAAACATTGCAAAAATCGTTATTATAATGTCTAGTGTTCATAATCCAATCACGTTCCGCTAGATTGATATTTGATGAGATATTGACATTGACAATGTCGACAAAAGAGCAAAGTTGCCCGGACTAGTATTCGGATCTGTCGTCCAGTGGTAACACGCTGGACTGGTAATCCAGGGATCGCAGGTACGATCCCCCGTCTGACGCTAATAATATTAATAGTCTTTCAGGTGGGGCGTTAAACCGAGGTCTTGTGTCGGTGCTTTACACCGTGCACGTAAAAGATCCAGCCAGAGGAAACTGTGGAATGGGTCTCTGTCTGTATCATTGCACTATACTCCAAAAATCTAAAATGACTAATCTCTTCAGGAGGCGTCGCTCAAATGGGCAACCGGTAGCGACGATAAATAAACGTAAAACACACACTAGTATTCCTAATCGACTGGCTGGGTTTCAACAATGTTATGTTTGCTGAGAGCGTTTAGTATCAATTCGGGTTTAGTATCTATCCCTGTTACGTTGATTTCAATGGACATTTGTGACGGGATTATGAACAATAATGATTCTCTGGGCTGGTTCTGCTAAGCATACATCATGATAGCAATAACGTGGTTAGTGATGAGTACCAATCCTAGTTGTGAATACCATCACTATCTTCTGATTGGTTGATTTCTAACACGTGTGTTCCACTTCTGATCGGTTGATTTCTAACACGTGTGTTTCACTTCTGATCGGTTGATTTCTAACACGTGTGTTCCACTTCTGATTGGTTGATTTCTAACATGTGTGTTCCACTTCTGATCGGCTGATTTCTAACACGTGTGTTCCACTTCTGATCGGTTGATTTCTAACATGTGTGTTCCACTTCTGATCGGTTGATTTCTAACATGTGTGTTCCACTTCTGATCGGTTGATTTCTAACATGTGTGTTCCACTTCTGATCGGTTGATTTCTAACACGTGTGTTCCACTTCTGATCGGCTGATTTCTAACACATGTCCACTTCTGATCGGCTGATTTCTAACACATGTGTTCCACTTCTGATCGGTTGATTTCTAACACGTGTGTTCCACTTCTGATCGGTTGATTTCTAACACGTGTGTTTCACTTCTGATCGGTTGATTTCTAACACGTGTGTTCCACTTCTGATCGGTTGATTTCTAACACATGTCCACTTCTGATCGGCTGATTTCCAACACGTGTGTTCCACTTCTGATCGGTTGATTTCTAACACGTGTGTTCCACTTCTGATCGGTTGATTTCTAACATGTGTGTTTCACTTCTGATCGGTTGATTTCTAACACGTGTGTTCCACTTCTGATCGGTTGATTTCTAACACATGTGTTCCACTTCTGATTGGTTGATTTCTAACACGTGTGTTCCACTTCTGATCGGTTGATTTCTAACACGTGTATTCCACTTCTGATTGGTTGATTTCCTACACGTGTGTTCCACTTCTGATCAGTTGATTTCTAACACGTGTGTTCCACTTCTGATTGGTTGATTTCTAACATGTGTGTTCCACTTCTGATCGGCTGATTTCTAACATGTGTGTTCCACTTCTGATCGGTTGATTTCTAACATGTGTGTTCCACTTCTGATCGGTTGATTTCTAACATGTGTGTTCCACTTCTGATCGGTTGATTTCTAACACGTGTGTTCCACTTCTGATCGGTTGATTTCTAACACGTGTGTTCCACTTCTGATCGGCTGATTTCTAACACGTGTGTTCCACTTCTGATCGGTTGATTTCTAACACGTGTGTTCCACTTCTGATCGGTTGATTTCTAACACGTGTGTTCCACTTCTGATCGGTTGATTTCTAACACGTGTGTTCCACTTCTGATCGGTTGATTTCTAACACGTGTGTTTCACTTCTGATCGGTTGATTTCTAACACGTGTGTTCCACTTCTGATCGGTTGATTTCTAACACGTGTGTTCCACTTCTGATCGGTTGATTTCTAACACGTGTGTTCCACTTCTGATCGGTTGATTTCTAACACGTGTGTTCCACTTCTGATTGGTTGATTTCCTACACATGTGTTCCACTTCTGATTGGTTGATTTCCTACACGTGTGTTCCACTTCTGATCGGTTGATTTCTAACACGTGTGTTCCACTTCTGATCGGTTGATTTCTAACACATGTGTTCCACTTCTGATCGGTTGATTTCTAACATGTGTGTTCCACTTTCTCACCAACACTTATTGTCCTGACTTGTTTGGCCTAACATCTCGCTAGATTCAAACATAATTGTGGAAGTTGTGATAGCGCAGTGGATGCGCGTTCGCTTCAGATGCCAAAGGTCAGCAGTTCGAGCCCCGCTGGAGCCGTTACGGTTGTGCCCTTAGGCAAGGCATTTAAATTCCACGTTGCATCTTCTCTCTCCCTCGTGGCGATAGATTTCATCAGGAATGAGGTCTCGAGAGTGATTAATATAAATTGTAATAACTTGTTTCGCAATCGAGCTAAAATAAATTTGTATAAACTATAAACATATTTGCAACTCTGTGTTGTCCGGTTAGTGCAGTGGTTAGAACACTCGCTTCTCACCAATGCAACCCGGGTTCGATCCTCGGACTGGGAAGTATGTGAGATGGCAGGTTTGTCGCCAGATCGGACAGGTGATTTTTCCCCCCCTAGTACTCCGGTTTCCTCCCACACGAATGGCCACATACATTTACGCTTTCATCCGCTCCAACGAAAGTGATTAAAGTTATTAAAGCTTGTTTCGAAATTGTTAATTAAATAAAGTTTAGAAACAACCTTCCATGTTTGCATGCATATATTATATAAAATATTAAGTAATGATAACCTTTTACGTCAGAATTGATTTGAGCAATGGCAAATATCCAATGTGTAACATACAATATATAAGCTTTGATTTATATGATCTGGATTTTTGTCATAGCACTAGTAATTAGCACTTTCACGGGGCGGAGTGTAGCCTGGGTTTCAATCTGTCGATTTTTCACTTTTTAACTTCTGGCAAAATGACATGATATGATTAGAAACTCAATACAGCCCAATAATAGTCTCGGTGTTAAAAAATATTTATTTGACTGACCAGGCAAACTATATCGACGCCTGTTCCCAGGCTAGGCGAAGGAGTCATTCCGGTAGCGGATCCACTAGGAATGCTCGATTACTCGATACTAGTACAGTATTATATGATGGTCCAGTAATAAACCTATCTAATTCCAGATGATGAGAATGTAACTTTTTCATTTATATTACGCAGTATAATAACTGTAAAATCGTCCATGTGTACCGTAATCGTATAAGTTCCAAAACAAGTCCAAGTTATAAGTGTTTATTTAAATAAATTTCTACGGTGTGCCCAAGCACCATATGGCGCTTTTAATAATCCCAGTTCGTCTCCCCCTAATCTAAATTTATCTCATCTTTTATAGAGAAGCAAGCTTGGACATGTATTCTATAAAATGTCAAGCTACAGATGTTCCAGTAAACATGTTTGGCATAACTGCCACTCAATATATCAATTTGGATATATTGTTTTGGTGCAAACACATGCTTGTATGGAAAATAACATGTTACTATTTTGAAATTGTACTGTTTAAACTTAAAACATCAGAGTACATTTCTGATGTAATAGCACACATGTGTGGAAAAACCTTTAATATACTGATCAGGCATACATGTAAGGGATGTCCACGCCACGTATTCTTGTTTATCTGCCAAATGTACTTGCTTCTCTACCAACATAAATAGTTAGTACAGTTCCATGTATAATTGCCTTGTATAATGACCGTATACAGCATTATTATAAATGGACCAATACTCATGAATATGTATCATGCTATACAACTAATTATGGAGGTAATTAATTAACATAATCAACATATAACCCCATTATGTTACACATGCCTATAGCTTGTAATTCATGATCTCTGTATGTATCCTCCAGAGTAATTAGGTAATACTGTGTTCTTGTCCAGATTCCAGCCATCATTGCAACTGACGCGGACAAAGGTGGTAATGGAACGGCAGGTCTCGTATACAAACTAAATGAGACAAACTGTCCTATTTGCATCAATGACACACATGCGAATGTCTACGTTTGCGGCGAACTAGATAGAGAAAAGCAGGACGTTTATTATTTGGAAGTAAGTGAAACGCAGGATGTTTATTATTTGGAAGTAAGTGAAACGCAGGTTGTTTATTATTTGGAAGTAAGTGAAAAGCAGGATGTTTATTATTTGGAAGTAAGTGAAAAGCAGGATGTTTATTATTTGGAAGTAAGTGAAAAGCAGGTTGTTTATTATTTGGAAGTAAGTGAAAAGCAGGATGTTTATTATTTGGAAGTAAGTGAAACGCAGGTTGTTTATTATTTGGAAGTAAGTGAAAAGCAGGTTATTTATTATTTGGAAGTAAGTGAAACGCAGGTTGTTTATTATTTGGAAGTAAGTGAAAAGCAGGATGTTTATTATTTGGAAGTAAGTGAAATGCAGGATGTTTATTATTTGGAAGTAAGTGAAAAGCAGGATGTTTATTATTTGGAAGTAAGTGAAACGCAGGATGTTTATTATTTGGAAGTAAGTGAAAAGCAGGATGTTTATTATTTGGAAGTAAGTGAAAAGCAGGTTGTTTATTATTTGGAAGTAAGTGAAAAGCAGGATGTTTATTATTTGGAAGTAAGTGAAAAGCAGGATGTTTATTATTTGGAAGTAAGTGAAACGCAGGATGTTTGGAAGTAAGTGAAAAGCAGGATGTTTATTATTTGGAAGTAAGTGAAACACAGGATGTTTGGAAGTAAGTGAAAAGCAGGATGTTTATTATTTGAAAGTAAGTGAAAAGCAGGACGTTTATTATTTGGAAGTAAGTGAAATGCAGGATGTTTGGAAGTAAGTGAAAAGCAGGATGTTTATTATTTGGAAGTAAGTGAAAAGCAGGACGTTTATTATTTGGAAGTAAGTGAAAAGCAGGTTGTTTATTATTTGGAAGTAAGTGAAAAGCAGGATGTTTATCATTTGGAAGTAAGTGAAAAGCAGGTTGTTTATTATTAGGAAGTAAGTGAAACGCAGGATGTTTATCATTTGGAAGTAAGTGAAAAGCAGGATGTTTATCATTTGGAAGTAAGTGAAACGCAGGATGTTTATTATTTGGAAGTAAGTGGAACGCAGGTTGTTTATTATTTGGAAGTAAGTGAAAAGCAGGATGTTTATTATTTGGAAGTAAGTGAAACGCAGGTTGTTTATTATTTGGAAGTAAGTGAAAAGCAGGATGTTTGGAAGTTAGTGGAACGCAGGTTGTTTGGAAGTAAGTGAAACTCAGGATGTTTGGAAGTTAGTGGAACGCAGGATGTTTGGAAGTAAGTGAAACGCGGGATGTTTGGAAGTAAGTGAAATGCAGGATGTTTATCATTTGGAAGTAAGTGAAAAGCAGGATGTTTATCATTTGGAAGTAAGTGAAAAGCAGGATGTTTATTATTTGGAAGTAAGTGAAACGCAGGTTGTTTATTATTTGGAAGTAAGTGAAAAGCAGGATGTTTGGAAGTTAGTGGAACGCAGGTTGTTTGGAAGTAAGTGAAACTCAGGATGTTTGGAAGTTAGTGGAACGCAGGATGTTTGGAAGTAAGTGAAACGCGGGATGTTTGGAAGTAAGTGAAATGCAGGATGTTTATCATTTGGAAGTAAGTGAAAAGCAGGATGTTTATTATTTGGAAGTAAGTGAAACGCAGGATGTTTATTATTTGGATGTAAGTGAAACACAGGATGTTTGGAAGTAAGTGAAACGCAGGATGTTTGGAAGTAAGTGAAACACAGGATGTTTGGAAGTAAGTGAAATGCGGGATGTTTGGAAGTAAGTGAAACGCAGGATGTTTATCATTTGGAAGTAAGTGAAAAGCAGGTTGTTTGGAAGTAAGTGAAACGCAGGATGTTTGGAAGTAAGTGGAACGCAGGATGTTTGGAAGTAAGTGGAATGCAGGATGTTTGGAAGTAAGTGGGACATTTCTATGTATTTTACTTATGACTTCGATATGTTCAATGAGTGTGATTGAGTATGATGAGTCTAATGTGTCCACTAATTTGCTGAAAGGTTAAAGCAGCATTACATCGTACTAAAGGATGTTTTGGGTAAAATATAAATACTTATGTGTTTACAAAAATCGAAATAGTCGCTCAGAAACGATAAAATTCCAATAAATTTAAACCGTCGTATACGAGAATTTGTTTATCAACACACGAAATGCACGCACAGCGCGCATGCATGAAACAACAGAGGATGTAGAAAACAACGTATATATTTTGAACATGAAAGACTATCTATCTATCTTTCTCTAATGTCGAACCCCTCGCGGGGATGTAGACATGTCCCTAAAAGACTTAGCTAACAGAGGTATGAATCAACATGTCAAGTAATTTAATTAAAAAAGACAACGTGAGACAAATGGGGACGATGCATTCCGAATGTAAACAAGTGCGGACGATGCGTTCCGGTTGTAAACAAGTGCGTGACCGATCGACTTGTAAAGTCCTACTTTCGGTTTCGAGTTTGTTTTATTGCAAAAAAAACGCTGTTTACCAAATGAACATAAGCATACAAAGTATAATGTTAGAATGTGTAGCAGCATTGCTACCCATACGTAAAAATTGAATTTTTCAAATAGCTTTTATTTCATACGATGTAATGCTGCTTTAAGCCAAAGTGCAACATAGTGAGTAAGAATATAGTGTTATGTTAAGCTATGAACTGTACTACCTGAAATATTCACGAACAATTATTGTGCATATACATTGTATATCTTTAACTATTACAGGTAATTGCGTTTGATTCGCACAGATCACACGGATATCGTACTACATCTATTCCATTGACCGTCCACATACTGGACGTGAACGACGAGACTCCCGAGTTTACTGAGCGTATATATAGCTTTACCGTAGAGGAAAATGTAAATGCTTCTTTGGGTATTGGAAACGTATCTGTTACAGACAAGGATTTGAATGGGACCAATTCCATTAGATATAGAATAACTTCCGGAGCTGGCGGCAGATTCTATATAGACACTATTACAGGTATATTACAGTTGTCTATAAATACCATCCGTGGAAATGGACAATAAATGGGATTTTTTTAAACAGGTTGTATTTAATCGGATGTGAGAATGCATTGATAATGGCTAAATAGTTGTCATGTGGAGGTGGTCTTTAACATAAGGTTGATATTTATTCTACCCTGACAGGCTCCAGCGAGTAACCAGTACTTCGTGCACCAACCTCCGAAAGAAACTGCCAATTTTTCATGTAAAGATACACGGTCTGAGTGGGGCTCGAGCCAGTGACCATCAATGATGATAAGGCTACAGTGGTATACAAGTTAGCGACCGTAACCACTCGACCACGGAGACGGTCACTACTTTTTTTAATGCATCAAAATGATAATAGTAAAATTAAATATCCCAGTATACAGTCAAACCTGTGTTAGTGGTCACCTCCATTAAGCAACCAACCTGTATTAAGCAGCCAGTTTCCAGCTTCCCAATTGGTTGTTTTATTATATATTTGACCTCTATTAAGCAGCCACCTGTGCTAAGCAGCCACTATCTCTGACTCCCGTTGCTGGCTGCTTAAGACAGGTTTGACTGTATAGCATACGTTTTAGTTTCATTTAGTCAGGCAGTTTATATACGTGTGAGAGAATGATTCTGATATATTTCCAACTATTCTGACAACAGTTTGGGAACATTTAAAGGCAGTTGCAGCAAACAAGGAGTTGTTCGATTTAGCAGTAAATAATTCCAAGATTTCAATCCGTTGCCATTCGATGCATCTGTGTTCTAGACCAACTCGTAAATCAACGCGATATGCACAGGGATCATTCTAGAGGGCGATGTGGGCGAAATTGTCGCCCTAGGGACCCTGACTTCTCCCTAAAAAAAAATTTTGTCTAGTAAGATACACTGGCCCATTATAAAGCACTCCTTCTATTCAAATGTTGTATTTAATGGTTGTACTGTGCATTTTAACCCTATTTTGCAGAAGTATATTAAAGAACACCATTTAAGGAAGCGATCATGCGCTTTCTCACTTCTCCCAAAAATTCTGACCTAGAATGAACCCTGTATTCAGGAAAAAACATATTCAGCAAACAGGTAAAATGAATCGATAAAATTGTTACGGCAAGCCTGCGCAATATTAGTCTGGCAGTACTTAGATACTATGATGGTCAAAGTGCCGGTTCCGTTTGAATCGGGTGACCCATCGCAACCAAAGTAAAGTTTATAGCATATTCACATCGCCCTTTGGTATAATACTATTTTCATGCTGTTTCAGGAACTATTCACGTTGGAGGCAATGTTGACAGGGAAACAAACTCTAGTTTTTGGCTAGATGTTTCCGCCTATGATGGATGCAATGTGAATCACACCAAAGTTGAAATCAATGTGACTGATGTGAATGACAATCGACCACACTTTGATTTCGCTACATTTCAAGCTGACGTGGTTGTAAATGTTACAGAGCAGCAACAGACGGGCCTTATATTTTATGCTAATGCATCTGATAATGATGAGCAACACTCAAAAAATAGTGAAATATCGTACTCGGTAACAAGTGTCGACAATAAAGGTAGGCATTTCTTATATGATAAAAGGAATATGTTTATATCAACATTGTCATATATGTCTATCTAAATATTTTATACTGTGGTCGCCAGATCGGACAGGTGGGTTGGTCCGACAGAATTCGACATAATGGATGTAGACTGTATATATATATCTAAATATTTTATACGGTGGTCGCCAGATCGGACAGGTGGGTTTTCCCCGGGTACTCCGGTTTCCTCCCACACAAATGACCACATTTACGCTTTCATCCGCGCCAACGAGAGTGATTAATATAAGGTGATAAAGCTTGTTTCGCAATCGTTGTAAAATAAATAAAGTTTAAACTTTAAATATTTTATAATAGTGTATATCAGTAAAGAATAGGTCAACAAATAGTCTTGTATTTGCAGGTATACATTCAGGGCTGTTCACTATGACAAAAGATGGTCGGTTAAGTATAACGAAACCTCTAGATCGAGAAAAGGTTGATCATTTAAAAGTGACTATAACTGCTACCGATCATGGAGTACCGCCGCTATCTGCGTCCATTCTGCTACATATAAACATACTGGACATTAACGATAACGCCCCAGTGTTCTGTGTTGATGGACAGTGTAACAAGACGGAAACAGAATGTTCCACAATTGAGAAGGCGCCTGTAAAATCTGTTTTGAAACTGTTAGGGTCAAATGACCCAGATGCTGGAGAGAATGGAACGGTATCCTACTCTATTCAAGAATCAAGTGTTTCAAAATATTTTAGAATTGGAATTGCTACCGGCATTATAACTATCGAGGAACCTCTTGTCATCAATACTCTAGTGCATGCAGGAATGGGAAAGTCAAATAACTCAGCGGAGCTCAATCTTACTGTTGTTGCGACGGACGGTGGTGGATTAAACACAAGTTTAATACTGCACGTGTTTGTCGAACCCTTAAATGATAACGATATCCCAGTATTTGATAGAACAGTTTTTGAGTTCATCATCAATGAAAATGAAGCAAAAGGTATATCTATACTATTATAAATTTAGAAGTAGGCATTTATCTATTTTATAACTTACAGACGTCTTCTGATCATGTTGATCACGTTTGTGTTTGATTTGCAAATCTATCTATCTTCCTTTAATGTCTAACCTCGCGGGGATGTAGACATGTTGCGATTATCGGGTAATAAATTATGACGAGTTTGGCATATTCGTATAACAGAATAGAGTGGAATGGTTTTGCTAACATAAAACAGTCGCGTAAGCATACACTGGGCATAATTATATAAATTGAGATGATTTATTAAGAAGTGACCGTTAAATACTGTTGAAGGAGTTTTCGAATTAACTAACGATAGTGTAGATGTGGAAGTCATTTTATTAGGCGGTGATGACACTTATTATATGAATGTGTCAATTCAACTATGCACATTTCTGACTGTGAGATACCAACGTCTTCCGGTTCACAAACATTTCAGTCTTTTATTCCAAAAGCATCACCTGCAATAACAAATAATTAGTTAATCTAGCATGAGGCCCTCAACATAGATACAAATCAAATTCAATCAAAAGATTAAGTGAAAACGGTACATTGGAATTATATACATTTAGTAATGTTAAAGCTGAAAAGTAGAGAAACCATATATAATATGTTGTGGAATATGATGATATATGGAATTGTCTAGTAGAGTAGAAAAGGGGAATGAGACAATTAATGACAATAAATCTATATAACAATATGCAGATATGACTTATAGGGGTATCTTGAAAATAAGTATGAAATCAGCTTAAAGACAGTCATTGACAGAATCTAGTAAATATAGCAATTGTCATGCACAAATGTGATAAAGACTGTATACTATCGTCTGAAGTAATATTAGTAGTATAGATAGGCGGAAGGTGGTAATAATCTTCTGCTCGGTCTAAAATTGTATATATATATCTGAATGGTACAGACGACGAGGTTCACAGACGGATCTGTAGTCCAGTGGTAACACGCTGGACTGGTAATCCAGGGATCGCAGGTTCGATCCCCCGTCTGACCCTAATAAAATTAACAGTCTTTCAGATGGGACGTTAAACCGAGGTCTCATGTCGGTGCTTTACACCGTGCACGTAAAAGAACCAGAGGAGACTCTGGAATGGGTCTCTGTCTGTATCATTGCATTATCCTCCAAAATCTAAAATGACTAATCTCTTCAGGAGGCGTCGCTCATATGGGCAACCGGTAGCGACGATAAATAAACTTAAAACACACACGACGAGGTTGATACCTCATCTTCAGAAATAAAGATGGTTACTATGAAGATTAACTTTGGAATTATAAATACCATTAGAACAATATATAATCAATGTAAAATACGTGTACAGCGTCATAGTATTATTCTCATGCCGTTTAAATTTTAGTTTAAATATACTCGATGTTTTAATTGTTTACACTTAGGTTCATTTGTCGGTAGCTGCATTGCTAGAGTAAACGACACGAACAGTCTGTTGACATACAGTTTAGTCAGTTATGGAACGTTTGATATTGAACCATCATCGGTAGGTATTGGCATGGATTCAGCGGTATTTTGCGGATGAATTCCTGTATTATTTTCTTCTATATAACCGTTAGGTATATCATAAATATGTTTAACCAGACCATTATTTATAGCTATAGTGATCATTATTATTTATTAAAGAAATCGTAACTAACTATCCAAAATGGATATGCATTTCAATTGTTCGCATGTTCTCCGGGTACTCCGGTTTCCACGAATGACCAGATATACATTTTCATCCGCGCCAACGAGTGATTCGTATAAGTTGTTAGAACTTGCTTCACAATCGTTGTAAAATAAATAAAGTTTAAGATTAAGTAGTTACTATAGTAATGAAATGAAAATCTAAGAATGACATACTTTAAATGTGAAGTTGGTCTGGTTCGCCGGAGGGTCATAATCGATTGAATAAATAAATAAAGTTAAAAAAAAAAATTAATTGTTCGCATAATAACTTTGCTGCGTGAATCTTACTTTGTGCAGGGTAGCATTACAACACAAACCCGACTTGACAGAGAACTAACAAACCGGTATACACTTGCAGTCAAAGTTCGAGATGGGAGGATTCCTGAGAGGACAGCGTTTGCTGCGGTTTGTATCACAGTTTATCATTCAACTTCCTGCCATCTGTACAGAATCTTTCTTACCAAGAACAATTGACGCCAGAATAGAATTTAGAAATACATTAATTAATGTTCACGTTTATTTAAATTGTTGCATTGATTCAAGCACGTATTTGTGTCTAGATTGATGCAAACTGGTTTGTCCGATAGCTTAAACATATTTTATTTCCCAATAGAATACATATTGAACAATCACACATAATCAGAATACAGAAACAGGATTAGAATGGAAGACATAGTCTTATATAATTCTTCTCCTCTTTGTCCGATAGCCAGTCGATTAACCATGTTGTGGTGCATTGCGAAAGGTTATGTATTTCGAATGATGTATGCTAAAGCTAATCAGCTGACAACATGACATTAGATAGACCTGTGCAAAGGTTATAAAAGGTTTCTCAGATCTCAAACTTTTGATTCCGAGTTTTACTGTCAGCTGAACCAATCAGAAGCTTGAGACTTTAGCTGAGATTGGAGAAATGTTTTATAACCTCGAGGCCAGGAACATGCATCTTTTGGAAAACGCAATTATGTACTCTAAGATGGTCGTACAGAGAAATAAACATTACAGTGAAACCATCTATACCGACGCTCATTTACCCCACCCCCACCCCAAACCGAACCATAGTCTTGGTCTTTCTTGTTCATCGTAGTATAGCTTTTGATGACGAACACACAATGTTAATTCCAGGAATTGTAGTCATTGATATATTCAGAAAGTATTAGAAGGTCCTGTTTGAAGTCTAGGGCAACTTACATCTGATAGGCGGTATATGTTGCGAAGAATGATTAAGCCATACAGCAATGTCAACATGCAAGCACTGTGAATCTATAATGTGAATACAGTTGCATCAGAATTGTGCATACGATGTCTTTCAAGTAATAAACTGTTGTTTATGTCTATCCAGGTTGAAATTATCGTCAAAGACGTAAACGACAATTCACCAATATTTTCGAACAGCAACATAACAGTCTACTTGCCCGAGAATTCTACAAAGTCTGACCAGATAAATGTCATGGCTGAAGACATTGATTACGCGGAAAATTCAGACATAACGTATTCATTGGACGTCGATTATGGTATATAGCATATTGGATATATCGTGTGTTTAGCATGAGACTGTTGTATCTATACATTCTTATCTATGTTAGCGCGCTCGCTTATCACTAATGCAACCCGGGCTCGATCCATATGTGAGATGGTACGGTAGTCGCCAGATCGGACATGTAGGTTTTCTCCGGGTACTCCGGTTTCCTCCCACACGAATGACCACATATACGCTTTCATCCGCGCCAACGAGAGTGATTAATATAAGTTGTTAAAACTTGCTTCGCAATCATTGTAAAATAAATAAAGTTGAAACTTTTCTTAGTAATGTGTACATCATTCGAGAAGAGCTTCGCTCTAAGGCTACACTATATTTATTATGTGTCATGTTACTATACTTGCATTGCGAGGATGGCAAAAAATAAAGAATACGTGGATAAAAACGGGCATGGGCACTGCAGGTTATATATAACCGACACTTACTTATTATACTTGCAGAACCCCGTAATCGTGTTCGTGGGTAAGACACTTATGTCCACATTGTCTCTCTCTGCCTAATGCATATGGATTAGGGATGAGGTCACGCGAGCGATTAATCTAAAACTTGTTTCACAATCGAACTAAAATATATTTGTATTAATATATAAATTTGCATAACACGTTAGATCATTTCATTACATTCGTAGTGTTGCCATATCATATGAGTTTGGCGACATACAACGATCATGTAGTAGCTGATATATAGTTGAATAGCTATGTTTAATGGTATATACTGACTTTATTAATGCATATACTATACATGTAGAAGAAAGTAGAGACAATAGTATACTATATATTGTGATTTCTACCATTTATGTATATGTAATATACTTACACATGACCTTTCTGCTATATATATATACACAATCTACATCCATTATGTCAAAGTCGGTTATGTCGAATTATCCGGTTATCTCGAAGTCTGTGTCGTTTCAGACACTATCCTTTTACATATAACTGGCTCCGTTTATATCGAATTTCGTTACGTCACACTTCGGTTATGTCGAGGTATTTTGTTTGGTCCGACGGAATTCGACATAACGGATGCAGACTATATATATATTATTTTCGTGTATTAAAATGTACATATTGGTGCTTGTAGCCTAATCTATGGCCGGGCTGAGCATACAAATAATATTATGCATCAAACATATTCACACATCAACGAATATGAGATGTGGGGCAGTATAGAGAGAGTGATTCTTGTTCTGACCCTATACATGTTGGTACTTGTAGCCTAATCTATGGCCGGGCTGTGCATTCAAATAACTACTGCACACAAACTGACCGCAATAGTCTATAAAATATGAGTTAACTAAACGGCTTAGTATGCTTGCCCACATGGTTCGCTGGCGGCGAGGGTTAACAAGCTCAATCATCATCATCATCATCATCATCATCAAAATGTACATGTATAGTGCTTTTTTATTTGTGAAGGTGGACTGTTCAACATTAATACATCAACTGGCATACTTACTCTTAATGGAACATTTGACTATGAGCATCAACACATCTACGGCATAGTTGTAACGGTAAGATGCTAAATGTGTATTTATATGTTATGTAATTTAAAGTGACTTTTCCTTTATTGTGTAGTTATGACATAGATGAACACAAAATAACCGTGTGTACTTTTTGCATATTCTGCATTATACTATGGTGTCCATTAACCTTGTGCAAGTCTATGCATTTGGTCTCACGAATAGTATCTTAGTCATTCCTGTGCTTGCTAACGTTCTCTTAGGCACCCTGATATTTGCCAACATTCACTTAGGCACCCTAATATATGCACACATTCACTTAAACACCCTGATATTTGCACACATTCACTTAAACACCCTAATATATGCACACATTCACTTAAACACCCTGATATTTGCACACATTCACTTAAACACCCTGATATTTGCACACATTCACTTAAACACCCAGATATTTGCACACATTCACTTAAGCACCCTGATATTTGCACACATTCACTTAAGCACCCTGATATTTGCACACATTCACTTAAACACCCTGCTATTTGCACACATTCACTTAAACACCCTGATATTTGCACACATTCACTTAAACACCCTGCTATTTGCACACATTCACTTAAACACCCTGATATTTGCACACATTCACTTAAACACCCTGATATGTACACACATTCACTTAAACACCCTGATATGTACACACATTCACATAGACAGCATGATGTTCCATATCAGTTTGATACATATACGCTTGAATTCTTAAACATCAAGTATTTGTGATATTATATTCCTTGTTCGCATGTCTAATTGCAACGTTATTCTATCATTCGTAGGCCAAGGACAATGGTTCACCTTCTCGAAACAACACCGCTAATGTGACCATTATCGTTACTGATATAAATGACAACGCCCCGGATTTCAAGAACCGTAACCCATCATTCAATGTGTCAGAAGATGCAAAACCAAGCGAGGTTTGTAATGAAATTCAACTCACAGGTTGCTTCTAAGTATTTAATTTTCATCACTTTTAGTTTCGGTTTTCATACCATGTGTATAGATAATACAACTCAGCATAAATTGTATGTTTCATTCTATAGATTGAGAAGCAATACCACACGTACATTGTCTGTATTAGGACCTCCACGGCAGACTGGTTAAAGCGACACTACATCGCAAAAAGCAAATAAAATGCTTTTTTTTTTCAGGTATAAATGCATTGCTACTACAAATTCTTCTGAATATAATACATCGAACACTAACATTGAATCAATTTAACGGTGTTTTTGTGGTATAGAAACTTTCACACGTGAAAGTAGGATTTCATATAACGGTCATCCAGGCTCCTGAATTGACGTTTGTTGTCATTGAAGTCAATACTAAACATGCGATACTCTCGTTTAGAATTAATGTACTTAAGATTAGTCTACAGATAAATATGCACTGGCACTCATGTGAGATATCACTGTAAATATGTAGCATAACAGGATAAACGCTTTGTATTACACATGTATGTCGACCCTATTTACATTATTTTGTTATGTCAACAAACCACGTATATGACGTTTGTTTATTTGTTGAAATACTCAGTTTTTGAGGCAAATATTTGGAAAAAAATTATACCATACAATAGCAAATTATATTCTGCAGACATTTGCGTTTTCACCGATGTAGTGTCGTTTTAATCTCGTTGACTAAAAGTCACTGGAATCGCATCGTTGTAGGTTGGAATCCCACAAGAGGTTTCGAGTTCTTTCACCATATGAAGTTAATCAGGTGGCTGTTGGATGGGTGGTGGTTCTATCCGTGCGCACGTTCGTGCCTGAAATACTACCAGAACAGTCAATCCCGGGGTCTTCCTCTGCCAACAATACCTGCGGAGTCGCCATATGAGCTAAGCTGTTGGATGCAGGTGTAAGCCCCCAAATGGCAGTATATTTATATATTTCTATTGGAAAATATTGAAAACTGTTAAAATTTATTTATTTGACTGACCAAGCAAAATATATCGACGCCTGTTCCCAGGCTATACGGAAGCCGTCACGGTGTGGAAAGTAAGGTTTATAGAGATGTTGTTCAATTATACAGGTTTTAAAGTTTTATAAGACTTACGATTTGTATTGTATTTCCCTTTATTTCTGGTCACAGTTATTTTCGGTTTCTGCCATGGACAAAGACTCCGGGTGGAACGGAAGGGTTGTCTATACCATCGTGGATTTGGAAAATGGTCCTTTCGGAATCGACGCATTTAGTAAGCTATATTGCTTCCGTCTCTAAAGTCTAGATATACAGACACATGTAATTTACGAATTGTGACTAATATTATCGTTCGCTTTGTACTATGTTATGCAAATATAAATATAGCTTCCAAAATAATCTTTCTGGACTCATACATCATAATTATGTCATTATTATAAATAATTTACTTGCTACCTTGTTTCTTACCGACTTGCATACTTATTTGTAAGTTGAATTAGGTATATATTTAGTTATTTGGCTATCATTGCGCTGCTCTAATCATCTGCTCTATCATCTGCTACAGCAAGGTCGCATGTTCAATGTTTAAACAGCAGGGTCGTATGTTCAATGTTTATATGATATGGTGCTACTGGCGACACTTATAGGACGTTGTAGAAAGCACACATATAATACAATAACTGAGTTTAAACTTTATTTAATTTAAAACGATTGCGAAGCAAGATTTAACAACTTATATTAATCACTCTCATTGGCTCGGACGAAAGCGTAAATGTGGTCATTCGTGTGGGAGGAAACCGGAGTACCCGGAGAAAACCCACCTGTCCGATCTGGCGACCACCGTAGTACCATCTCACATCCTCCCCGTTCTGAGGATCGAACCCGGGTTGCATTGGTGAGAAGCGAGCGCGCTAATCGGACAGCCTGATTTTAAATGATGTATTTTAATTAGTTAGATAGTTTTAATTAAATAAAATCAACTTGCCAGTCAACCAACACAATTATATGTTTAGATGGCTCAGTATATTTGCAACGAGCGCTGGATTATGAGAAGATAAGGCAATACACAGTTACCATCGTTGCTCAGGATCAAGGCACACCATCCTTGTCGTCGTCACAGATTGTCACAATATATGTACAAGATGTCTATGATGGGGTTCTGAAGTTCAAACAGGATATATTCAACATTAAATTGTCTCCATCAACACCACTGAACACTTCTATCTTAAACATGACTGTCGGCGTCAAGAACGTACAGTTTGCCACCAAAGGTATGTATGTAATGTGTTTTACGTTTATTTATCGTCGCTACCGGTTGCCCATATGAGCGACGCCTCCTGGAAATATTAGTCATTTTAGATTTTGGAGGATAGTGCAATGATGCAGACAGAGACCCATTCCAAAGTCTCCTCTGGTTCTTTTACGGGCAGGGTGTAAAGGACCGACACGAGACCTCGGTTTAAAGTCCCATCTGAAAAAGTCAGACGGGGGATCAAACCTGCGATCCCTGGATTACCAGTCCAGCGTGTTGACCACTGCACTACAGATCCGTCTGTTGTTTGAAATAGCACCATAAGATTGAAAGCCATCTGTTAAAGCATATTCTATTGGCTGTGGGATATTATCAAAGGCATTATTCACTTAATTCATAACTAATTAGAGAAATGGGTAGTTTCTAAATTAACTGATTGTTCTGAAGTTCTTCGAACTGACAACTACTATCTGCAGGACCATGTTTAAATGTCCTAAGGAGAATTCTTGGCATTTTAAACTTAGTTGATATACAGTCTACATCCGTTATGTCAAAGTCGGTTATGTCGAATTCTTCGGTTATCTCGAAGTCGGATCAAGTCCCGTTTCAGACACTATCATTTTACATATAACTGGCACCGTTTATATCGAATTTCGTTATGTCAAACTTCGGTTATGTCGAAGTATTTTGTTTGGTCCAATGGAATTCTACATAATGGATGTAGACTGTATATATTTCTATCTATACGAAGCTAATGTTGAAATTGTATTCTACCTATTAAATACCATATTAGATTGGCTTTCAGTTAAATAATGTCACACGTATTCGTACAATGTAACCGTTGTTATGTAACTCCGTATTCCTGTAAATGTACACCGAACCATTTGCATGCTGGGTAAATAAAATCACATTTGCAAAGAACATAGATCATCCGCGGCGTAATGATCAGGATCTATGTTATTTGCTGTTCAGCCAAGTGTTTTAGCTCCACTATCCGAATACCAAATAGCATTCTGTGCCATCTGATCTGGCTCTATGCTGTTTGCAAAAGTGATTTTACCTGCGGCTAGCATACAAAGGGTAAAATAAAGCTTCTAGTATCTTATATCGCTTATTGAACATCAACCAGGAGAGGATGCTGTGTACTTTACCATCGGCGCACACTCGGGCGAACTTGTCCTTGCCAAGGCGCTCAGTTCTACAAGAAAGATGTATGTCGTCATTGTTGTTGCCAAGGACCAACTTAATCAGACGGCTTCAAGCACGGTAACTTTGCATACTTATAGTTATATGTGTCATGTTAATGTCATCTGCAATTAATGCATTAGGCTGTCCGATTAGCGCAGTGGTTAGCGCGCTCGCTTCTCATCAATGCAACCCGGGTTCGATCCGGGAAGTATGTGAGATGGTACGGTGGTCGCCAGTTCGGACAGGTGGGTTTTCTCCGGTTTCCTCCCACACGAATGACCACATATACGCTTTCATCTGCACCAACTGGAGTGATTAATATAAGTTGTTAATAAAACTTGCTTCGCAATCGTTGTAAAATAAATAAAGTTTAAACTTTTAATGCCTTAGACAGTTAAATATCGTATATTTCAGTATTTTATGGCCTGTGGCAATTTTATTTTATGTATTAAATGCACGAGTATTATTATTTCACAGTTTAATTTATGCACGAATAACATATTGATAGATACGGTTTTCTAGTGTGATGGAATATACCTGATCAATATGACTGTTTCAATAGCATAACATTTACAAGCAGTGACATGCCACTGTATGTAGTATACTAGCTTTATCTAATCTCATCCCATGCTCTGGTCAGTACTATTGTACAGCGATATATCACTGTATGTAGTATACTAGCTTTATCTCATCCCATGGTCTGCTCAGTACTATTGTACAGCGATATATCACTGTATGTAGTATACTAGCTTTATCTGATCCCATCCCATGCTCTGATCAGTACTATTGTACAGCGATATATCACTGTATGTAGTATACTAGCTTTATCTCATCCCATGGTCTGCTCAGTACTATTGTACAGCGATATATCACTGTATGTAGTATACTAGCTTTATCTCATCCCATGGTCTCAGTACTATTGTACAGCGATATATCACTGTATGTAGTATACTAGCTTTATCTAATCCCATGCTCTGCTCAGTACTATTGTACAGCGATATATCACTGTATGTAGTATACTAGCTTTATCTAATCCCATGGTCTGCTCAGTACTATTGTACAGCGATATATCACTGTATATAGTATACTAGCTTTATCTGATCCCATGCTCTGGTCAGTACTATTGTAACAGCGATATATCACTGTATATAGTATACTAGCTTTATCTCATCCCATGCTCTGGTCAGTACTATTGTACAGCGATATATCACTGTATGTAGTATACTAGCTTTATCTAATCTCATCCCATGCTCTGGTCAGTACTATTGTACAGCGATATATCACTGTATATAGTATACTAGCTTTATCTAATCTCATCCCATGCTCTGGTCAGTACTATTGTACAGCGATATATCACTGTATGTAGTATACTAGCTTTATCTCATCCCATGCTCTGGTCAGTACTATTGTACAGCGATATATCACTGTATGTAGTATACTAGCTTTATCTGATCTCATCCCATGCTCTGGTCAGTACTATTGTAACAGCGATATATCACTGTATGTAGTATACTAGCTTTATCTCAACCCATGCTCTGGTCAGTACTATTGTACAGCGATATATCACTGTATGTAGTATACTAGCTTTATCTGATCCCATCCCATGCTCTGGTCAGTACTATTGTAACAGTGATATATCACTGTATGTAGCATACTAGCTTTATCTAATCCCATGCTCTGGTCAGGACTATTGTACAGCGATATATCACTGTATGTAGTATACTAGCTTTATCTGATCTCATCCCATGCTCTGGTCAGTACTATTGTAACAGCGATATATCACTGTATGTAGTATACTAGCTTTATCTCAACACATGCTCTGGTCAGTATTATTGTACAGCGATATATATCACTGTATGTAGTATACTAGCTTTATCCCATCCCATGCTCTGGTCAGTACTATTGTACAGCGATATATCACTGTATGTAGTATACTAGCTTTATCTGATCCCATGCTCTGGTCAGTACTATTGTACAGCGATATATCACTGTATATAGTATACTAGCTTTATCTCATCCCATGCTCTGCTCAGTACTATTGTACAGCGATATATCACTGTATGTAGTATACTAGCTTTATCTAATCCCATGGTCTGCTCAGTACTATTGTACAGCGATATATCACTGTATATAGTATACTAGCTTTATCTGATCCCATCCCATGCTTTGGTCAGTACTATTGTACAGCGATATATCACTGTATGTAGTATACTAGCTTTATCTCATCCCATGCTCTGGTCAGTACTATTGTACAGCGATATATCACTGTATGTAGTATACTAGCTTTATCTCATCCCATGCTCTGGTCAGTACTATTGTAACAGCGATATATCACTGTATATAGTATACTAGCTTTATCTCATCCCATGCTCTGGTCAGTACTATTGTAACAGTGATATATCACTGTATGTAGCATACTAGCTTTATCTGATCTCATCCCATGCTCTGGTCAGTACTATTGTACAGCGATATATCACTGTATGTAGTATACTAGCTTTATCCCATCCCATGCTCTGCTCAGTACTATTGTACAGCGATATATCACTGTATATAGTATACTAGCTTTATCTCATCCCATGGTCTGCTCAGTACTATTGTACAGCGATATATCACTGTATGTAGTATACTAGCTTTATCTCATCCCATGCTCTGCTCAGTACTATTGTACAGCGATATATCACTGTATATAGTATACTAGCTTTATCTCATCCCATGCTCTGCTCAGTACTATTGTACAGCGATATATCACTGTATATAGTATACTAGCTTTATCTCATCCCATGGTCTGCTCAGTACTATTGTACAGTGATATATCACTGTATATAGTATACTAGCTTTATCCCATCCCATGCTCTGCTCAGTACTATTGTACAGCGATATATCACTGTATATAGTATACTAGCTTTATCCCATCCCATGCTCTGCTCAGTACTATTGTACAGCGATATATCACTGTATGTAGTATACTAGCTTTATCTCATCCCATGGTCTGCTCAGTACTATTGTACAGCGATATATCACTGTATGTAGTATACTAGCTTTATCTCATCCCATGGTCTGCTCAGTACTATTGTACAGCGATATATCACTGTATGTAGTATACTAGCTTTATCTCATCCCATGGTCTCAGTACTATTGTACAGCGATATATCACTGTATGTAGTATACTAGCTTTATCTAATCCCATGCTCTGCTCAGTACTATTGTACAGCGATAAACCACTGTATGTAGTATACTAGCTTTATCTCAACACATGCTCTGGTCAGTATTATTGTACAGCGATATATCACTGTATGTAGTATACTAGCTTTATCCCATCCCATGCTCTGGTCAGTACTATTGTACAGCAATATATCACTGTATGTAGTATACTAGCTTTATCTGATCCCATGCTCTGGTCAGTATTATTGTACAGCGATATATCACTGTATGTAGTATACTAGCTTTATCTAATCTCATCCCATGCTCTGGTCAGTACTATTGTACAGCGATATATCACTGTATATAGTATACTAGCTTTATCTGATCCCATCCCATGCTCTGCTCAGTACTATTGTACAGCGATATATCACTGTATATAGTATACTAGCTTTATCTGATCCCATCCCATGCTCTGGTCAGTACTATTGTACAGCGATATATCACTGTATGTAGTATACTAGCTTTATCTGATCCCATCCCATGCTTTGGTCAGTACTATTGTACAGCGATATATCACTGTATATAGTATACTAGCTTTATCTCATCCCATGCTCTGGTCAGTACTATTGTACAGCGATATATCACTGTATGTAGTATACTAGCTTTATCCCATCCCATGCTCTGGTCAGTACTATTGTACAGCGATATATCACTATATGTAGTATACTAGCTTTATCTCATCCCATGGTCTGCTCAGTACTATTGTACAGCAATATATCACTGTATATAGTATACTAGCTTTATCTGATCCCATCCCATGCTCTGGTCAGTACTATTGTACAGCGATATATCACTGTATATAGTATACTAGCTTTATCTGATCCCATCCCATGCTCTGGTCAATACTATTGTACAGCGATATATCACTGTATGTAGTATACTAGCTTTATCTCATCCCATGCTCTGCTCAGTACTATTGTACAGCGATATATCACTGTATGTAGTATACTAGCTTTATCTCATCCCATGCTCTGCTCAGTACTATTGTACAGCGATATATCACTGTATGTAGTATACTAGCTTTATCTCATCCCATGCTCTGCTCAGTACTATTGTAACAAATATAGATATTAATAAATTACAATTTGTTTTATTGTAGGTATTCATTGATGTGATAGGACACGGAATTGTGTTCCAGACCACGGAATTTCGAGTTGAATTATCAGAGAATCTTAACAAAACATCCATATTACTTGATTTGAACACTACAGAAGAGTTGACCGGAGATGCGATATACACGATAATTGACGTGAAACCAATGGGTGAGTACCTAATCTTGAATATTTACATCGTTAATGCCTTTCACTTGACTAACGTACGTGCCTTTGTTGTCCCTCGACTAAAGTAGTTACCCTTGTTGTCACTCGACTAAGGTATGTGCCCTTGTTGTCCCTCGACTAAGGTATGTGCCCTTGTTGTCCCTCGACTAAGGTATGCGCCCTTGTTGTCCCTTGACTAAGGTATGTGCCCTTGTTGTCATTCGACTAAGGTATGTGCCCTTGTTGTCCCTCGGCTAAGGTATGTGCCCTTGTTGTCCCTCGACTAAGGTATGTGCCCTTGTTGTCATTCGACTAACGTAGTTGCCCTTGTTGTATCCATTTTCGTATGAATTTACTCACTAATGTTATGCAGTTGACATTATATTACTCGAAGTTACGGGCATGTGCATTCGCAGTGTAAAACAGCGGTCCTTGCAAGACAATGCATGTTCTATAGCTTACGATGTTCCACGTAGGTCCAAACCACGGTACCTCGCAAATTTGGACTAAATACATTTTTAATGCAGTGTGCTATATGTTGCTTTGTGTAGTTGAAAAGAATAATTATTGTAAATATAAGTAATGAATTTAATGGTTAATAGTTACCATCGGGGTATGAACTAGATTGGGCGTGTTTAAAGTTATCGTTTGCATTCGGCATACGCACATATTAAGCACATCCAATGTAGTTCATACCCCAGTGAAAATTATTACCCTGCGATTCATTCCTTAACTCAATATGAATATATTGTGATTTAGGCCTTGATATAGACAACACTGCTGAATACACTGTTACAATTAATTCTCGATGATACAGAAAATGCTTCCAGTCGTCTGCAACTTATTTTAACGGCTACAAGAAAAGCGTAATCATTATCATCATTCTATCTTCCTTAGATGCCAAACCCCTGGTAGGGATGCAGTCATAATCCTCCTATAATGTATAGTTCAGTAATTGATTTTGGCTTCAACCTTTTATTGACTTTCTCCATTGATAGCTAGTGCCTATTTCATATTAAAAATCAGCGTTGCAGCAGTCTTTCTAAACAACATAATGAATGAGATCGTCCATGGTCTGTGCTAACAACTTGATGTCCGATTAGCGCAGTGGTTAGCGCGCTCGCTTCTCACCAATGCAACACGGGTTCGATCCTCGGACCGGGAAGCATGTGAGATGGTACGGTGGTCGTCAGATCGGACAGGTGTGTTTTCTCCGGTTTCCTCCCACAGGAATGACCACATATACGAGATTGATTGATTGAGTGATTAATATAAGTTACAAATCGCAATCGTTGTAAAATAAATAAAGTTTAAACTTTACTTCATAGTTACAATTAAAGTTGCAGGTGACGCGTTGTTCGGTGTGAATCCGACATCAGGAGTGGTATCCTGCAACAAGGAGCTGGATAGAGAGGAGCATGCACAGTATACAATCTTAATATCGGCATACAACCCAGAAACACGAAGAAAGAGAGATGTTCCAGGTATTCCAATATTATTAACTTTGAGTAAATTGATCAAATAAAAACAACAGGGGTGTTGGAAAACATTGTGTTCAATGATAGTATATAACAACAACAGGGGCGTTGGAAAACATTGTGTTCAATGATAGTATATAACAACAACAGGGGTGTTGGAAAACATTGTGTTCAATGATAGTATATAACAACAACAGGGGCGTTGGAAAACATTGTGTTCAATGATAGTATATAACAACAACAGGGGCGTTGGAAAACATTGTGTTCAATGATAGTATATAACAACAACATGGGCGTTGGAAAACATTGTGTTCAATGATAGTATATAACAACAACAGGGGCGTTGGAAAACATTGTGTTCAATGATAGTATATAACAACAACATGGGCGTTGGAAAACATTGTGTTCAATGATAGTATATATATAACAACAACAGGGGCGTTGGAAAACATTGTGTTCAATGATAGTATATAACAACAACATGGGCGTTGGAAAACATTGTGTTCAATGATAGTATATAACAACAACATGGGCGTTGGAAAACATTGTGTTCAATGATAGTATATAACAACAACAGGGGCGTTGGAAAACATTGTGTTCAATGATAGTATATAACAAACAGGGGCGTTGGAAAACATTGTGTTCAATGATAGTATATAACAACAACATGGGCGTTGGAAAACATTGTGTTCAATGATAGTATATAACAACAACAGGGGCGTTGGAAAACATTGTGTTCAATGATAGTATATAACAACAACATGGGCGTTGGAAAACATTGTGTTCAATGATAGTATATAACAACAACAGGGGCGTTGGAAAACATTGTGTTCAATGATAGTATATAACAACAACAGGGGCGTTGGAAAACATTGTGTTCAATGATAGTATATAACAACAACATGGGCGTTGGAAAACATTGTGTTCAATGATAGTATATAACAACAACATGGGCGTTGGAAAACATTGTGTTCAATGATAGTATATAACAACAACATGGGTGTTGGAAAACATTGTGTTCAATGATAGTATATAACAACAACAGGGGCGTTGGAAAACATTGTGTTCAATGATAGTATATAACAACAACAGGGGCGTTGGAAAACATTGTGTTCAATGATAGTATATAACAACAACATGGGCGTTGGAAAACATTGTGTTCAATGATAGTATATAACAACAACAGGGGCATTGGAAAACATTGTGTTCAATGATAGTATATAACAACAACAGGGGCGTTGGAAAACATTGTGTTCAATGATAGTATATAACAACAACATGGGCGTTGGAAAACATTGTGTTCAATGATAGTATATAACAACAACATGTGGGAGGTGAAACAATTTCTCAAGGTACAAAAATTCTGTCAGAAAAAATTGTGTTAACTTCATGTGTGTTTTACGTTTATTTATCGTCGCTACCGGTTGCCCATATGAGCGACGCCTCCTGAAGAGTTTAGTCATTTTAGATTGTTGGAGGATAGTGCTATGATACAGACAGAGATCCATTCCAGAGTCTCCTCTGTTTCTTTAACGTGCATGGTGTAAAGCACCGACACGAGACCTCGGTTTAACGTCCCATCTGAAAGACTGTTCATTTTATTAGAGTCAGACGGGGGATCGAACCTGCGATCCCTGGATTACCAGTCCAGTGTGTTTGTTACCACTGGACTACAGATCCATCTGTGTGTTAACTTCAAGTTTGCTATTTATTCTATATAACTATTGTGTGTGTGTGTGCATTACAATATATACCACGAAAATAGCCTTAAAACGGATACGAAAGCCAACATCTGGACTTCACATAATAGAGTGGACGCCATTCCATTTATTAAATGTAATTTCGCTTATGTGATACTTGGTTAGTTTATACAAATTTAGTTTAGCTCGATTGCGAAACAAGTTCTTACAACTTATATTAATCACTCTTGAGACCTCATTCCTGATGGAATCTATCGCCACGAGGGAGAGAGAAGAGGCGACGTTGAATTTAAATGCCTTGCCTAAGGGCACAGCTCCAGCGGGGTTCGAACTCCAGACCTTTCGCACCTGAAGCAAACGCGCATCCACTGCGCTATCACGACTTCCACTTGATACTCGGTTAGAGACAGGGGGATTAATAAGTTCAAAAAGTTCCTAGTAGATGCTATATCGTTGTGACCGACTCGTCCATATCACCTCTGATGTTGTATATAGATGTACATATATAACTTCATATTTATGTGTTAGCAAAACAGGGAATTAAGCATTCAGTTATATGTCAGCAATATTGTTATTGGCTTATGAAATAGTTATAGACGTCCGAATGCATTTACCGGTATGCGGTGGCGACTTTAAATAAATTCAATTCAGGTGACTTATATGAACATGACAGAACTTATTGCTTTGTATCCTTTGCGAATGATGGTGATTGCAAGACGCAAGTATGCCATCTGCTTCTTCTCTGTGATTCCAGCGGACAGATTTGCAAGTTTTTAGTCTATATCTGATGCGTTAGCTGCGATGTAAATAAGTGATGAAGCAAACAGTGCAGGCCCTGAGGTTATAAAATCTCGAACTCAAGATGTTTGATTGGTTGATTGTGAGTTTCACACTCAGCTGAACCAATCAGAAGCTTGAGACTGAGCTTGAGATTGGAGAAAACTTTAATAACCTCCAGCCACGGTCTGCTTGTGATTATTGCAATGATTTATATCATTTGTAGGCCCTACCTCTACCGTTCGACTGATTGTAACTGTCGGTGATGTAAATGACAACCCGCCGTATTTCACGTCAGATCAACAACAGGTCTTTGGAGTTCCGGATGATGTCAGAGCCAACTATGTTGTCACTGCAATCAAGGTAATATAGTGTAACATTGATGCCATTCAGTTGAATGTGTTAATAACATGTTTATATCTCATGTATTCATTTCCGAGTTCCAACATGCTTAACCCTTTCCTTAATAGAGATTTAGGTTAATATACTATTATATCTCCATACAAACGACAGCCACTTAACCCTTTCCTTCATAGAGATTTAGGTTAATATACTATTATATCTCCATACAAACGACAGCCATTTAACCCTTTCCTTCATAGAGATTTAGGTTAATATACTATTATATCTCCATACAAACGACAGCCACTTAACCCTTTCCTTCATAGAGATTTAGGTTAATATACTATTATATCTCCATACAAACGACAGCCATTTAACCCTTTCCTTCATAGAGATTTAGGTTAATATACTATTATATCTCCATACAAACGACAGCCATTTAACCCTTTCCTTCATAGAGATTTAGGTTAATATACTATTATATCTCCATACAAACGACAGCCACTTAACCCTTTCCTTCATAGAGATTTAGGTTAATATACTATTATATCTCCATACAAACGACAGCCATTTAACCATTTCCTTCATAGAGATTCAGGTTAATATACTATTATATCTCCATACAAACGACAGCCATTTAGCTATCATGCAATGGATAAGTAGTCGCCATATCTATCCCACCTCCATAGATATTACTGGGACTACATAGAGATTTAGGTTAATATACTATTATATCTCCATACAAACGACAGCCATTTAGCTATCATGCAGTGGATAAGTAGTCACCATATCTATCCCACCTCCATAGATATTACTGGGACTACATAGAGATTTAGGTTAATATGCTATTATATCTCCATACAAACGACAGCCATTTAGCTATCATGCAATAGTTAAGTAGTCGCCATATCTATCCCACCTCCATAGATATTACTGGGACTACATAGAGATTTAGGTTAATATACTATTATATCTCCATACAAACGACAGCCATTTAGCTATCATGCAATAGTTAAGTAGTCGCCATATCTATCCCACCTCCATAGATATTACTGGGACTACATAGAGATTTAGGTTTATATACTATTATATCTCCATACAAACGACAGCCATTTAGCTATCATGCAATGGATAAGTAGTTGCCATATCTATCCCACCTCCATAGATATTACTGGGACTACATAGAGATTCTGGTCTTTATTATGAACATTGGTGTGGCTACTACATTGTCAATGTATGTCATATTGTAATGGCGTCTAGAGGTGCTTCTATGAGGGAAAGTGTTGAAGACATTGGGCCAACATAGATTATGGACAAGTCTGGCAGGTGAACTTACAGCAATGCATGGGTTTTATTGTTATATTACCAGTCAATACTAATCAATTAATTGTTAATATTAATATGGTATAAACCCCCATAAAGTTAATATGTCGGGGTGGGCCTCATAATATACACTGCAAATATTATAGGCAGTTAGAACAGTTACAATTGAGTTTATCATGTAGCATGACGAAAGCAATCATAAGTTGTATATATACTGTTCCTTCATCCATATACATCATTTTAAGCAAATTTATGTTTTAGTTTCTAGATAAAGTCCGCCTCCGTGGTCGAGTGGTTATGGTCGCTGACTTGTATACCACTGTAACCTATCATCACTGATGGTCACGGGTTCCAGCCCCGCTCATACCGTGTCTCATTTATATGAAAAAGTTGGCAGTTTCTTACGGAGGTTGGTGCACCCAAGTACTGGTTAACCGCTGGAGCCTGCCCAGGAAGGGTGTTGTTAGGTAAACTGCCCGCCGGCGATATAGCCCAAAATGGTGCTGATGCAGGCGTAAAACACGAAATATAACATAAGTTTCTAGATAAAGATAATAATGCATTTTCAATTTCAAATACAATGTTTTACTATGCCAATGCTTAGGCTGAGGACCTGGATACATCTGATGTCGGACATCTTCGCTACAAGATTGTAGACGGCCGCGCAGATATATTTGGTATCGATGAAGATACAGGTGAAATAATTACACTTGTGGCCATGGCTAGTGAGAAGGAACATGAATTTAAGTTATCCGTTGTTGCATCAGACGGCAACAACGACAATGGTAGCACAAAACTTGACATTGTTGTAAGTATATTTCACAACCCCATAAAGCATTTATGTTGAATCTGTTGCACACACTGAGATATGAAATGTAGCGGGCTAGCCTGGGAACAGGCGTCGATATAGTTTGCCTTGTCAGTCAAATAAATATATTTTAACTCCGAGACTATTAATTGGGCTGTATTGATTTTTTTATCATATGTCATTGTGCCAGAAGTTAAAAAGTGAAAAGTCGACTGACTGGAACCCAGACTAGTAGCGGGTGACTGCACAGTATGCATGTACTCTCTGCTCAATATTGCCAGATTCATTAACGTTGACGACTTCATTAATGAATTTGTGTCTTCATAATTAGAATATTTTAATATATATGTGTGTGTTTTAAATAAGATATTAAGCCTCAAACGGATCAAATATGTAACATATTGGTACTGTATACGGCGCTACGCGCCTCACACAGTCCAATAATTTACATATTGGATCGTTTTCGGCTTATATCCTATACATAGACTGTATAAGGTAGTCACTGTGACATTCCATCTCGATGTTCGTGTTTCATTGTGTCGACGCTCCGTACGTATTAAAGACGATAAATACAGTTGTATTCGATTGTTTGCCAAGTAACTGAGACGTTGCAGACATTGGAATAAATATATGGAATGTGACTCACTCCATAATTACATGCATGAGATTCATAATTACATGCATGAGATTCATAATTACATGCATGAGATTCATGATTACATGCATGAGATTCATGATTACATGCATGAGATTCATAATTACATGCATGAGATTCATGATTACATGCATGAGATTCATGATTACATGCATGAGATTCATAATTACATGCATGAGATTCATGATTACATGCATGAGATTCATAATTACATGCATGAGATTCATTATTACAATAATTACATGCATGAGATTCATAATTACATGCATGAGATTCATAATTACATGCATGAGATTCAGAATTACATGCATGAGATTCAGAATTACATGCATGAGATTCATAATTACATGCATGACATGAGATTCATAATTACATGCATGAGATTCATAATTACATGCATGAGATTCATAATTACATGCATGAGATTCATGATTACATGCATGAGATTCATGGTTACATGCATGAGATTCATGATTACATGCATGAGATTCATAATTACATGCATGAGATTCATGATTACATGCATGAGATTCATAATTACATGCATGAGATTCATGATTACATGCATGAGATTCATGGTTACATGCATGAGATTCATGATTACATGCATGAGATTCATACTTACATGCATGAGATTCATTATTACAATAATTACATGCATGAGATTCATAATTACATGCATGAGATTCATAATTGCATGCATGAGATTCATGATTGCATGCATGAGATTCATTATTACATGCATGAGATTCATAATTACATGCATGAGATTCATAATTACATGCATGAGATGTCAATTAACGCTAAATTACGTAGAATTCGATGATGATAAGTGTACGATGAGTCAAATGCATGTATACTTGTATACAAATGCATGTATAGTTGTATACAAATGCATGTATAGTTGTATACAAATGCATGTATACTTGTATACAAATGCATGTATACTTGTATACAAATGCATGTATAGTTGTATACAAATGCATGTATACTTGTATACAAATGCATGTATAGTTGTATACAAATGCATGTATACTTGTATACAAATGCATGTATAGTTGTATACTAATATTGCTACTACATTAGGTACGTGCTAGTGACGTTCACAACTCTGATATTGGATGTGTTTTATCTCTCTTAGATATATGTTGTTCCCACAACCAATCAGCCTGTTCTATCAATACATATGAGTGTTGCTGCATTTAAGAGAATGCAGAATACATTCTTAAGGTAATGTATGACATACACATATCTTATTTGCTCATCTTATTCTCTTGGAATGCAAGTGCACGTGCGTGTCCGTCTCCTTACAACGAGCACACTGTCTGCTGGGTTTCGTTTTAGATAGAGATTTCATATGTGAGGATGAACAGACTTTTTCAAGTGAAATGCAGTATTTTTAACAACGATCTTAAATATGTTGACCACAGAGAAGAATTATACCAATCTTAAATACAAATAGTTACGTATTGTTAAATACATTAATAGAAAGATAAGAGAGGCCGCCATTCTGAAATCGATGACGTCATCGGCGTGTATAATTACTGTAATATATGGAATAGTTGAAGCATAAACATAACATAAAATAGCATAGCATAACATAACATAGCATAGCATAACATACATAGCATAACATAGCATAGCATAACATAGCATAACATAACATAGCATAGCATAACATAGCATAGCATAACATAACATAGCATAGCATAACATAGCATAACATACATAGCATAACATACATAGCATAACATAACATAGCATAGCATAACATAGCATAACATACATACCATAGCATAGCATAGCATAGCATAGCATAGCATAACATACATAGCATAACATAACATACATAGCATAGCATAACATAGCATAGCATACATAGCATAACATACATACCATAGCATACCATAACATACATACCATAACATACATACCATAACATACATAGCATAACATACATACCATAGCATAGCATAACATACCATAGCATAGCATAACATACATACCATAGCATAGCATAACATACATAGCATAACATACATACCATAACATAGCATAGCATAACATAGCATAGCATAACATAGCATAACATACATAGCATAACATACATAGCATAACATACATACCATAGCATACCATAACATACATAGCATAACATAGCATAACATACATATCATAACATACATACATAGCATAACATACATAGCATAACATACATAGCACAGCATAACATACATAGCATAACATACATAGCATAACATACATAGCACAGCATAACATACATAGCATAACATAGCATAGCATAACATACATAGCATAACATACATAGCATAACATACATAGCATAACATACCATAACATACATAGCATAACATACATAGCATAACATAGCATAGCACAGCATAACATAGCATAGCATAACATAGCATAACATAGCATAACATAGCATAACATACATACCATAACATAGCATAGCATAGCATAACATACATAGCATAACATAGCATAACATACATAGCATAACATAGCATAACATACATAGCATAGCATAACATATATAGCATAACATACATAGCATAGCATAACATAGCATAACATAACATAGCATAACATAGCATAGCATAACATACATAGCATAACATACATAGCATAACATAGCATAGCACAGCATAACATAGCATAACATAGCATAACATAGCATAACATAACATAGCATAGCACAGCATAGCATAGCATAACATAGCACAGCACAGCATAGCATAACATAGCATAGCATAGCATAACATACATAACATAACATAGCATAGCATAGCATAGCATAACATACATAACATAGCATAGCATAACATAGCATAACATGGCATAACATAACATAGCATAGCATAACATACATAGCATAACATAGCATATCACAACATAGCACAGCACAGCATAGCATAACATACATAGCATAACATACATAGCATAACATAGCATAGCACAGCATAACATAACATAGCATAGCATAACATAGCATAACATAGCATAGCATAACATAGCACAGCACAGCATAGCATAACATAGCATAGCATAGCATAACATACATAACATAACATAGCATAGCATAGCATAGCATAACATAGCATAACATACATAGCATAACATAGCATAGCACAGCATAACATAACATAGCATAGCATAGCATAACATAGCATAGCATAACATAGCACAGCACAGCATAGCATAGCATAGCATAACATACATAACATAGCATAGCATAACATAGCATACCATAGCATAACATACATAGCATAACATAGCATAACATAGCATAACATACATACATAGCATAGCATAGCATAACATACATAACATAGCATAACATAGCATAGCATAACATAGCATAACATAACATAGCATAGCATAACATAACATAACATAACATAGCATAGCATAGCATAACATAACATAGCATAGCATAACATAGCATAACATAACATAACATAACATAGCATAGCATAACATAGCATAGCATAGCATAGCATAGCATAGCATAACATAGCATAGCATAGCATAGCATAGCATAGCATAGCATAGCATAGCATAACATAACATAGCATAGCATAGCATAGCATAACATAACATAACATAACATAACATAGCATAGCATAGCATAGCATAGCATAGCATAGCATAGCATAGCATAACATAGCATAACATAGCATAACATAGCATAACATGGCATAACATACATAGCATAACATAACATAACATAGCATAACATAACATAGCATAGCATAGCATAACATAGCATAACATACATAGCATAACATACATAGCATAACATAACATAGAGTTTATTGGCATTACACATTTACATATCTATAGCCACAAACAATACAAAAAACATTGTAAATAGTGAAAACCATGAATTTTTTGAGAAGGTAATTCTAAACAAATGACATGACTGACAGACAGACAGACAGACAGACAGAATATGTTATTGTCGTAAACTATACGCAGTTTCTTGATACATATACAGTATAACACATGATGTGATGATCAATCCACATAGCTTGATATTCAAAAACATTATACACAACACAGGTTCTAATATCCCAAATTTCTCTTACCTTACCTTTAATGACATGTACATGTATACATATTATTTTATATTAAGCAATTTGTAAATATGTACCACAGCTGTATATTGTAGATGTATTCTACAAGCATTATAATACACACTTGCATATTAGTATCATCATTTCTCAAAGATTTCAAACTTATGTAAATTTGGCCAATGACAGTACTGTCCACTAACTATTCTTTTTTTATAAACAATTATTATTAAAGTGCCACTCCATACATGTCATGTGCTAATTAGACATATATTTTCTTTATATTAATATCTTAAATTATGACGTCATCGATCAAAGATGGCTGACACTGTTAATTGTTTCTTTTATCAAAGTTTCGAAGTTTATTCGGCAAATCAGCAACATACAGACATGCGTTTGGCCATTAACAAATACTAGTTGTAATATGGCAGAGAGATAAATATAATCATATACACATGCATTTAACTTGGAATATATACAGACAAAACAACAAACACTTACACAAAATAGTATAATGTACGCAACAGCATGGTAAGGGTATGTTCATGTATTGCAATTGCTTCTTTGATATGTTTGGCAAGATTATGTAATCTTCTTTGATTGGTTGTTATTATATACAATCTATATCTGATTCACTAATTAGGGTTTGATAATGATTATAGTCTTTCCAAACTTTGAAAGTGTTCAAAAAATATTTAAATGCATGTGTATTACCTTTCAGACAATTTCTTTCTACTTGTCGCAATTGAACTGTTTTCTTTGATAATTATTATACCATTCTTATTGAGCGCCCCCTTATCATATAAAAAATTACACGTTCAAAAGCGCTTTATATAAACATGTAACATAACACACACATAACAATAAAAATCAAAAGATTACAAAATGTAGAATGCAGGGTTAAAAGCTTGTGATAAAAGTACGGAAAAAATTATATAATTTCAATATTTACATGTTTTAAATAGTACACTTAAACTGATGAGGAAATATTGCTACACACACAGACATATATATATATATATGCTATGCATATAGGTTATTACATAATATTATCAAAACGTAATCCTTAGTTAATCTAGCCTTGTAACCACATACAAAGCTCAAACTGACGATCAATCGAACCATATCACATGACCAAGCACGCACTCACAGTCATGTGATCATCTTTATATGCACCAATAATTCGCACACAGAAGTGTGTGCCAAGTATTGTTAAGACATACGTTCTGAGCTATACTAATGTAACGCACAGAACTTGAAAATCTTACAAGGGACACAATATGACTGATTGCTTAGTTTAGACCCTATTACTGTTTGTTTATTATTGCAGAAACATGAGTGCCATCCTTGGTGTTAGAATACAGTTTGAGAACATTGAAGCAGCACAGACTACTGATGAAGATGGATCTGCAAACATTGATCTTTCAAAGTTAGTGGATGAGTTTAAGAATAATTGACTTTTAACAACACAGACTTGTTGCAGCTAGTTTGATCATACTGAATTGTCGTTGTATATATGAGTCGCACTGCATGAAAGCCAACAGTATGGACAAGAGAAAGCATACCTTGTGAATGGCATAGCCTGGAACTGGATCGCAATCATAGGAATCGTTAATAAACCATCAATAAACGTTACAGGGAATTTTTTTCCCCTTGTAGCGTTTATTGATGGTTTATTAACGATTGCTATGATTGCAATCCAGTTCCAGGCAATTTCCCGGTAACGTTTATTGATGGTTTATTAACGATTGCTATGATTGCAATCCAATTCCAGGCAATTTCCCGGTAACGTTTATTGATGGTTTATTAACGATTGCTATGATTGCAATCCAATTCCAGGCAATTTCCCGGTAACGTTTATTGATGGTTTATTAACGATTGCTATGATTGCGATCCAATTCCAGGCAATTTCCCGGTAACGTTTATTGATGGTTTATTAACGATTGCTATGATTGCGATCCAGTTCCAGGCAATTTCCCGGTAACGTTTATTGATGGTTTATTAACGAGTGCTATGATTGCGATCCAATTCCAAGCAATTTCCCGGTAACGTTTATTGATGGTTTATTTATGATTGCTATGATTGCGATCCAATTCCAGGCTATGACATAAACATGTAATGACATAATATTGACCTCGGTTTCGAAGTCAAGGCTATATTCAAAGTCTAGCGTGAAACAGCTGCGAAGTAGTTCATTTGAATAATAAGCATGTGTCACATTCCAACTATTTTGTTTTGCAGAAGATCAATTTCAGTTGACATCAAAATGAACAATTATTGTCTGGTCTTTATAAGCAGTCCTACGTTATTAAATAGGACATTGATAGTTTAGTTAGTTTATACAAATTTATTTTAGCTCGATTGTGAAACAAGTTCTTACAACTTATACTAATCACTCTCGAAACCTCATTCCTGATGAAAATCCATCCCCACGAGGGAGAGAGAAGAGGCAGCGTGGAATTAAATGCCTTGCCTAAGAGTACAAACGTAACGGCTCCAGCGGGGCTCGAACTCCGGGCCTTTCAAAGCGAA
The DNA here is from genome assembly GCA_014843695.1 of Archivesica marissinica. Taxonomy (NCBI): domain Eukaryota; kingdom Metazoa; phylum Mollusca; class Bivalvia; order Venerida; family Vesicomyidae; genus Archivesica; species Archivesica marissinica. The sequence continues at coordinate 19,378,041 of CM026390.1, read as the reverse complement.
CGTGCTACCACTGACTGATGATGATGATGATGATGATGATGATGATGATGATGATGATGATGATGATGATGACGATGACGACGATGACGACGACGACGACGACGACGACGACGACGACGACGACGACGACTACTGGAGTAGTAGAAGTAGAGAGATAAAATCAGGCCATGATTTGAAACAGATAGTCTGTGAAAAGTTTTAAGCACACATAAACGTTAAGCACTAGGTTAGTATATCAGCAGAATCGTATTGTGCATTAAACAGACTAACCCACTATGAGTAGTCTACATATATATCTTTGTTGTAACTGTTGGATAATGCAAGATGATTTCAAAACAAAGAAAAAAAAAGAACCTGAAGTAGAACTCAAAGTTTGTGAATCAATTGTTCGAAAGAGCGTATTATATACATTGTTACATATATATACAGTCTACACAAGCTATGTCAAAGTCGGTTGTGTCCAATTACCCGGTTATCTCGAAGTCAGTTCAAAGTCCCGTTTCAGATTCTTGTCATTTTACATATAACTGGCTCCGTTTATGTCGATTTTCGTTAACTCAAACTTCGGTTATGTCGAAGTATTGTGTTCGGTCCGACGGAATTCGACTTAACGAATGTAGACTGTGTGTGTATGTGACACACTAATTATATTTCATATATATCACAGGGATCATTCTAGAGGGCGCCCTAGCGACCCTGACTTCGCACTCTGGGGGCCCCACTTCTCCCTAAAAAAAATAAAAATTATTGTTTGTTTTGTTTTTTTACGATTTTCAAACAAATTGTGTCTAGTAAGATACACTGACCCATTATAAAGCACTCCTTCTATTTAAATGTTGTATTTAATGGTTTGTACTGTGCATTTTAACGCTATTTTGTAGAAGTATTTTAAAGAACACCATTTAAGGAATCAATCACGCGCTTTCTCACTTCTCCCAAAAATTCTGACCTAGAATGACCCCTGATATCAATTACCGATCACGTGTGTATAGTATGCAGAGATATTGCTACGTTCTCAAATATTACCATTTATCATTTGTATATTTCAGAACTATCTTACATTTCCACGGAATCAACAAGACCACTGGCCAGCTTGTGTCAAATAACGAAATTAAACAGTAATACATTAAGTTTAAACTTTATTTATTTTACAATGATTGTGAAGCCAGTTCTAACAACTTATATTAACCACTCTCGTTGGCGCGGATGAACGCGTATATATGGTCATTCGTGTGGGGAGGAAACCCACCTGTCTGATCTGGCGACCACCGTACCATCTCAGATACTTCCCGGTCCGAGGATCGAACCCAGGTTGCATTGGTGAGAAGCGAGCGCGCTAACCACTGCGCTAATCGGACAGCCATACATTACTGTCATTAGAGTGCATTACCCTTTGAAATGTGTGAAATAATTACCAGATCTCACTACAATGACATCAATTTATCATCTTTTAGTGACATTTTCTGTTTTCATTTAGGGGTTCAGAAGAAATACTCTTCTGTAAACCTGCTTATTTGTTATATTGTTGCTTGTAAATGACCCATTTGTGTGTTTACAGTCAAACCTGTCTTAAGCAGCCACCCAAGGGAATCATAGAAAATGGCTGCTTAGCGCAGGTGGCTGCTTAATAGAGGTCAAATGTATAATAAAACAGCATATTGGGAATCTGGAAACTGGCTGCTTAATACAGGTTGGCTGCTTAATAGAGGTGACCACTAAACCAGGTTTGACTGTATATGCAAATAAAACTTCTTCTTCTTCTTCTTGTTTATCAGTTCAGTTTATTTTGTTTTTACTGCTGCAATTTCAGACTTCTTGCAAGTGCTATGAATGCTCTGTCACGTTTATTCGATACTACGCCGGAAGTGCGTGACGTCCTTGAGTCAACACTGTTGATTGCTGATCCTTCCGCCATCTCTGTGACACAGATATTATTTATTTTCATGGCTGTTTTAATCTTCTTTGGGTCACTGGCAGCTTTAGTTGTAATACAGTATTCGTGGACGCGGTAAGCTGATTTTTGCATTTTAATTTCGTGTCATAATACAAATCTTGAACATTTATTTCCAGTATCAGTACAACATTTTCTCAAAGTTACTACCTTCATGCACATTATTCATATAGTGTTCGATATCATACGTTGGCATGCACAATCTATGTGAAAGTTACTACCTTCATGCACATTATTCATATAGTGTTCGATATCATACGTTGGCATGCACAATCTATGTGAAAGTTACTACCTTCATGCACATTATTCATATAGTGTTCGATATCATACGTTGGCATGCACAATCTATGTGAAAGTTACTACCTTCATGCACATTATTCATATAGTGTTCGATATCATACGTTGGCATGCACAATCTATGTGAAAGTTACTACCTTCATGCACATTATTCATATAGTGTTCGATATCATACGTTGGCATGCACAATCTATGTGAAAGTTACTACCTTCATGCACATTATTCATATAGTGTTCGATATCATACGTTGGCATGCACAATCTATGTGAAAGTTACTACCTTCATGCACATTATTCATATAGTGTTCGATATCATACGTTGGCATGCACAATCTATGTGAAAGTTACTACCTTCATGCACATTATTCATATAGTGTTCGATATCATACGTTGGCATGCACAATCTATGTGAAAGTTACTACCTTCATGCACATTATTCATATAGTGTTCGATATCATACGTTGGCATGCACAATCTATGTGAAAGTTACTACCTTCATGCACATTATTCATATAGAAAACACTCTCCGACATATACAGATGCTATTGTAGAGATTGACTATAAAGATTTGCTAACTGGCTTAAATGAAGTAATAACTCATATGCTCAAAGAGGCCCATTTAAGGTTATGTTGGTTTATCTTGATTTTCATAAATGTAATGACTCGTTGTGACTAGAGAAATTATTGATATGTTAAGCTTTCTACAGATACGAGACCGATAGACAAGTTGTTGTGGAAAAGGAAGAAGACAGACTGGAACAAGAAATGGAACTAAGCACAATTAGAAGCCGGCAATCCAGTAAGCTGTCTTCTTTGATGGCTGCTACTGCTGCTATTAACCCAGCTTATACTGAGACGGAGTTCATCACAAGGTATTCGTAGTGCAAAACATAACCTCGTAGTAAATCCATCGAACAAAGTTTAGCTATGCCGAATGTATTTATAATATATACAAGTATGTTTTAATAACTTCGAAATCACAGTAAAGTGTAATGTAGCATAGTTTGCAGTTTCTAAACTGTAATTATCATTACTGGATGGAATATACTTCGTCATAGTTCCATCGCATTGAGTAAAACCATAGAATATGTTTTGTTTTTTTGTCAGAAATGGTGGAATTTCTCCGAGTGTGAAGGCAACACCACAGTTTGAAACGCAAGAGATATGGATTGACTTTAAGCAAGAACCACTTGGACCCTATCTAAACAGACAGATGGTGGAGAATGCAGAACAGAGTGTAATCGATAGTGGTGTTGGTAATACGTCTGTGCCTTCTGACAGCGATCCCAAGAACAGTTTGCATTCCATTGCATCTGACACTGACGGACGTAGGTCATCCATGCGCCTAATGCCTGATGAGTTATCTGCATCTGACACTGACGGATGTAGGTCATCCATGCGCCTAATGCCTGATGGGTTATCTGTAGATGGAGAAGGCCCCGTAATGACGTCAAGTCCGATGGTGAGTCGAGAGTTACAGCATGTAGTTGAAGCTAGCACCGACAAAGTAAATACAGACCGAAGCGAGCTTACGGATAATGCCACTATCAATGGCGCCAGAAAAGGAAAGAAAGGCGATTCTCTGTTACTTTTAGATGGAACAGGGGAATCGGAGACAGACGACGAATTAGACAACGATGTCAATACAGAAAACAACGCCGGGGATTTGATTGTTGAAGATATAATTCCAAATAAACACGTTGGCGAAAACTTAGTCGGATCAAATGGAATACCGATTATCACAGTGGCGAAAGATGCAGACGACAGCATTAAAGGGAATGAAAATATAGCCGCCATTGAGATTACCTCCTTCTGAGTGATAGTGGCGAATGGTATGTGTCGGCAGATAGCATGGAAATATATGAAAATATTGACACATTTAGACAACGTTCATTCTATTGAGATGGACGTAATGCGCAAACAACAACATAAAGTATGAATATATTGACAAATATGTGAAAAAAGATGAAAATACTGGTACTATGACAAAAGTAACCGACATACGATATCAAGAATACATAAATATATACTACATGTATCTTAATTCAGATAACTATACCCACACATGACTATTTGATTGTGCAATAAATACTAATTGTGTGTATCACCAATATTAAATATTACCATGTGTATTGGAGTTTACTTCTTCATGAATCTGGAGAAACCCCACTTCTCCGAACTGTCGAATGCCATACCATCTCATACGCTTTCCAGGTCGAATATCGAACCCTGGATGCATTGGTGAGAAGATGTGTGCTAATCACTTCGATAATCCTAATGTTTCTTTTTCATTTTATTATTTACAATGTCCGCCTCCATGGTCTAGTGGTTACGGTCGCTGACTTGTATACCACTGTAACCTATCATCACTGATGGTCACGGGTTCGAGCCCCGCTCAAGCCGTGTCTCATTTATATGAAAAAGTTGGCAGTTTCTTACGGAGGTTGGTGCACCCAAGTACTGGTTAACCGCTGGAGCCTGCCCAGGAAAGTTAAGTAAACTGCCCGCCGGCGATATAGCCCGAAATGGTGCTGATGCAGGCGTATAACCCGAAATATAACATAATATTATTTACAATTATTTACAAGAACAATACTAATTAATGTTGTATTAATACAACAAGAGTACATTCAAATGCAATGTAGATCTACTTGTATAAACTAAATATTTTCAATTACAAAATATTGAATTTTCCTAAAGAAATGTTTTTGTTAATGTTTAAAAGTCATGAATACTAGTTATTTCACTCGTATTAGTTTCATTATATCCACATTTCCCCACCTGGTTTCACTAATAATATAACACTTTGTATATAGAAAATCCAATTATGTTAAAAAAATAATTTATATCGCGATATTCAAAATATTGTAGCCTAACATAATTGCAGATGCATAATAGTTTGCCAAAAGGGAACCACGCTTTTGCATGATTTGAAGAAATGTTCATATGTATCAACACAGTTTCGTAACAAACACTGTTTTCAGGCTTTGTTAATTTACATTTTAATACTATATTTGGATTAATAAATTAGAAATTTACTTTGGAAAATTTAATGGCATTGATAGAAACAATACATTATGTAAATTATGCAATCAAAATGTAATTGAACCCGAATATTATTTTATATTATGTTGTGAAAAATACAGAGATATACGATTGAAATATTTGGGCTACATAACATGGTCATCAATAAATAAATTTATATCTATCATGTCAAGCAAAAATAAAAAATATTTGATAAATGTTTGTACGTACATCAAAGAAGCTATGTCATTACGTAGTAATACCCTGTCAATTACTACTGTTTCGTAAATGTATTGTATTTGTTTATATATGTACAGGTATATCTGTAAGATGTTTTGTGATGTCTTTGCCATATTTCTATCGTTGTAAATGGCCAAAGGCAATTTAGTTGCTGATTATGCCAATACATTTGAAACTTGATGTTATCTATTATCTACGCTACTTTGAAGCATTGTGTACAAATGTGTCCACCGAACGTGTAGGGTTTGGATTGTTTGTTCTTGAGAAAATAATTGTAAATATCTGTGTTCTCAGATACATCAGCTTCCATAGCAGTTTTCCATATAACACAAATCACTTAGGGGGAAAATACATTTGCAATACATGTTGTTCAGTGGATACATCATGCAAAAGCCTGGTTCCTTTCTTGGCAAACTATTATGCATATCTTAGAAAACACATGTTAATTTAAACTTTATTTAGTTTACAACGATTGCGACTTATATTAATCACTCTCGTTGGCGCGGATGAAAGTGTAAATGTTGTCATTCGTGTGGGAGGAAACCGGAGTACCCGGAGAAAACCCACCTGTCCGATCTTGCGACCATGTCACATAATTCACGGTCCGAGGATCGAAGCCGGGTTTCATTGGTGAGAAGCGAGCGTGCTAACCACTGCGCTAATCGGACAGCCAAGTCTAGACTTGCAAAAGATGATAATGATATAAGAGTGATGGCTGATTATTTAGTGAACAGAAACCCATTCACACCGGAACCTGAGCTGAGAAGCATATCAAGTCATGTTAATATGATGCTTATAGTTAACACAGATAATAGACAATATTACATATTAGACAATCATGTTCTTTGACCAAACTCTTTCAAACAGAACTAATCTTATTTGCAATGCAGAGATATTTTGACAAAATTATTTATTACAATTTTAGATGTAGAATTTAACAGTGACGCAAACATATTTAGGTTTGACCAATTATTTATTACAATGTTAGATGTAGAATTTAACAGTGACGCAAACATATTTAGGTCTGACAAATTATTTATTACAATTTTAGATGTAGAATTTAACAGTGATACAAACTTATTTAGGTCTGACAAATTATTTATTACAATTTTAGATGTAGAATTTAACAGTGACGCAAACTTATTTAGGTTTGACCAATGACAGAACCATGGTTTAAAGCACCTTACCCTTGAATAGTTGGGGCAGACCAGTAAAAATAAAGTGAAATTCCGATTCAATGTTGTTCATATTACATGATTTACAGAGTCGTTGTTCCCGGGGTATATTGCTACATCGACCCGATTCTATAAATAAATGATGAGCAGATACACAAAATCTAGACAGGGCAATAAGATATTTCCTCTCATGTATGCATTTAATATACATCTCGCGGTCAAATGTATGCCTAAAAATACAGTATGGCTGTAAACGCGGGGAATTGTCAATGTCCGAATACCACGACTGATACTAGTTATCAAATATATTAACATAAGAATGTGGTTATCAATAACTTGGTCCCTCCATACATACACAACACATGGTCATCAAGAATATTTTTTATTCTAACACGACCCAGCTAATAACATACATACTTAGAGATTAAAATCTACCTCGGGTTATTCTGCGATATACCTACCTTGAACTATGCTGTGCGCGCACTGTGTTTTGGATATTCCATTTATACAATGCGTGTAAAGTTTTATGAATGAAAGTCACATGATGTTTGTAAATACTACCGTGAGAATTCGCGGAAGTGAGCTATTTTTAGAATCAGATAATCTCTTGTCCGTCTTGTTTTTCTGTTAAGTAACGTTTCAGTTACTATTCTGTACGGTTTTATTTGACAAAATAAATAAAATTATTGATCAGTTACAACTTTTGTTCATTTATGCACTAGATTGATATTTTCCATAAAAAATAACGTCATCACCCCTTACGCGGGAAAAATTTCGAAAGCCAAATGCAGCGGAGTAGCACGGCGTTTGAAGAAAATACTCCTTTGATTCTCGTCTAAAATTATTAGAAGTAAGTCGTGTTAGAATCGAAATAATAAATATCAACCGTGTTATATTCGGCGTGATATATTTCTACGCATAAGAACGACAAACGAAGGTTATTCTGCGATATACCACGGTTGATACTTATTATTTCTTAAACATACGTAGCCCAATTTTTATTTCGGTATGTAACATTATTGTCAGAATCGTTTCTCAATGATGAGTACATTTTAAAAGTCAAAGATAACACTTTTGTCCAGTAGTTCAAAATAATAAATTTTCTAAAAGTTCTCCGTATACGGCTGATATGTGTGTGGACTACCTGACACTTAACATACGACGCAAACGAATGTGCATGGACAATTTCAATGTCGGTAGCGACACGTACACCTCATATTTCTGAAGAGAAATTTAGAACAGAACCAACTAATATAAATCAAATAACTGTACTTTTTCTAGATAGTGCTAATTCAATATGTTGAAATACAGAAAACAAACTGTGTAATGAGAAGGAAGCGTGCTGGGCTATGTGTTTTTGGAAACGCAGTCAGTTTCCGTTTCTATATAGGTTAATACCTCAGGTATTTAAGCGAGCTTACGTTTTCTATTTTTGTATCGGAAATGTATGTAACAGCTGTAGTTGGTCGACCATTTTCAAAAATCATAACTTGTTTTATTTATATTAATATTCAGACCCCATGTTTCACAGTAAGTCTACACTCTCATCTTGTTTTTATCTTGTTCTTAACAACTACTAACCACTCTGTGCACACTTCTAGTACATGTATATGTACATATTGTAGGCTTACGGGCTTTTAACATTTAAGGTGTTAGGTCTTTGCACGTTTTTATCATCATACTACCAGTGTCCTCTGGTGGAATTATAGTAGCTGAGGAGGCCTATTAGCTCACTTTTCTACCCCCCCCCCCACGCATGGCCATAATAGCTAAATTAATGACTGTTAGCCATTAACAGAGAAGAAGAAGTATTTTAACTGCAGGGATTCTGGTGAGCGCGCAAATAAAATCATGCCTGCATACAAGCTAAGAAATAGTTTCTAGTCATCAATTGATACAATACCATTCATATCAGAATTAATATTTTGTATGATGTCATTCACGAAAAACTATCAATTGTGTGCGTATTTCAAATAATTTCCGAGGTGGTTTGTAATCCGAATTTAAATTTTTTTATACAGAAAGTCATAATTAACTTTGACCATTCGTTCACCGACCAGTGGAGCATGAATTAATTGAGTGAATAGTTACGTCACTGGTCAGTTAGTGTTCAGTTGTCGTCGGTATTGGACGTTTGTTCAGCATTTTAAAAAAAAGGCATATAATCATATGTGCAAAGTACTTCCCGCTGAGACTGACAGTCCAGCCGTTTGTATTTATAAAAATGGACATCTGCTTCACATCGACGCTAACTGTCTGGATTCAAAAAACTTTACGTTACAGCTGTGTCAAAGAACCAGAAAGCTATTCTATGCATTCTTCATTTTAGTACTTCTTGGTAAACTTTCGGAGATTTGGTACTTTTGGTAGAGTCTATATTCAAATAGAATGCTCACTAATTGGGACCAAACTTATCTAGACGATATCTTGGAATGAGTGTCCAGTGTGCTTGTTCCGTACTTCACCCATTTTATTTTTAACATACTACAATATGATTGTAGATGAATCATATTAAGCCCACCGTTTGCGCATGCGCATGTATTAATTAAAGCACTTCTTTTTATTTGTTCTCGTTTATCATTCCAAAGATATTGGTAAAACATTAGATTTACTTCATTTAGTTTATTCATAGATATGTACGATGATTCCATAATATATGTACAGTCTACATCCGTTGTGTCAAAGTCGGTTATGTCGAAGTATTTTGTTTGGTCCAACATAGCGGATGTAGACTATATGTAACTGTTGATAGTAGGATATATTTCATCACGGTTATCCTAATGTTAGGAAGTTGTGATAGCGCGTTCGCTTCAGGTGCGAAAGGTCCGGAGTTCGAGCCCCACTGGAGCCGTTACGATTGTGCCCTTAGGCAAGGCATTTAATTCCACGTTGTTTCTTCTCTCGTGGCGATGGATTCCATCATGAATGAGGTCTCGAGAGTGATTTATATAAGTTGAAATAACTTGTTTCGCAATCGAGCTAAAATAAATTTGTATAAACTAATGTTACTAACATGGCGGGCGTTTAATAGACGGTGACAGACTGTCACGTGGTTACATGCATTGAATATCTCAATGATTTGCCATCACGTATCGTCTTGTAAACGGGTTCGCCATCGATCGATTTCATAACAAACTGTATACATGCATTGTTAGTTAACAAAAGTTTGTCCATGACTTCATTTGGGACAGCAAGCTGTTGACGTATAGAGGCAATACTCCTACACACACTATACTCAATGGAACTGCTGACAACATTTACTAGCATGTTCGATATTACATACAATATCCCAAGTCAAGTCAAATATCATTTATTCTCTCATTTCATGACATACATGAATACATGAGGTTTTACAATCAATACAATACATGAGGCTCATAATATTACTAACATACTTATACATATATAACAATGATAAACCTTTGCATGACTATGGTTCATGGTTCAGTGTAGAATAGTACATCGCCACTGCAAATGTATAAGTTAGCTAGCTAACATGCCGGAGCGTCAACATTTTACGCTACGTTATGTGTGTAGTTATCTTATATACATAATATAAATGTTCTATTTCTAACCGAACTAACGTATAAGTAAAATTACATTGCTACATTCTGCGTATTAACTGAGCAAAATGAAACTTTATTTATTTTATTTGTTTACCTTTGCACATATATTATAGACAGGGTTGTTTCCTATATTGTAGGTATACATTTGATGAATTTACATAGTTTTATAAATTCACCTTTATTATTCGTATTCATTAGCTGCTCAAATGTATACATATTTGGTCTTCTGACTTGTATACCACTGTAACCTATCATCACGGGTTCGAGCCCCGCTCAGGCCGTGTCTAATTTATATGAAAAAGTTGGCAGTTTCTTACGGAGGTTGGTGCACCCAAGTACTGGTTAACCGCTGGTGCCTGCCCAGGAAAGGTGTTGTTAGGTAAACTGCCCGCCGGCGATATAGCCCAAAATGGGGCTGATGCAGGCGTAAAACCCGAAATATAACATAACATTGGTCTTCTGTAATAGTAAGGTCTCGAGTATATTGTATTGTCGTTTTTTCCAGCTTGCTACAGCTATGTTTGGTATAGTGTTTAACTTTTTTAATTTTTAAAATGGCGTTGTGTGCAAAACTATTATAGACACAACGCGAACGAAAGTAATTGTCTTTAAGATAGTATTTTCGGTTTGTGAAGTGAACCAATTTCTTTGGCTAAACTGGTTCAAAAGTTACCATAACGCCATCTGCATGAGACATTTAGATAGATTCTGTACACTGAGTAGACGTATTTCGATTGACAGTATCGTCTGCCAGGCCCGTCGCTGGGCATACGCAAGTACGCACGTGCGTATCATTGGTCTCAGAAAACGAAAAAAATGAAAACTCCAAAAATGCATTAAAACCCCGGGGGTGGGTTTGTAGGGATACATAGGCGCCGGGATGTGTGTAGTGGTGGAATAATTGAGCCCATTGCAAATATTGTGCATCTCAAAATTTAGTTTGTGCTATTTTACGTGCTTGTTTAATTGATAAGGGCGATATATCATGTATATTATACATCTAGCCTTAATTTATGCCTTTATTCGGATTGTCGTAAGAACTTTAGTCCTGCAATTGTATGTTACAAAATGCAAGAAATTGCTTCCTCATTTCAAAAAAATTCCGGGGGGCATGGCCTCGGACCCCCCTAGCGTACTCGCTCGCTATGCTCACTCGATAAACAAGCATATTTTGGCCGTGCGTATCATCAAAATAGCTCCAGCAACGGCCCTGTCTGCTATGATTGCAACATTAATGTATTCAATGATGTCAATTTGTATTAATGAAAGTTTCAAGTGCCAATCAAATGCGAGTCACCATGTATTATTATTATTAGAACCATGCTCACATAGGATAGATATACATGTACTATGGAAGCCCTGGAGGGACATTTAAAATTAAAACTTAATAATTCTATCTTAATATTTAAAATATATATTTTCAAACTTAATGCTTAATATTTAAAAATTAAAACTTGACATTCAAAAGCATTGAAGAAATTCGTTGACATTGAAGCCACGAGGTAGCGGCAGTTCAAGGCGGCAACGTAAGTAACATTAATATATTGTGTGTGTCTCTTTTTTAATCCTTAAGACGGTAACTTGGATGAAAACTAATAAGTATTGCCTCATTAATCAGTTGATATTGATAATAGATCTTCAAACGACATTTTGCCGAAGGGAAAGTTGGTAGTGTTTGATGTAACAGCCATAGCATGTGTTTTATAACGCTGTATTTTATTTCATCTTATTCCTTTTTCATTAAAGGACGTGAACATGGAAAGCACGATGTTATTTGCCTTCCTGGTTTTATTGAACGTTGCTCCCGTGTCAACAGTTGTGCCATCACCATTGCCATCAGAAAACGGAAGCACCAGATTTAGAACTGATTGCCCAGTACTTTTATGCTGGTTTTAAGTACGCAGAGATTGTTTTACTCCTCTTATGTCGACATAATATATGCCTTGGCCTTCGTCAGTTAAAGCGGATACTTCGTTCTAACAATTTACGACGTCGCTTTGTTACATATACTCCATTAGAAATCATACACGAAACTATAGAAAAAGAAATACAGTTTAGCGGAGACTACTTAGGGTACCGAAGTATGTGGAGGCGTCTGGAAACTGATTATCATTTAAAAGTGAAAAGAGATGATGTTATGATGTTGCTTAAATTAATTGATCCAGACGGTGTTCGTTTAAGGAAAGCGCATAAGCTTAAACGAAGGAAGTACCTCGTCCCAGGACCCAACTATGTGTGGCACATCGATGGTTACGATAAATTAAAACCATTTGGTTTGTGCATCCATGGGGCGATGGATGGATACAGTAGAAGAGTCACGTGGTTAGAAGTTGGTCCTACAAATAATAATCCAAGAATGATAGCGAATTATTATCTTGATACGGTAGCAAGTTATGGATTCGTTCTAAGAATTGTGTGCGCAGATCGTGGAACAGAAAATTCAAGCATTAGTTTTCTCCAGCCCTTTTTCAGAAATGATCATAGTGATTCCATGGCTGGAGTGAAGAGTTTCATGTACGGTAAAAGCACCGCAAATCAGCGTATTGAATGTTGGTGGGGATATTTAAAGCAACAAGGAATAAGTTGGTGGATGAATACGTTGAAGGATTTGAGAGCTCGAGGACGATTTGATACGTCAAACATTCTTCATGTAGAATGCTTGCGGTTTTCTGTGACAGATGTTCTTCAAGCGGAACTTGATCGCATTGCTATCCATTGGAATTTACACAATGTGCGAACACAAAAACATATAGACACTTGTACTGGAAGACCGGAAATGCTGTTTCATATACCAGAACTAACAGGTTCTGTTGATTATGGTGTTGAAGTTGATTTGGATGACGTTGAAATTTGCCATGAACAATACACAATACCTAAGAAAATATGTAGTAATGCTTTCAAGGAGTTGGCTTACATTCTGAAGCCAGACATACAATTCTATCTTAATATTTAAAATTTATATTTTCAAACTTAATGCTTAATATTTAAAAATTAAAACTTGACATTCAAAAGCATTGATCTAAAAGCATATCTACATTACATTAAGCGTAACATATTCCTACACGTGTAGTTCTCTACATTACATTAAGCGTAACATATTCCTACACTTGTAGTTATCTACATTACATTAAGCGTACCATATTCCTACACTTGTAGTTATCTACGTTACATTAAGCGTAACATATTCCTACATCAACCACACACACTTACATTAAGCGTACATATTCCTACACGTGTAGTTATCTACGTTACATTAAGCGTAACATATTCCTACACGTGTAGTTCTCTACATTACATTAAGCGTACCATATTCCTACACTTGTAGTTATCTACGTTACATTAAGCGTACCATATTCCTACACTTGTAGTTATCTACGTTACATTAAGCGTACCATATTCCTACACATGTAGTTATCTACGTTACATTAAGCGTAACATATAACAAAGCAAACGGGACGGGCCACAAGTTCTAGCCTCCGAAATAAATTGACTTGTTGGTAAAATGTTCGGTAAAATTGACTGATTTTGGCTTCCGGTATGAATCAGTAGCTTGTGCTTGTACGCTCATTGGGCTATTGCTAAAAACAAAGCGCCTCTCGTAATAAGTAGAAGCTTGTTGAAATATATATGTCACAGCTTCTTGACACTTACAGATTATATAAATAGATTTACCTCGAATCGTGATTGTTTTCTGTAGCTGTTTTCTGTAGCTGTTTTCTGTAGCTGTTTTCTGTAGCTTTTTTTCTGTAGCTGTTTTCTGTAGCTGTTTTCTGTAGCTGTTTTTTCTGTAGCTGTTTTTTCTGTAGCTGTTTTCTGTAGCTGTTTTCTGTAGCTGGTTTTCTGTAGCTGGTTTTCTGTAGCTGTTTTCTGTAGCTGTTTTCTGTAGCTTTTTTCTGTAGCTGTTTTCTGTAGCTGTTTTCTGTAGCTGTTTTCTCTGTAGCTGTTTTTTCTGTAGCTGTTTTCTGTAGCTGTTTTCTGTAGCTGGTTGTCTGTAGCTGTTTTCTGTAGCTGGTTTTCTGAAGCTGTTTTCTGTAGCTGGTTTTCTGTAGCTGTTTTCTGAAGCTGTTTGCTGTAGCTGGTTTTCTGTAGCTGTTTCTGTAGCTGTTTTCTGTAGCTGTTTTCTGTACCTGTTTTCTGTAGCTGTTTTCTGAAGCTGTTTTCTGTAGCTGGTATTATGTAGCTGTTTTCTGTAACTGTTTTCTGAAGCTGTTTTCTGTAACCAGTTTTCTTTACAGGAATGAATCAGTTATGCTTACGGCAAGCGTGGTTATTTCTTTTCTTTCTTTCGTTTTTGCTTCGGGCACCAAATAGGGGAACCCCATTTATTTGCTTTGTTTAATTATTATGCGTCAGAACTCGAACCCAAGTAGTAGTAGCCCCTAAATAAGACAAATAGTATTTCTTAATTATTAAATAGGACACGATTCTGCCACCTATGAGGAGAACTACCAACTCTTGTTATGCAGGGGAATATGCAAATCTTCCTCTGCCTATTTCTGAAATGGCCTTTTACAAAACCTCAGGGACATGGATTCTTTGTTTTCTTGGCATTCTGCAAAGGATGCAAGCAACATTTTCTTAGTATGTGCACCCACTGGTGGTCTAAATATGTATTGGTAGCCTCTAATGTACAACACCATACGTGTCAATAGTAAACACATGTTCGTAACATTCCAGTGTTTTGTGCAATATTTAAAATCAATATTTACTGAGTAGATAGATAGATTGTTGGTGGTTGGTTGATTGATTGGTTGATTGATTGATTGGTTGATTGATTGGTGGTTGGTGGGTGGTTGGTTGGTTGTTGGTTGGTTGGTTGGTTGGGTCTTAGGGTGGGTGGTTGGTTTGTTGGTTGGTTGATTGATTGATTGATTGATTGATTGATTGATTGATTGATTGATTGATTGATTGATTGATTGATTGATTGATTGATTGATTGATTGATTGATTGATTGATTGATTTCTTTCTTTCTTTCTTTCTTTCTTTCTTTCTTTCTTTCTTTCTTTCTTTCTTTCTTTCTTTCTTTCTTTCTTTTCTTTCTTTCTTTCTTTCTTTCTTTCTTTATAGTTCTGAACTAATCTTCCATAGGGCCCTCTTAAAATTTCTTAACACTGTAGCATTAATGCACATACACAATTCGTATAGCCAAAGTACACAGTTACGCCATGCAATATACATGTATACTGGTGTACAATGTAACTTAAACGAATCAGGTAATGTTATCGAAATACAAAAGCATATTGAATGACAATCATTATATATATAACGTTCTAGTGTCTGACGAATACGCCTAGCATAGGTTCCACCACTGTTATCGGTTGATTGTTAGGGTGACAAATGTTCATGCATGTTCACTGAGAGATAAACTCGTGTTAAAAAGAGATCACGTGCGATTTCTGTGTACTGTATATTCATTCATGTTAGTGTCGTCAATGTGTTAACTATGATAAATTACAATTACATCATGAAACGGGTTTTGTGTGGATATGTTCAGTTTATACAAATTTATTTTAGCTCGATTGCGAAACAAGTTCTTAGAACTTATATTAATCACTCTCGATACCTCATTCCTGATGGAATCCATCGCCACGAAGAAGAGAGAAGGAAGAGGCAACATGGAATTAAATGCCTTGCCCAAGGGCACAATCGTAACGGTTCCAGCGGAGCTCGAACTCAGGATCTTTCGCACCTGAAGCGGGCGCTTTACCACTGCGCTATCACGACTTCCGCATGTTTGGACTACTTATGAAGATTGTTCGACTATGCTGGTAAGTTTCAATTTGAATTAATTTACACGATTGATCTAATTTATCAGTTATATGTACAATGATAGTGTCTGAAACGGGACTTTTATCCGACTTCGATATAACCAGAGAATTCGACATAACCGTCTGTGACATAGCGGATGTAGACTGTAATTAAATATAATGTAAAACATGTCCATTGATGTAGCATATTGTAACTACGGTGTGCATAGTGATTGTGTTCAACACCTGGCTATGATCATTAACAAAAATATACATATAAATATAGTGTGGCGTCCGTGGTCCAGTGGTAGAGCGTCGGATTTGGAATCGACCGTTACCGAGTTCGATACTCGGGTCAGGCCACGTATGTAGTGTCATTGAGCAATGCACCTCACACACATTGCTTAGTACTTGTTGACAACTTAGGTCAGCTAAGCATGCCCAGGAAAACATGCCTTGGTCCCCGCAAGGGGTTTGACATTAATGTAGCATACATACATACATACATACATACATACATACATCGCATCGCATCGCATCGCACCGCATCGCATTATTTAATGGTTGTACTGTGCACTTTAACCCTATTTTGCAGATGTATATTAAAGAACACCATTTAAGGGTTCGCTTCGATCACGCGCTTTCTCACTTTTCCCAAAAATTCTGACCCTATCAGGTTTATTTTAAATTTAACTACTTCATACAAATTTATTTTAGCTCGATTGCGAAACACGTTCTTGCAACTTATATTAATCACTCTCGAGACCTCATTTCTGATCAAATCCATCGCCAAGAGGAAGAGAGAAGAGGCATGTGGAATTTAAATGCCTTGCTTAAGGACACAATCGTAACGGCTCCAGCGGGGCTCGAACTCCGGACCTTTCGCACCTGAAGCGAAAGTAAACTCGGTATATTCATAGCAGAATATCATTAGTTTAATGTTTGTTGAAGCTATTTATTGTCATTGTCAACGGCTTTCTCTATCCCCCACCCCCGAAACAAATCTTTACTTTTCTGTGAATCTGTTAATTTCATGAATGTATTTTTTGTTGATCAGTATGAATTAAATATGCGAATATTGTATGTAATTGTTAAGCCCATAACTACAGTGTTGTTATATTGATCAAATAAATGGAGATATCTACACGCTACACCACCCCAACCCCACACCACCCCAACCCACACCACCCAACCCCACACCACCCCAACCCCACACCACCCCAACCCCTATCTTTGTTATTCCTGGTACCCTGTGTTCAGTTGAGGCCTCCGTATCTTTGTTATTCCTGGTACCCTGTATTCAGTTGAGGCCTCCGTATATTTGTTATTCCTGGTACCCTGTGTTCAGTTGAGGCCTCCGTATCTTTGTTATTCCTGGCACACTGTGTTTAGTTGAGGCCCCGTATCTTTGTTATTCCTGGTACCCTGTGTTCAGTTGAGGCCTCCGTGGCCGAGTGGTTACGGTTGTTGGCTTCTGATCACTTGCCCCTCACTGCTGGGGGTGTCAAATTCTTTCAAGTGAGGATGCTATCAAGCTGGTTTGTGGAAGGTCGGTGGTTCTACCCGGGTGGTTAGTTCAAACAATATTGTATTCAAGAATGGTACATGACATAGGAATAGTTGCAACAGCACAGTTAGGATTGGGGGGAAAGTTACATAGGTCAGTGGTTCTACCTGGATACCGGACATACTGATTGGAGGGGCACCCAGGGTCTTACTCCACCAATAATAGCTGGAGAGTCGTCGTATGACCTAAGTTTTTGGTGCTAGAGAGCTGAAAGGTCAGTACATTATACAGTCAAACCTGTGTTAGTGGTCATTTCCATTAAGCAGCCAGTTTCATGATTCCCTATATGTTGTTTTATTATACATTTGACCTGTACTAAGCAGCCACTTTCTCTGACTCCCTTGGCTGGCTGCTTAAGACAGGTTTGACTGTACATCTAAACTCATTAAATCAGGAAATCGCTTCAGGAGATCCCAACAACTGAGCATGCCCCCGGATCCCCCTAGATTGTCTGGGTTGCCTCTGGCTACGGTATTGCTCCCACACCAAGTCCCATTTTAAATAAAAATTCTTAGCATGCCTCTTAGAGCAGCATTTCAACTGATAAATATAAAACAGCCATGTGCCTTCTAAGAATTATCAGACGGATCTGTAGTCCAGTGCTAACACGCTGTGCTGGTAATCCAGGGATCGCAGGGTCGATCCCCCGTCTGACCATAATAAAATTAACAGTTTCAGGTGGGAAATTATAAATCGCTTCATAAAAATTCTTAGCATACCTCTTAGAGCAGCATTTCAACTGATATATAAAATAAATATAAGACGGCCATGTACCTTCTAAGAATGATCTGTACAGACGGATCTGTAGTCCAGTACTAACACGCTGGGCTGGTAATCCAGGGATCGCAGGTTCGATCCCCCGTCTGACCATAATAAAATTAACAGTCTTTCAGATGGGACGTTAAACCGAGGTCTCGTGTCGGTGCTTTACACCGTGCACGTAAAAGAACCAGAGGAGACTCTGGAATGGGTCTCTGTCTGTATCATTGCACTATCCTCCAATAAATCTAAAATGATTAATCTCTTCAGGAGGCGTCGCTCATATAGGCAACCAGTAGCGACGATAAATAAACCTAAAACACACACACATAAGAATTATTTTGTGCTTAATTCCGGGAAACATCGCACCAACATAGCATGTAGGAATACAATTCCAGTAAATAAATGGCAATTGCATAAATGTTATTAATAGAACACACAATGAAACTAAAACACAACCTTAGCCACAACAATGACACATATGACATGTTAGGTAATATAATAATATTTTTGCAAAATAATTACAATTTAATTGCAATCAACAATTCAACACTTCAAGTTCGCTGTCTAACTTATCGTTGGTTTGCTGAAGAAGAAAATTAAATATTAAGTTATTATAACATAAACTATTTTTTTACAAGCTTAATTTATACAAATTTATTTTAGCTCCATTGCGAAACAAGTTCTTTCAACTTATATTAATCACTCTCGAGACCTCATTCCTGATGCAATCCATCGCCACGAGGGAGAGAGAAAAGGCAACGTGGAATTTAAATG
>CM026390.1:19318029-19357938 GCA_014843695.1 Archivesica marissinica | reverse complement strand
AGCATAGACATATAGAGAATGCACACACTAATCCATGTGTCAAGGGTAGCATAGACATATAGAGAATGTACACACTATTCCTTTTGTCAAGCGTAGCATAGACATATAGAGAATGCACACACTAATCCATGGGTCAAGGGTAGCATAGACATATAGAGAATGTACACACTGATACATGGGTCAAGCGTAGCATATACTTATATAGAATGTACACACTAATCCTTGTGTCAAGCCTAGCATAAACATATAGAGAATGTACACACTAATCCTTGTGACAAGCGTAGCATAGACATATAGAGAATGTACACACTAATCCATGTGTCAAGCCTTTCATAGATATATAGAGAATGTAAACACTAATACATGGGTCAAGCTTAGCATAGAAATATAGAGAATGTACACACTAATCATTGTGTCAAGCCTAGCATAGACATATAGAGAATGTACACACTAATCATTGTGTCAAGCGTAGCATAGATATATAGAGAATGTGCACACTAATCCATGTGTCAAGCGTAGCATAGACATGTAGAGAATGTACACACTACTCCATGTGTCAAGCGTAGCATAGACATATAGAGAATGTAAACACTAATCCATGTGTCAAGCGTAGCATAGACATATAGAGAATGTACACACTAATCCATGTGTCAAAGGTAGCATAGACATATAGAGAATGTACACACTAATCATTGGGTCAAGCGTAGCATAAACATATAGAGAATGTACACACTAATCCATGTGTCAAGCGTAGCATAGATATATAGAGAATGTACACACTAATCCATGTCAAGCGTAGCATAGACATATAGAGAATGCACACACTAATCCATTTCTCAAGGGTAGCATAGACATATAGAGAATGTACACACTAATCCATTTAACAAGCGTAGCATAGACATATAGAGAATGTACACAATAATCCATGTATCAAGCGTAGCATAGACATATACAGAATGTACACACTAATACATGTATCAAGCGTAGCATAGATATATAGAGAATGTACACACTAATCCTTGTGTCAAGCGTAGCATAGACATATAGAGAGTGCACACACTAATCCATGTATCAAGCGTAGCATAGACATATAGAGAGTGCACACACTAATCCATGTATCAAGCGTAGCATAGGACTATAGAGAATGTACACACTAATCCTTGTGTCAAGCGTAGCAAATAGGAATTACACACTAATCCTGTGTCAAGCGTAGCATAGAATATAGAGATGAACACTAATCCATGTATCAAGCGTAGCATAGACATATAGAGAGTGCACACACTAATCCATGTATCAAGCGTAGCATAGGACTATAGAGAATGTACACACTAATCCTTGTGTCAAGCGTAGCATAGATATATAGAGAATGTACTCACTAATCCTTGTGTCAAGCGTAGCATAAAAATATAGAGAATGTATACACTAATCCATGTATCAAGCGTAGCATAGATATATAGAGAATGTACACACTAATCCATGTGTCAAGCGTAGCATAGATATGTAGAGAATGTACACACTACTGCATGTGTCAAGCGTAGCATAGAAATATAGAGAATGCACACACTAATCCATGTGTCAAGGGTAGCATAGACATATAGAGAATGTACACACTATTCCTTTTGTCAAGTGTAGCATAGACATATAGAGAATGCACATACTAATCCATGTGTCAAGCGTAGCATAGACATATAGAGAATGTACACACTAATCATTGTGTCAAGCGTAGCATAGACATATAGAGAATGTACACACTAATCCTTGTGTCAAGCGTAGCATAGACATATAGAGAATGTACACACTAATCCATGTGTCAAGCGTAGCATAGATATATAGAGAATGTACACACAAAAGTCAAGCTAGCATAGACATATAGAGAATGTACACACTAATCCATGTGTCAAGGGTAGCATAGACATATAGAGAATGTACACACTAATCCATGTGTCAAGCGTAGCATAGACATATAGAGAATGTACACACTAATCCATGTGTCAAGCGTAGCATAGACATATAGAGAATGTACACACTAATCCATGTGTCAAGCGTAGCATAGACATATAGAGAATGTACACACTAATCCATGTGTCAAGCGTAGCATAGACATATAGAGAATGTACACACTAATCCATGTGTCAAGCGTAGCATAGACATATAGAGAATGTACACACTAATCCATGTGTCAAGCGTAGCATAGACATATAGAGAATGTACACACTAATCAATGTGTCAAGCGTAGCATAAACATATAGAGATTGCACACACTAATCCATGTGTCAAGCGTAGCATAGACATATAGAGAATGTACACACTAATCATTGTGTCACTGGTAGCATAGATATATAGAGAATGTACACACTATTCCTTATGTCAAGCGTAGCATAGACATATAGAGAATGTACACACTAATCAATGTGTCAAGGGTAGCATAGACATATAGAGAATGTACACACTATTCCTTATGTCAAGCGTAGCATAGACATATAGAGAATGTACACACTAATCCATGTGTCAAGCGTAGCATAGACATATAGAGAATGTACACACTAATCCATATGTCAAGCGTAGCATAGACATATAGAGAATGTACACACTAATCCTTGTGTCAAGCGTAGCATAGACATATAGAGAATGTACACACTAATCCTTGTGTCAAGCGTAGCATAGACATATAGAGAATGTACACACTAATCCATGTGTCAAGCGTAGCATAGACATATAGAGAATGTACACACTAATCCATGTGTCATGCGTAGCATAGATATATAGAGAATGTACACACTAATATGTGTCATCCATGTGTCAAGCGTAGCATAGACATATAGAGAATGTACACACTAATCCATGTGTCAAGCGTAGCATAGACATATAGAGAATGCACATACTAATCCATGTGTCAAGCGTAGCATAGACATATAGAGAATGTACACACTAATCCATGTGTCAAGCGTAGCATAGACATAT
This sequence comes from Archivesica marissinica, assembly GCA_014843695.1. Taxonomy (NCBI): domain Eukaryota; kingdom Metazoa; phylum Mollusca; class Bivalvia; order Venerida; family Vesicomyidae; genus Archivesica; species Archivesica marissinica. The sequence continues at coordinate 19,354,977 of CM026390.1, read as the reverse complement.
AGAGAATGCACACACTAATCCATGTGTCAAGCGTAGCATAGACATATAGAGAATGTACACACTAATCATTGTGTCAATGGTAGCATAGACATATAGAGAATGTACACACTATTCCTTATGTCAAGCGTAGCATAGACATATAGAGAATGTACACACTAATCAATGTGTCAATGGTAGCATAGACATATAGAGAATGTACACACTATTCCTTATGTCAAGCGTAGCATAGACATATAGAGAATGTACACACTAATCCATGTGTCAAGCGTAGCATAGACATATAGAGAATGTACACACTATTCCTTATGTCAAGCGTAGCATAGACATATAGAGAATGTACACACTAATCAATGTGTCAAGCGTAGCATAGACATATAGAGAATGTACACACTAATCCTTGTGTCAAGCGTAGCATATATATATAGAGAATGTACACACAAATCCATGGGTCAAGCGTAGCATAAACATATAGAGATTGTACACACTAATCCATGTGACAAGGGTAGCATAGATATATAGAGAATGTACACACTAATCCTTTGTCAAGCTAGCATAGCTATATAGAGAATGTACACACTAATCCATGTGTCAAGCGTAGCATAGACATATAGAGAATGCACACACTAATCCATGTGTCAAGGGTAGCATAGACATATAGAGAATGTACACACTATTCCATGTGTCAAGCGTAGCATAGACATATAGAGAATGTACACACTAATCCATGTGTCAAGCGTAGCATAGACATATAGAGAATGTACACAATAATCCTTGTGTCAAGCGTAGCATAGACATATAGAGAATGTACACACTAATCCATGTGTCAAGCGTAGCATAGACATATAGAGAATGCACACACTAATCCATGTGTCAAGGGTAGCATAGACATATAGAGAATGTACACACTATTCCTTATGTCAAGCGTAGCATAGACATATAGAGAATGTACACACTAATCCATGTGTCAAGCGTAGCATAGACATATAGAGAATGTACACACTAATCCATGTGTCAAGCGTAGCATAGACATATAGAGAATGTACACACTAATCCATGTGTCAAGCGTAGCATAGACATATAGAGAATGTACACACTAATCCATGTGTCAAGCGTAGCATAGACATATAGAGAATGTACACACTAATCCATGTGTCAATGGTAGCATAGACATATAGAGAATGTACACACTATTCCTTATGTCAAGCTTAGCATAGACATATAGAGAATGTACACACTAATCCTTGTGTCAAGCGTAGCATAGACATATAGAGAATGTACACACTAATCAATGTGTCAATGGTAGCATAGACATATAGAGAATGTACACACTATTCCTTATGTCAAGCGTAGCATAGACATATAGAGAATGTACACACTAATCCTTGTGTCAAGCGTAGCATAGACATATAGAGAATGTACACACTATTCCTTATGTCAATCGTAGCATAGACATATAGAGAATGTACACACTAATCAATGTGTCAATGGTAGCATAGACATATAGAGAATGTACACACTATTCCTTGTGTCAAGCGTAGCATAGACATATAGAGAATGTACACAATATTCCTTATGTCAAGCGTAGCATATATATATAGAGAATGTACACACTATTCCATGTGTCAAGCGTAGCATAGACATATAGAGAATGCACACACTAATCCATGTGTCAATGGTAGCATAGACATATAGAGAATGTACACACTATTCCTTATGTCAAGCGTAGCATAGACATATAGCGAATGCACATACTAATCCATGTGTCAAGCGTAGCATAGACATATAGAGAATGTACACACTAATCATTGTGTCACTGGTAGCATAGACATATAGAGAATGTACACACTATTCCTTATGTCAAGCGTAGCATAGACATATAGAGAATGTACACACTAATCCTTATGTCAAGCGTAGCATAGACATATAGAGAATGTACACACTAATCATTGTGTCAAGCGTAGCATAGACATATAGAGAATGTACACACTAATCGTGGTGTCAAGCGTAGCATAAACATATAGAGAATGTACACACTAATCATTGTGTCAAGCGTAGCATAGACATATAGAGAATGTACACACTAATCATTGTGTCAAGCGTAGCATAGACATATAGAGAATGTACACACTAATCCTTGTGTCAAGCGTAGCATAGATATATAGAGAATGTACACACTAATACATGGGTCAAGCGTAGCATAGACATATAGAGAATGTACACACTAATCCATGTGTCAAGGGTAGCATAGACATATAGAGAATGTACACACTAATCCATGTGTCAAGCGTAGCATAGACATATATAGAATGTACAAACTATTCCTTATGTCAAGCCTAGCATAGCTATATAGAGAATGTACACACTAATCCATGTGTCAAGCGTAGCATAGACATATAGAGAATGCACACACTAATCCATGTGTCAAGGGTAGCATAGACATATAGAGAATGTACAAAATATTCCTTATGTCAAGCGTAGCATAGACATATAGCGAATGCACATACTAATCCATGTGTCAAGCGTAGCATAGACATATAGAGAATGTACACACTAATCAAAGTGTCAAGCGTAGCATAAACATATAGAGATTGCACACACTAATCCATGTGTCAAGCGTAGCATAGACATATAGAGAATGTACACACTAATCCATGGGTCAAGCGTAGCATAGACATATAGAGAATGTACACACTAATCCTTGTGTCAAGCGTAGCATAGACATATAGAGAATGTACACACTAATCCATGTGTCACGCGTAGCATAGACATGTAGAAAATGTACACACTAATCCATTTGTCAAGCCTAGCATAGACATATTGAGAATGTACAAACTAATCCATGTGTCAAGGGTAGCATAGCCATATAGAGAATGTAAACACTAATCCATGTGTCAAGCGTAGCATAGCCATATAGAGAATGTACACAATATTCCTTATGTCAAGCGTAGCATATATATATAGAGAATGTACACACTATTCCATGTGTCAAGCGTAGCATAGACATATAGAGAATGCACACACTAATCCATGTGTCAATAGTAGCATAGACATATAGAGAATGTACACACTATTCCTTATGTCAAGCGTAGCATAGACATATAGAGAATGCACACACTATTCCCTGTGTCAAGCGTAGCATAGACATATAGAGAATGCACATACTAATCCATGTGTCAAGCGTAGCAAAAACATATAGAGAATGTACACACTAATCCATGTGTCAAGGGTAGCAGAGACATATAGAGAATGTACACACTATTCCTTATGTCAAGCTTAGCATAGACATATAGAGAATGTACACACTATTCCTTATGTCAATCGTAGCATAGACATATAGAGAATGTACACACTAATCAATGTGTCAATGGTAGCATAGACATATAGAGAATGTACACACTATTCCTTATGTCAAGCTTAGCATAGACATATAGAGAATGTACACAATATTCCTTATGTCAAGCGTAGCATATATATATAGAGAATGTACACACTATTCCATGTGTCAAGCGTAGCATAGACATATAGAGAATGCACACACTAATCCATGTGTCAATTGTAGCATAGACATATAGAGAATGTACACACTATTCCTAATGTCAAGCGTAGCATAGACATATAGCGAATGCACATACTAATCCATGTGTCAAGCGTAGCATAGACATATAGAGAATGTACACACTAATCATTGTGTCACTGGTAGCATAGACATATAGAGAATGTACACACTATTCCGTATGTCAAGCGTAGCATAGACATATAGAGAAAGTACACACTATTCCTTATGTCAAGCGTAGGATAGACATATAGAGAATGTACACACTAATCATTGTGTCAAGCGTAGCATAGACATATAGAGAATGTACACACTAATCGTGGTGTCAAGCGTAGCATAAACATATAGAGATTGTACACACTAATCATTGTGTCAAGCTTAGCATAGACATATAGAGAATGTACACACTAATCATTGTGTCAAGCTTAGCATAGTCATATAGAAAATGTACACACTAATCATTGTGTCAAGCGTAGCATAGATATATACAGAATGTACACACTAATACATGGGTCAAGCGTAGCATTGACATATAGAGAATGTACACACTAATCCATGTGTCAAGGGTAGCATAGACATATAGAGAATGTACACACTAATCCATGTGTCAAGCGTAGCATAGACATATATAGAATGTACAAACTATTCCTTATGTCAAGCCTAGCATAGCTATATAGAGAATGTACACACTAATCCATGTGTCAAGCGTAGCATAGACATATAGAGAATGCACACACTAATCCATGTGTCAAGGGTAGCATAGACATATAGAGAATGTACAAAATATTCCTTATGTCAAGCGTAGCATAGACATATAGCGAATGCACATACTAATCCATGTGTCAAGCGTAGCATAGACATATAGAGAATGTACATACTAATCAAAGTGTCAAGCGTAGCATAAACATATATAGATTGCACACACTAATCCATGTGTCAAGCGTAGAATAGACATATAGAGAATGTACACACTAATCCATGGGTCAAGCGTAGCATAGACATATAGAGAATGTACACACTAATCCTTGTGTCAAGCGTAGCATAGACATATAGAGAATGTACACACTAATCCATGTGTCACGCGTAGCATAGACATGTAGAAAATGTACACACTAATCCATTTGTCAAGCCTAGCATAGACATATTGAGAATGTACAAACTAATCCATGTGTCAAGGGTAGCATAGCCATATAGAGAATGTACACACTAATCCATGTGTCAAGCGTAGCATAGACATATAGAGAATGTACACACTAATCATTGTGTCAAGGTTAGCATAGTCATATAGAAAATGTACACACTAATCATTGTGTCAAGCGTAGCATAGATATATACAGAATGTACACACTAATACATGTGTCAAGCGCAGCATAGACATATAGAGAATATACCCACTAATCCTTATGTCATGCGTATCATAGTCATATAGAGAATGTACACACTAATCAATGTGTCAAGCGTAGCATAAACATATAGAGATTGCACACACTAATCCATTTGTCAAGCGTAGCATAGACATATAGAGAATGTACACACTAATCCATGTGTCAAGCGTAGCATAGACATATAGAGAATATACACACTAATCCTTATGTCATGCGTAGCATAGACATATAGAGAATGTACACACTAATCAATGTGTCAAGCATAGCCTAGAGATATAGAGAATGTACACATTAATCCATGGGTCAAGCGTAGCATAGACATATAGAGAATATGCACATTAATCCATGGGTCAAGCGTAGCATAGACCTATAGAGAATGTACACACTAATCCATGTGTCAAGCGTAGCCTAGACATATAGATAATGTACACACTAATCCTTGTGATAAATGTTTCGGTTTGTGAAAGCATACATACTATTTTTCGATATCTTTGCTCCTTGTTTGCACAATATGAACTAGATTCACTATTTCTTTGATATTATCTACATTAGAACGTGTTAATGAGTTGCAATTCTTCCACATTATCTACGTTACCACGTGTTCATTAGTTAACAATCTTCCACATTAACTACGGTGCAACGTGTTCATGAGTTAACATGCTTCCACAATATATACGATACCACGTGTTCATGTGTTAACATTTTTCCACATTATCTACCTTACAATGTGGTCATGAGTTAACATTCTTCCACATTATCTACGTTGCAACGTGTTCATGAGTTAACATTCTTCCACATTATCTACGTGGCAACGTGTTCATGAGTTAACATTCTTCCACATTATCTACGTTGCAACGTGTTCATGAGTTAACATTATTCCACATTATCTACGTTGCAACGTGTTCATGAGTTAACATTCTTCCACATTATCTACGTTGCAACGTGTTCATGAGTTAAAATTCTTCCACATTATCTACGTTGCAACGTGTTCATGAGTTAACAGTTTTCCACATTATCTACGTTGTAACTTGTTCATGAGTTAACATTCTTCCACATTATCTACGTTGCAACGTGTTCATGAGTTAACATTATTCTACGTTGCAACGTGTTCATGAGTTAACATTCTTCCACATTATCTACGTTGCAACGTGTTCATGAGTTAACAATATTCCACATTAACTACGTTTCAACGTGTTCATGAGTTAACATTCTTCCACATTATCTACCTTACAACGTGTTCATAAGTTAACAGTCTTCCACATTATCTACGTTGCAACGTGTTCATGAGTTAACAATATTCCACATAATCTAAGTTTCAACGTGTTCATGAGTTAACAGTCTTCCACATTATCTACGTTGCAACGTGTTCATGAGTTAACATCCTTCCACATTATCTACGTTGCAACGTGTTCATGAGTTAACATTCTTCCACATCATCTATGTTGCAACGTGTTCATGAGTTAATATTCTTCCACATTATCTACGTTGCAACGTGTTCATGAGTTAACATTATTCCACATTATCTACGTTGCAACGTGTTCATGAGTTAACAGTCTTCCACATTATCTACGTTGCAATGTGTTCATGAGTTAACAATCTTCCACATTATCTATGTTGCAACATGTTCATGAGTTAACAGTCTTCCATATTATCTACGTTGCAACTTGTTCATGAGTTAACAGTCTTCCACATTATCTACGTTGCAACGTGTTCATGAGTTAACATTCTTCCACATTATCTACGGTGCAACGTGTTCATGAGTTAACATTCTTCCACATTATATACGTTGCAACGTGTTCATGAGTTAACATTCTTCCACATTATCTACGGTGCAACCTGTTCATGAGTTAACATTCTTCCCCATTATATACGTTGCAAAGTGTTCATGAGTTAACAGTCTTCCACATTATCTACGTTGCAACGTATTCATGAGTTAACATTCTTCGACATTAATTACTTTGCAACGTGTTCATGAGTTAACATTCTTCGACATTAACTACGTTGCAACGTGTTCATGAGTTAACATTCTTCGACATTAACTACGTTGCAACATGTTCATGAGTTAACAGTCTTCCACATTATCTACATTGCAACGTGTTCATGAGTTAACATGCTTCCCCATTATCTACGGTGCAACGTGTTCATGAGTTAACATTCTTCCACATTTGCAAATAAAAATATTATCCTAATCCCATACCAAAACAATACAGACAAATATTATACGGTAGCATTTACGGAGATTGTTTGATACGCATTCAGTATAGGGATAACCGGTGATAATTGTTTTCATTTCATATAATTGGTATTTTTATGATGAAAGGATAAATAATTCTAACGAAAAGATAGCATTAAAATTAATGACAATTACAATTTTTTGCAACTAATGTTCTTCAATAAAAGCAATACTGACTATCAAATGATCAAAGTCGTCAAATATACATGTGTGCCCCATAGGTATGTGCTTAATATAGAAATAAACATATGTGCCCCATACATATGTGCTTAATATATTATATAGAAATAAACAAGCCATAACATCTAGGAACAACTATATAACTATCCCTCTATAACAATTGAGCAAATAGACGTAATTGTCATGTATGAAGTTGAGCTATGGCAAGTAATTATGATGTATGAATCTAGGTTGAGCCGTGACAACTAATTATGATATTAAGAATCTCAGTTGAGCCATGGCGAGTAATTATGATGTATGAATCTAAGATGAGCTGTGACAATTAATTATTATGTATAAATCTAATTTGAGCTATGACAAGTAATTATGGTGTATGAATCTGAGTTGAGCCCTGGCAAGTAATTATGATGTATGAATCTATATTAAGCCGTGACAAGTAATTATAATGTATATATCTAGATTGAAACAGGGTAATTCAGTATGTTGTACGATTATAAGTGAGCAAATGGAGGCAATCACAGTCAACTCCAACATCATCACAGTCAACTCCAACATCATTGCAGTCAACATCAACATCATAGCAGTTAGCTCTAGCATCAACAATTTCAACTACAACATCATCACAGTCACTTCGACATCATTGCAAATCAGCATCAACATCATCACAGTCAACGACAATATCTTCATCATAGTCAACTACAACATCATCACAGTCACTACACATAAATACAGTCAACAAAAACATCATCACTTTCAACTCCCACATCATCACAGTCAACTAAAACAAAATCAACTCATACAACATCACAGTCAACTCTCATAACAACTCCCACATAATTACAGTGAACTACCACATCATCACAGTCAACTCCAACATAATCAAAGTTAACTCGTACAACGTCACTTTCAAGTCCCACATCATCACAGTCAACTACAAAATCATCAACCAACTCCCACATCATGACAGTCAACACCCACATCACCACAGTCAACTCCCACACCATCACAGTCAATTCCCACATCATCACAGTCAACTACAAAATCACCAGTCAGCTACCACATCATTAAGGTAAACTCCATATCATCACAGTCAACTTCAAAATCATCAAATTCAATTCCCACGTCAACTCCCACACCATAACGTTCAACTCCCATAGCATCACAGCCGAATTCCACATCATTACAGTCAACTTCCACATAACCAGGTCAACTCGTACAACATCACAGTCAACTCCCACATCATCGCAGTCGATTAACACATAATCACAGTCAACTACTACATCATCACAGTCAACTCCCACATCATAGCACATTCAACTCCCACATCATCACAGTCAACTCCCACATCATCACAGTCTACTCGTGCATCATCACAGTCAACTCGTACATCATCACAGTCAAATCCCTCATCATCACAGTCTACTCGTGCATAATCACAGTCAACTCGTACATCATCACAGTCAACTCCCTCATCATCACAGTCAACTCCCTCATCATCACAGGCAACTCATACATCATCCCAGTCAACTCCCTCATAATAGCACGGTCAACTCCCACATCATCACAAAAACCTCCCAAATCAACATAGTCAAACTCAACATCATATCACATCCATCTCCCACATCATCACAGTCAACTCCAACATCATCACAATCAACTCGTACATCATTAGTCAACTCCTACATCATCACAGTCAACTCCCACATCATCATAGTCAACTCCCACATCATCACTGTCAACTCCCACATCATCATTGTCAACTCCACAATCATCACAATCAACTCCAACATCATCACAGTCAACTCCCACATCATCATAGTCAACTTGTACATCATCACAGTCAACTCCCACATCACCATAGTCAACTCCCACATCATCACAGTCAACTCCCACATCATCACAGTCAACTCGTACATCATCAAAGTCAACTCCAACATCATCACAGTCAACTCGTACATCATCACAGTCAACTCCCACATCATCACAGTCAACTACAACATCATCACAGTCAATGGGTACATCCTCATAGTCAACTCCCACATCATCACAGTCAACTCCCACATCATCACAGTCAACTCCAACATTATCACAGTCAACTCTTACATCATCACAGTCAACTCCAACATCATCACAGTCAACTCCAACATCACCAGAGTCAACTCCCACATCATCATAGTCAACTCCCACATCATCATTGTCAACTCCTACATCATCATTGTCAACTCCACACTCATCACAGTCAACTCCACACTCATCACAGTCAACTCGTACTTTATCAATGTCAACTCCCACATTATCACAGTCAACTCCCACATCATCACAATCAACTCTTACATCATCACTATCAACTCACACGTCATCACAGTCAACTCGTACATTATTACAGTCAACTCGTACATCATCACAGTCAACTCCCACATCATCACAGTCAACTCGTACATCATCACAGTCAACACCCAAATCAACACGGTCAAATCCCACATCATATTACAGGCAACCTTATCTTCATAACAGTCAAATACAACATCATCACTGTCAACTCCACAATAATCACAGTCAACTCCAACATCACCACAGTCAACTACTAAATCATCATAGTCAACTCCCACATCATATCACAGTAAACTTCACCATTATCACAGTCAACTTCACCATTACCACAGTCAACTCGAACACCATCACAGTCAACTACCACATCATTACAGTCAACTACCACATCATCACAGTCAACACCCACATCATCACAGTCAACTCTCACATCATCATATTCAACTCCCACACCATCACAGTCAACTATCACACAATCACAGTCAACTCCCACACCGTCACAGTCAACTACCACATAATTATAGTCAACTACCACATCATCACAGTCAACTATCACATCATCACAGTCAACTCACACAACGTCACAGTCAACTACAAAATCACCAGTCAGCTACCACATCATTAAGGTAAACTCCATATCATCACAGTCAACTTCAAAATCATCAAATTCAATTCCCACGTCAACTCCCACACCATAACGTTCAACTCCCATAGCATCACAGCCGAATTCCACATCATTACAGTCAACTTCCACATAACCAGGTCAACTCGTACAACATCACAGTCAACTCCCACATCATCGCAGTCGATTAACACATAATCACAGTCAACTACTACATCATCACAGTCAACTCCCACATCATAGCACATTCAACTCCCACATCATCACAGTCAACTCCCACATCATCACAGTCTACTCGTGCATCATCACAGTCAACTCGTACATCATCACAGTCAAATCCCTCATCATCACATTCTACTCGTGCATAATCACAGTCAACTCGTACATCATCACAGTCAACTCCCTCATCATCACAGTCAACTCCCTCATCATCACAGGCAACTCATACATCATCCCAGTCAACTCCCTCATAATAGCACGGTCAACTCCCACATCATCACAAAAACCTCCCAAATCAACATAGTCAAACTCAACATCATATCACATCCATCTCCCACATCATCACAGTCAACTCCAACATCATCACAATCAACTCGTACATCATTAGTCAACTCCTACATCATCACAGTCAACTCCCACATCATCATAGTCAACTCCCACATCATCACTGTCAACTCCCACATCATCATTGTCAACTCCACAATCATCACAATCAACTCCAACATCATCACAGTCAACTCCCACATCATCATAGTCAACTTGTACATCATCACAGTCAACTCCCACATCACCATAGTCAACTCCCACATCATCACAGTCAACTCCCACATCATCACAGTCAACTCGTACATCATCAAAGTCAACTCCAACATCATCACAGTCAACTCGTACATCATCACAGTCAACTCCCACATCATCACAGTCAACTACAACATCATCACAGTCAATGGGTACATCCTCATAGTCAACTCCCACATCATCACAGTCAACTCCCACATCATCACAGTCAACTCCAACATTATCACAGTCAACTCTTACATCATCACAGTCAACTCCAACATCATCACAGTCAACTCCAACATCACCAGAGTCAACTCCCACATCATCATAGTCAACTCCCACATCATCATTGTCAACTCCTACATCATCATTGTCAACTCCACACTCATCACAGTCAACTCCACACTCATCACAGTCAACTCGTACTTTATCAATGTCAACTCCCACATTATCACAGTCAACTCCCACATCATCACAATCAACTCTTACATCATCACTATCAACTCACACGTCATCACAGTCAACTCGTACATTATTACAGTCAACTCGTACATCATCACAGTCAACTCCCACATCATCACAGTCAACTCGTACATCATCACAGTCAACACCCAAATCAACACGGTCAAATCCCACATCATATTACAGGCAACCTTATCTTCATAACAGTCAAATACAACATCATCACTGTCAACTCCACAATAATCACAGTCAACTCCAACATCACCACAGTCAACTACTAAATCATCATAGTCAACTCCCACATCATATCACAGTAAACTTCACCATTATCACAGTCAACTTCACCATTACCACAGTCAACTCGAACACCATCACAGTCAACTACCACATCATTACAGTCAACTACCACATCATCACAGTCAACACCCACATCATCACAGTCAACTCTCACATCATCATATTCAACTCCCACACCATCACAGTCAACTATCACACAATCACAGTCAACTCCCACACCGTCACAGTCAACTACCACATGATTATAGTCAACTACCACATCATCACAGTCAACTATCACATCATCACAGTCAACTCACACAACGTCACAGTCAACTACAAAATCACCAGTCAGCTACCACATCATTAAGGTAAACTCCATATCATCACAGTCAACTTCAAAATCATCAAATTCAATTCCCACGTCAACTCCCACACCATAACGTTCAACTCCCATAGCATCACAGCCGAATTCCACATCATTACAGTCAACTTCCACATAACCAGGTCAACTCGTACAACATCACAGTCAACTCCCACATCATCGCAGTCGATTAACACATAATCACAGTCAACTACTACATCATCACAGTCAACTCCCACATCATAGCACATTCAACTCCCACATCATCACAGTCAACTCCCACATCATCACAGTCTACTCGTGCATCATCACAGTCAACTCGTACATCATCACAGTCAAATCCCTCATCATCACAGTCTACTCGTGCATAATCACAGTCAACTCGTACATCATCACAGTCAACTCCCTCATCATCACAGTCAACTCCCTCATCATCACAGGCAACTCATACATCATCCCAGTCAACTCCCTCATAATAGCACGGTCAACTCCCACATCATCACAAAAACCTCCCAAATCAACATAGTCAAACTCAACATCATATCACATCCATCTCCCACATCATCACAGTCAACTCCAACATCATCACAATCAACTCGTACATCATTAGTCAACTCCTACATCATCACAGTCAACTCCCACATCATCATAGTCAACTCCCACATCATCACTGTCAACTCCCACATCATCATTGTCAACTCCACAATCATCACAATCAACTCCAACATCATCACAGTCAACTCCCACATCATCATAGTCAACTTGTACATCATCACAGTCAACTCCCACATCACCATAGTCAACTCCCACATCATCACAGTCAACTCCCACATCATCACAGTCAACTCGTACATCATCAAAGTCAACTCCAACATCATCACAGTCAACTCGTACATCATCACAGTCAACTCCCACATCATCACAGTCAACTACAACATCATCACAGTCAATGGGTACATCCTCATAGTCAACTCCCACATCATCACAGTCAACTCCCACATCATCACAGTCAACTCCAACATTATCACAGTCAACTCTTACATCATCACAGTCAACTCCAACATCATCACAGTCAACTCCAACATCACCAGAGTCAACTCCCACATCATCATAGTCAACTCCCACATCATCATTGTCAACTCCTACATCATCATTGTCAACTCCACACTCATCACAGTCAACTCCACACTCATCACAGTCAACTCGTACTTTATCAATGTCAACTCCCACATTATCACAGTCAACTCCCACATCATCACAATCAACTCTTACATCATCACTATCAACTCACACGTCATCACAGTCAACTCGTACATTATTACAGTCAACTCGTACATCATCACAGTCAACTCCCACATCATCACAGTCAACTCGTACATCATCACAGTCAACACCCAAATCAACACGGTCAAATCCCACATCATATTACAGGCAACCTTATCTTCATAACAGTCAAATACAACATCATCACTGTCAACTCCACAATAATCACAGTCAACTCCAACATCACCACAGTCAACTACTAAATCATCATAGTCAACTCCCACATCATATCACAGTAAACTTCACCATTATCACAGTCAACTTCACCATTACCACAGTCAACTCGAACACCATCACAGTCAACTACCACATCATTACAGTCAACTACCACATCATCACAGTCAACACCCACATCATCACAGTCAACTCTCACATCATCATATTCAACTCCCACACCATCACAGTCAACTATCACACAATCACAGTCAACTCCCACACCGTCACAGTCAACTACCACATAATTATAGTCAACTACCACATCATCACAGTCAACTATCACATCATCACAGTCAACTCACACAACGTCACAGTCAACTACTCCCACATCATATCACAGTCAACTACACCTTCTTCATAGTCAACATTCCCCAACATCTAGTCAACTTCACCATTACCACAGTCAACTCGTACACCATCACAGTCAACTACCACATCATTGCAGTCAACTACCACACAATCACAGTCAACTCCCACACCGTCACAGTCAACTACTACATAATTATAGTCAACTACCACATCACCACAGTCAACTATCACACCATCACAGTCAACTCCACACTCATCACAGTCAACTCCCATATCAGCACAGTCAACTACCACATCATCAATGTCAACTCCCACATCAACACAGTCAACAAACACATAATCACAGTCAACTACCATATCATCACAGTCAAATATCACATCATCACAGTCAACTACCACATCATCACAGTCAACTCCCACATCATCACAGTCAACTCACACATCATCTTATTCAACTCCCACATCATCACAGTCAACTATCACATCATCACAGTTAACTTCCACACCGTCACAGTCAACTACCACATCATTACAGTCAACTACCATAACATCACAGTCAACGTCCACATCATTGTATTCAACTTCCACATCATCAAAGTCATCTCCCATATCATCACAGTCAACATATTCATCATCACAGTCAACTTCTCCATCATCACAGTCAACTTATCCATCATCACAATCATCTTATCCATCATCACAGTCAACTTATCCATCATCACAATCATCTTATCCATCATCACAGTCAACTTATCCATCATCACAATCATCTTATCCATCATCACAGTCAACGTATCCATCATCACAGTCAACTTTTCCACCATCACAGTCAACTACCACATCATCACATTCAAATACTCCATCATCACATTCAACTTTTCCACCATCACAGTCACCTACCACATCATCACATTCAAATACTCCATCATCACATTCAACTTTTCCACCATCACAGTCAACTACCACATCATCACATTCAAATACTCCATCATCACAGTCAACTATAACATCATCACAGTCAACTCCCACACCGTCACAGTCAACTACTCCCACATCATATCACAGTCAACTCCACCTTCTTCATAGTCAACATTCCCCAACATCTCAGTCAACTATCACATCATCACAGTCAACTACTACATCATCATCGTCAACTCCCACATCAACACAGTCAACAAACACATACTCACAGTCAACTACCATATCATCACAGTCAAATATCACATCATCACAGTCAACTACCATATCATCACAGTCAAATATCACATCATCACAGTCAACTACAACATCATCACAGTCAACTATCATATCATCACAGTCAACTACCACACATCATCACAGTCAACTCCCACATCATCACAGTCAACTCACTAATCATCATATTCAACTCACACATCATCATAGTCAACTATCACATCATCACAGTCAACTCCCACACCGTCACAGTCAACTACCACATCATTACAGTCAACTACCATAGCATCACATTCAACGTCCACATCATTGTATTCAACTCCCACATCATCAAAGTCATCTCCCATATCATCACATTCAACATATCCATCATCACAGTCAACTTCTCCATCATCACAGTCAACTCCCCCATCATCACACTCATCTTATCCATCATCACAGTCAACTTATCCATCATCACAATCATCTTATCCATCATCACAGTCAACTTATCCATCATCACAGTCAACTTTTCCACCATCACAGTCAACTACCACATCATCACATTCAAATACTCCATCATCACATTCAACTTATCCATCATCACAGTCAACTACAATATCATCATAGTCAACTACCACATCAACATAGTGGTGTGTGTATAATATAGAGATGTGTTTATGACATCTATATATGTGTGCATAACATAGAGATATGTGTATAACATAGAGATGTGTTTATAAAATATAGATATGTATGTGAAATATAGATATGTGTAGAACATAGAGATGTGTGTATAACATAGAGATATGTGTATAACATACAGATGTGTGCATAACATAGATATGTGTTTATACTTAATAGAGATATGTACGTGCCATATAGATATGCGTATACCATAGAGTTGTGTGTATAATATAGAGATGTGTTTATAATTAATTGAGATATGTACGTGGCATATAGATGTGTGTATAACAGAGAGATGTGTGTATAATTAATAGAGATGTGTACGTGCCATATAGATGTGTGTATGACATAGAGCTGCGTTTATAATTAATAGAGATAGGTACGTGCCATATAGATGTGTGTATGACATAGAGCTGCGTTTATTATTAATAGAGATATGTACGTGCCATATAGATGTGTGTATGACATAGAGCTGCGTTTATAATTAATAGAGATATGTACGTGCCATATAGATATGCGTATACCATAGAGTTGTGTGTATAATATAGAGATGTGTTTATAATTAATTGAGATATGTACGTGGCATATAGATGTGTGTATAACAGAGAGATGTGTGTATAATTAATAGAGATGTGTACGTGCCATATAGATGTGTGTATGACATAGAGCTGCGTTTATAATTAATAGAGATAGGTACGTGCCATATAGATGTGTGTATGACATAGAGCTGCGTTTATTATTAATAGAGATATGTACGTGCCATATAGATGTGTGTATGACATAGAGCTGCGTTTATAATTAATAGAGATATGTACGTGCCATATAGATGTGTGTATAACATAGAGCTGTGTGTATAATTAATAGAGATATGTACGTGTCATATAGATGTGTGTATAATATATAGATGTGTGTATAACATAGAGCTGTGTTTATAATTAATAGAGATATGTACGTGCCATATAGATGTGTGTATAACATAAATATGTGTTTATAACATATATATGTGTTTATGACATAGATATGTGTGCATAACAGAGATGTGTATATAAGAGAGATATGTATTTATGACATAGATATAATTATGTTTGTGACATAGATATGCGTGTATAACATAGAAATGTGTATATAACATAGGTGTGTGTATACCATAGCAATGTGTGTATTAAATAGAGGTGTGTTTCTGACATAGATATGTGTGTTTAACATAGAGATGTGTTTATAACATAGTTATGTGTTTAGTATTACTGTTGAATCGTGTACATGTAAATAGTGTATTATAATTAATTTTATAATATGTAATATTATTGCATGCACAATTTTCTTCGGGAGATTAATTATGAATTTCAATGTTTATTTAAGATCTAGAGAACAAATAACAACACTTACACTTGATGTGAATATAGATACCATATTATGTCAATACGTAAGTAGCTATCTAAACTTAAGTATGAGTTCCTATTAAACATACATAAACTTGTCATAACTCAATTAAGTAAATATTGGATGATGGAATATTCAGCTGTTCAGTTTTACTCATATTGTGGAAATTGCGTTCATATACATAAGCTTTTTGAAATAGTTCGATTCTCAAATCGCTATACATTATGCACTCTAACATAACATGACATACGTTGTCCAATACATTGCAAAATGGACAGTTATGTTCAACAAGTCAAAGTTTCATATATGACCGTCCCGGCTCGATCCGTATCGGAGCAACACCACATCTAAGCTTACTAAATGCTGCTCTGTGCTTAATTGTCATAATGATTATTGAATACTCACCAGCTTTGAGTTCACGTTAGAACATACAATACGTTCTAAGCTTATATTACGACCACATCCAGAGGTTCATGTGGCACTATTTATTGACAGTAACCATTCTGTACCATATTGTTGTGTGTTTGTTACTCGATGAGGATGTACATTGGATTAATTGTGTGCTTATTAAAACTGTTGATGCACAAGCATGGGACTATTGATGATTATATTACTGGGAAGGGCTTAAAATAATGTTACTAGAACGTGATGCCCAACCCATTTCTTTTTGTTTTGTTGCAATTTTTGTGTAATTATTTATTTATTTATTTCAGTCTCATCTATTCATACTATATATATATAATAGTATAATAGTCTTTCGATGAAACTTATAAGAGCCAAGACACATGTTATCATCACAGATAATTGGTATCATAATACTGTACATTAAAATTCAAAGACAAACCTTGCCCATCTAGACACTTGTGACAATATTACTTAAAAAACAGTGTTTACTGTAACAACTACATTGAAATACCACATACATTATAATGGAAGGTAAAATATCACTATGTATCACTATAGTTTGTCACAATTGGCAGTATAATGTGTCGTAATTGCCAAGTTTTGTTAAAAAAAGAAGCTATTATCTAATATCATACTTGTATGTATAACTAATATTTGTATCCTGGTATTTACAGTTCATTGTAATACACCGTGAAACACTCTAATATTTGTATCCTGGTATTTACAGTTCATTGTAATACACCGTGAAACACTCTAATATTTGTATCCTAGTATTTACAGTTCATTGTAATACACCGTGAAACACTCTTTATATTTCTGGGACAATATTTCGCGCTATACCATTAGCAAAAATATCAGACTTCTCATGTGTGTATAACATAGAGATGTGTGTATAACAAAGAGATGTGTGTATAACATAGAGATGTAATTGTGACATAGAGATGTGTGTATAACATATAGATGTGCTTATTACATAGAGATGTGTGTATAACATATATATGTGCTTATAACAGAGAGATGTGTGTATAACATAGAGATGTGTGTATAACTTAGATATGTGATTGTGACATAGAGATGTGTGTATAACTTAGAGATGTGTGTATAACAGAGAGATGTGTGTATAACATAGTGATGTATGTATAAAATAGAGGTGTGTGTATAACAGAGAGATGTGTGTATAACAGAGATATGTGAATAACATAGAGATGTGTGTATAACATAACAGAGAGATGTGTGTATAAAATAGAGGTGTGTGTATAACAGAGAGATGTGTGTATAACATAGAGATGTGTGTATAAAATAGAGGTGTGTGTATAACATAACAGAGATATGTGTGTATAACATAGAGATGTGTGTATAACAGAGAGATGTGTGTATAACATAGAGATGTGTGTATAAAATAGAGGTGTGTATAACAGAGAGATGTGTGTATAACATAGAGATGTGTGTATAACAGAGAGATGTGTGTATAACATAGAGATGTATGTATAACATAATAGAGAGATGTGTGTATAACATAGTGATGTATGTATAAAATAGAGGTGTGTGTATAACAGAGAGATGTGTGTATAACAGAGATATGTGAATAACATAGAGATGTGTGTATAACATAACAGAGAGATGTGTGTATAAAATAGAGGTGTGTGTATAACAGAGAGATGTGTGTATAACATAGAGATGTGTGTATAAAATAGAGGTGTGTGTATAACATAACAGAGATATGTGTGTATAACATAGAGATGTGTGTATAACAGAGAGATGTGTGTATAACATAGAGATGTGTGTATAAAATAGAGGTGTGTATAACAGAGAGATGTGTGTATAACATAGAGATGTGTGTATAACAGAGAGATGTGTGTATAACATAGAGATGTATGTATAACATAATAGAGAGATGTGTGTATAACATAGAGATGTATGTATAACATAGTGATGTATGTATAAAATAGAGGTGTGTGTATAACATAACAGAGAGATGTATGTATAACATATAGATGTGTGTATAACATAGTGATGTATGTATAAAATAGAGGTGTGTGTATAACATAACAGAGAGATGTATGTAAAACATAGAGATGTGTGTATAACATAGTGATGTATGTATAAAATAGAGGTGTGATTGTGACATAGAGATGTGTGTATAACTTAGAGATGTGTGTATAACAGAGAGATGTGTGTATAACATAGTGATGTATGTATAAAATAGAGGTGTGTGTATAACAGAGAGATGTGTGTATAACAGAGAGATGTATGTATAACATAGAGATGTGTGTATAACAGAGAGATGTGTGTATAACATAACAGAGAGTTGTGTGTATAAAATAGAGGTGTGTGTATAACAGAGAGATGTGTGTATAACAGAGAGATGTATGTATAACATAACAGAGAGATGTGTGTATAACATAGAGATGTGTGTATAGCAGAGAGATGTGTGTATAACAGAGAGATGTATGTATAACATAACAGAGAGATGTATGTATAACATAGATATGTGTGTATAACAGAGAGATGTATGTATAACATAACAGAGAGATATGTGTATAACATAGAAATGTATGTATAACATAGTGATGTATGTATAAAATAGAGGTGTGTGTATAACATAACAGAGAGATGTGTGTATAACATAGAGATGTGTGTATAACAGAGAGATGTGTGTATAACATAGAGATGTGTGTATAAAAAAGAGGTGTGTGTATAACAGAGAGATGTGTGTATAACAGAGAGATGTGTGTATAACATAGAAATGTATGTATAACATAGAGATGTGTGTATAACATAGTGATGTATGTATAACATAGAGATGTGTGTATAACATAGTGATGTATGTATAAAATAGAGGTGTGTGTATAACAGAGAGATGTGTGTATAACATAGTGATGTATGTATAACATAACAGAGAGATGTGTGTATAACATAGTGATGTGTGTATAACAGAGATATGTGTGTATAACATAGAGATGTGTGTATAACATAACATAGAGATGTGTGTATCACTTAGAGATGTGTGTATAACAGAGAAATGTATGTATAACATAGAGATGTGTGTATAACATAACAGAGAGATGTGTGTATAACATAACAGAGAGATGTGTGTATAACATAGAGATGTGTGTATAACATAACAGAGAGATGTGTGTATAAAATAACAGAGAAATGTATATATAACATAGAGATGTGTGTATAACAGAGAAATGTATGTATAACATAGAGATGTGTGTATAACATAGAAATGTATGTATAACAGAGAGATGTGTGTATAACATAGAAATGTATGTATAACATAGAGATGTGTGTATAACATAACAGAGAGATGTGTGTATAACACAGTGATGTATGTATACAATAGAGGTTTGTGTATAACAGAGAGATGTGTGTATAACAGAGATATGTGTGTATAACATAGAGATGTGTGTATAACATAACAGAGAGATGTGTGTATAACTTAGAGATGTGTGTATAACAGAGAAATGTATGTATAGCATAGAGATGTGTGTATAGCATAACAGAGATGTGTGTATAACATAACAGAGAGATGTGTGTATAACATAGAGATGTGTGTATAACAGAGAAATGTATGTATAACATAACAGAGAGTTGTGTGTATAGCATAACAGAGAGATGTGTGTATAACATAGTGATGTGTGTATAACAGAGAAATGTATGTATAACATAGAGATGTGTGTATAACATAACAGAGAGATGTGTGTATAACATAACATAGAGATGTGTGTATAACATAGAGATGTGTGTATAACAGAGAGATGTGTGTATAACATAGAGATGTGTGTATAACATAGAGATGTGTGTATAGCATAACAGAGATATGTGTGTATAACAGAGAGATGTGTGTATAACATAACAGAGAGATGTGTGTATAACTGAGAGATGTGTATATAACATAACAGAGAGATGTGTGTATAACATATAGATGTGTGTATAACATAACAGAGAAATGTGTGTATAACAGAGAGATGTGTGTATAACATAACAGAGAGATGTGTGTATAACAGAGAGATATGTGTATAATATAACAGAGAGATGTGTGTATAACAGAGAGATGTGTGTATAACATAGAGATGTGTGTATAACATAACAGAGAGATGTGTGTATAACATAACAGAGAGATGTGTGCATAACATAACAGAGAGATGTGTGCATAGCATAGAGATGTGTGTATAACATAGAGATGTGCGTATAACATAGAGATGTGTGTTTAGCATAACAGAGAGATGTATGTATAACATAGAGATGTGTGTATAACATAGAGATGTGTGTATAACATAGAGATGTGTGTATGACAGAGAGATGTGTGTATTACATAGAGAGGTGTGTATAATATAGAGATGTGTGAATAACAGAGAGATGTGTGTATAGCATAACAGAGAGATGTATGTTTAACATAGAGATGTGTGTATAACATAGAGATGTGCGTATAACATAACAGAGAGATGTATGTATAACATAGAGATGTGTGTATAACAGAGAGATGTGTGTATAACATAGAGATGTGTGTATAACATAACAGAGATATGTATGTATAACACACAGATGTGTGTATGACATAACAGAGAGATGTGTGTATAACAGAGAGATGTGTGTATAACATAACAGAGAGATGTGTGTATAACAGAGAGATGTATGTATAACATAACAGAGAGATTTATGTATAACATAGAGATGTGTGTATAACAGAGAGATGTATGTATAACATAATATAGAGATGTGTGTATAACATAGAGATGTATGTATAACATAGTGATGTATGTATAAAATAGTGGTGTGTGTATAACATAACAGGGAGATGTGTGTATAACATAGAGATGTGTGTATAACATAGAGATGTGTGTATAACATAGTGATGTATGTATAAAATAGAGGTGTGTGTATAACAGAGAGATGTGTGTATAACATAGTGATGTATGTATAACATAACAGAGAGATGTGTGTATAACATAGTGATGTGTGTATAACATAGAGATGTATGTATAACATAGTGATGTATGTATAAATTAGATGTGTGTGTATAACATAACAGAGAGATGTGTGCATAACAAAGAGATGTGTGTATAACAGAGAGATGTGTGTATAACATAGAGATGTGTGTTTAAAATAGAGGTGTGAGTATAACAGAGAGATGTGTGTATAACAGAGATATGTGTGTATAACAGAGATATGTGTGTATAACATAGAGATTTGTGTATAACATAACAGAGAGATGTGGGTATAACTTAGAGATGTGTGTATAACAGAGAAATGTATGTATAAAATAGAGATGTGTGTAAAACATAACAGAGAGATGTGAGTATAACATAACAGAGAGATGTGTGTATCACATAACAGAGAAATGTATAAATAACATAGAGATGTGTGTATAACAGAGAAATGTATGTATAACATAGAAATGTATGTATAACAGAGAGTTGTGTGTATAACATAGAAATGTATGTATAACATACAGATGTGTGTATAACATAACAGAGAGATGTGTGTATTACATAGTGATGTATGTATAAAATAGAGGTGTGTGTATAACAGAGAGATGTGTGTATAACAGAGATATGTGTGTATAACAGAGAAATGTGTGTATAACATAGAGATTTGTGTATAACATAACAGAGAGATGTGTGTATACATAGTGATGTATGTATACAATAGAGGTGTATGTATAACAGAGAGATGTGTGTATAACAGATATATGTGTTTATAACAGAGATATGTGTGTATAACATAGAGATGTGTGTATAACATAACAGAGAGATGTGTGTATAATTTAGAGATGTGTGTATAACAGAGAAATGTAGGTATAACATAGAGATGTGTGTATAACATAACAGAGAGATGTGTGTATAACATAACAGAGAGATGTGTGTATAACATAGAGATGTGTGTATAACATAACAGAGAAATGTGCGTATAACATAAAAGAGAAATGTATGTATAACATAGTGATGTGTGTATAACAGAGAAATGTATGTATAACATAACAGAGAGATGTGTGTATAACAGAGAGATGTGTGTATAACATAAAAGAGAAATGTATGTATAACATAGTGATGTGTGTATAACAGAGAAATGTATGTATAACATAGAGATGTGTGTATAGCATAACAGAGATATGTGTGTATACATAGTGATGTATGTATACAATAGAGGTGTGTGTATAACAGAGAGATGTATGTATAACAGAGATATGTGTGTATAACAGAGATATGTGTGTATAACATAGAGATGTGTGTATAACATAACAGAGAGATGTGTGTATAATTTAGAGATGTGTGTATAACAGAGAAATGTATGTATATCATAGAGATGTGTGTATAACATAGAGATGTGTGTATAGCATAACAGAGATATGTGTGTATAACTGAGAGATGTGTGCATAACATAACAGAGAGATGTGTGTATAACATAACAGAGAGATGTGTGTATAACAGAGAGATATGTGTATAATATAACAGAGAGATGTGTGTATAACAGAGAGATGTGTGTATAACATAGAGATGTGTGTATAACATAACAGAGAGATGTGTGCATAACATAACAGAGAGATGTGTTTATGACATAGAGATGTGTGCATAACAGAGAGATGTGTGTATAACATAGAGATGTGTGTATAGCATAACAGAGAGATGTATGTATAACATAGAGATGTGTGTATAACATAGAGATGTGTGTATAACATAGAGATGTGTGTATGACAGAGAGATGTGTGTATAACATAGAGAGGTGTGTATAATATAGAGATGTGTGAATAACAGAGAGATGTGTGTATAGCATAACAGAGAGATGTATGTTTAACATAGAGATGTGTGTATAACATAGAGATGTGCGTATAACATAACAGAGAGATGTATGTATAACATAGAGATGTGTGTATAACAGAGAGATGTGTGTATAACATAGAGATGTGTGTATAACATAACAGAGATATGTATGTATAACACACAGATGTGTGTATGACATAACAGAGAGATGTGTGTATAACAGAGAGATGTGTGTATAACATAACAGAGAGATGTGTGTATAACAGAGAGATGTATGTATAACATAACAGAGAGATTTATGTATAACATAGAGATGTGTGTATAACAGAGAGATGTATGTATAACATAATATAAGATGTGTGTATAACATAGAGATGTATGTATAACATAGTGATGTATGTATAAAATAGAGGTGTGTGTATAACAGAGAGATGTGTGTATAACAGAGAGAAGTGGGTATAACATAGAAATGTATGTATAACATAGAAATGTGTGTATAACATAGTGATGTATGTATAACATAGAGATGTGTGTATAACATAGTGATGTATGTATAAAATAGAGGTGTGTGTATAACAGAGAGATGTGTGTATAACATAGTGATGTATGTATAACATAACAGAGAGATGTGTGTATAACATAGTGATGTGTGTATAACATAGAGATGTATGTATAACATAGTGATGTATGTATAAATTAGATGTGTGTGTATAACATAACAGAGAGATGTGTGCATAACAAAGAGATGTGTGTATAACAGAGAGATGTGTGTATAACATAGAGATGTGTGTATAAAATAGAGGTGTGAGTATAACAGAGAGATGTGTGTATAACATAGTGATGTATGTATAACATAACAGAGAGATGTGTGTATAACATAGTGATGTGTGTATAACATAGAGATGTATGTATAACATAGTGATGTATGTATAAATTAGATGTGTGTGTATAACATAACAGAGAGATGTGTGCATAACAAAGAGATGTGTGTATAACAGAGAGATGTGTGTATAACATAGAGATGTGTGTTTAAAATAGAGGTGTGAGTATAACAGAGAGATGTGTGTATAACAGAGATATGTGTGTATAACAGAGAAATGTGTGTATAACATAGAGATTTGTGTATAACATAACAGAGAGATGTGTGTATAACTAGAGATGTGTGTATAACAGAGAAATGTATGTATAAAATAGAGATGTGTGTAAACATAACAGAGAGATGTGTATAAATAACAGAGATATGTGTGTATAACATAGAGATGTGTGTATAACATAACAGAGAGATGTGTGTATAGCATAACAGAGAGATGTGTGTATAACATAGAGATGTGTGTATAACATAGAGATGTGCGTATAACATAACAGAGAGATGTATGTATAACATAGAGATGTGTGTATAACAGAGAAATGTGTGTATAACATAAAAGAGAAATGTATGTATAACATAGTGATGTGTGTATAACAGAGAAATGTATGTATAACATAGAGATGTGTGTATAACATAACAGAGAGATGTGTGTATAACATAGTGATGTATGTATAACATAGAGATGTGTGTATAACAGAGAGATGTGTGTATAACAGAGAGATGTGTGTATAACAGAGAAATGTATGTATAACATAGAGATGTGTGTATAACATAACAGAGAGATGTGTGTATAACATAGAGATGTTGTATAACATAGAGATGTTGTATAACAGAGAGATGTGTGTATAACATAAAAGAGAAATGTATGTATAACATAGTGATGTGTGTATAACAGAGAAATGTATGTATAACATAGAGATGTGTGTATAACATAGAGATGTGTGTATAACATAACAGAGAGATGTGTGTATAACATAAAAGAGAAATGTATGTATAACATAGTGATGTGTGTATAACAGAGAAATGTATGTATAACATAGAGATGTGTGTATAACATAACAGAGAGATGTGTGTATAACATAGAGATGTGTGTATAACAGAGAGATGTGTGTATAACATAGAGATGTTTGTATAACATAGAGATGTGTGTATAGCATAACAGAGATATGTGTGTATAACAGAGAGATGTGTGTATAACATAACAGAGAGATGTGTGTATAACAGAGAGATGTGTGTATAACATAACAGAGAGATGTGTGTATAACATAAAAGAGAAATGTATGTATAACATAGTGATGTGTGTATAACAGAGAAATGTATGTATAACATAGAGATGTGTGTATAGCATAATAGAGAGAGATGTGTGTATAACATAACAGAGAGATGTGTGTATAACAGAGAGATGTGTGTATAACATAGTGATGTGTGTATAACATAGAGATGTGTGCATAGCATTACAGAGATATGTGTGTATAACAGAGAGATGTGTGTATAACATAACAGAGAGATGTGTGTATAACAGAGAGATGTGTGTATAACATAACAGAGAGATGTGTGTATAACATATAGATGTGTTTATAACATAACAGAGAAATGTGTGAATAACATAGAGATGTGTGTATAACATAACAGAGAGATGTGTGTATAACAGAGAGATGTGTGTATAATAAAACAGAGAGATGTGTGTATAACAGAGAGATGTGTGTATAACATAGAGATGTGTTATAACATAACAGAGAGATGTGTGTATAACAGAGTGATGTGTGTATAACATAGAGATGTGTGTATAACATAACAGAGAGATGTGTGTATAACAGAGAGATGTGTGTATAACATAACAGAGAGATGTGTGCATAGCATAACAGAGAGATGTGTGCATAGCATAGAGATGTGTGTATAACATAGAGATGTGCGTATAACATAACAAAGAGATGTATGTATAACATAGAGATGTGTGTATAACAGAGAGATGTGTGTATAACATAGAGATGTGTGTATAACATAACAGAGATATGTATGTATAACATACAGATGTGTGTATGACATAATTGGGAGATGTGTGTATAACAGAGAGATGTGTGTATAACATAACAGAGAGATGTGTGTATAACATAGAGATGTTTGTATAACATTACAGAGAGATGTGTGTATAATAGAGAGATGTGTGTATAACATCGAGATGTGTGTATAACATAGAGATGTGTGTATAACATAACAGAGAGATGTGTATATAACAGAGAGATGTGTGTATAACAGAGAGATGTGTGTATAACATAACCGAGAGATGTGTGTATAACAGAGAGATGTGTGTATAACTTAGAGATGTGTGTATAACATAATAGAGAGATATGTTTATAACATAGAGATGTGTGTATAACAGAGAGATGTTTGCATAACAGAGAGATGTGTGTATAGCATAACAGAGAGATGTATGTATAACATAGAGATGTGTGTATAACATAGATATGTGTGTATAGCATAATAGAGAGATGTATGTATAACATAGAAATGTGTGTATAACATAGAGATGTGTGTATAACATAGAGATGTGTGTATGACATAGAGATGTGTGTATAACATAGAGATGTGTGTATAACATAGAGATATGTGTATAACTGAGAGATGTGTGTATAGCATAACAGAGAGATGTATGTATAACATAGAGATGTGTGTATAACATAGAGATGTGCATATAACATAACAGAGAGATGTAGGTATAACATAGAGATGCGTGTATAACAGATAGATGTGTGTATAACATAGAGATGTGTGTATAACATAACAGAGATATGTATGTATAACATACAGATGTGTGTATGACATAACAGAGAGATGTGTGTATAACAGAGAGATGTGTGTATAACATAACAGAGAGATGCGTGTATAACAGAGAGATGTGTGTATAACATAACAGAGAGATGTGTGTATAACAGAGAGATGTGTGTATAACAGAGAGATGTGTGTATAACATAACAGAGAGATGTGTGCATAGCATAACAGAGAGATGTGTGCATAGCATAGAGGTGTGTGTATAACATAGAGATGTGCGTATAACATAACAAAGAGATGTATGTATAACATAGAGATGTGTGTATAACAGAGAGATGTGTGTATAACATAGAGATGTGTGTATAACATAACAGAGATATGTATGTATAACATACAGATGTGTGTATGACATAATTGGGAGATGTGTGTATAACAGAGAGATGTGTGTATAACATAACAGAGAGATGTGTGTATAACATAGAGATGTTTGTATAACATTACAGAGAGATGTGTGTATAATAGAGAGATGTGTGTATAACATCGAGATGTGTGTATAACATAGAGATGTGTGTATAACATAACAGAGAGATGTGTATATAACAGAGAGATGTGTGTATAACAGAGAGATGTGTGTATAACATAACCGAGAGATGTGTGTATAACAGAGAGATGTGTGTATAACTTAGAGATGTGTGTATAACATAATAGAGAGATATGTTTATAACATAGAGATGTGTGTATAACAGAGAGATGTTTGCATAACAGAGAGATGTGTGTATAGCATAACAGAGAGATGTATGTATAACATAGAGATGTGTGTATAACATAGATATGTGTGTATAGCATAATAGAGAGATGTATGTATAACATAGAAATGTGTGTATAACATAGAGATGTGTGTATAACATAGAGATGTGTGTATGACATAGAGATGTGTGTATAACATAGAGATGTGTGTATAACATAGAGATATGTGTATAACTGAGAGATGTGTGTATAGCATAACAGAGAGATGTATGTATAACATAGAGATGTGTGTATAACATAGAGATGTGCATATAACATAACAGAGAGATGTATGTATAACATAGAGATGCGTGTATAACAGAGAGATGTGTGTATAACATAGAGATGTGTGTATAACATAACAGAGATATGTATGTATAACATACAGATGTGTGTATGACATAACAGAGAGATGTGTGTATAACAGAGAGATGTGTGTATAACATAACAGAGAGATGCGTGTATAACAGAGAGATGTGTGTATAACATAACAGAGAGATGTGTGTATAACAGAGAGATGTGTGTATAACATAGAGATGTGTGTATAACATAGAGATGTGTGTATAGCATAACAGAGAGATGTGTGTATAACAGAGAGATGTGTGTATAACATAACCGAGAGATGTGTGTATAACAGAGAGATGTGTGTATAACATAGAGATGTGTGTTTAACAAAACAGAGATATGTATGTATAACATACAGATGTGTGTATGACATAACAGAGAGATGTGTGTATAACAGAGAGATGTGTGTATAGCATAACAGAGAGATGTGTGTATAACAGAGAGATGTGTGTATAACATAACAGAGAGATGTGTGTATAACAGAGAGATGTGTGTAAAACATAACAGAGAGATGTGTGTATAACAGAGAGATGTGTGTATAACATAGAGATGTGTGTATAACATAGAGATGTGTGTATAACATAATAGAGAGATGTGTTTATAACATAGAGATGTGTGTATAACAGAGAGATGTTTGCATAACAGAGAGATGTGTGTATAGCATAACAGAGAGATGTATGTATAACATAGAGATGTGTGTATAACATAGATATGTGTGTATAGCATAATAGAGAGATGTATGTATAACATAGAAATGTGTGTATAACATAGAGATGTGTGTATAACATAGAGATGTGTGTATGACATAGAGATGTGTGTATAACATAGAGATGTGTGTATAACATAGAGATATGTGTATAACTGAGAGATGTGTGTATAGCATAACAGAGAGATGTATGTATAACATAGAGATGTGTGTATAACATAGAGATGTGCATATAACATAACAGAGAGATGTATGTATAACATAGAGATGCGTGTATAACAGAGAGATGTGTGTATAACATAGAGATGTGTGTATAACATAACAGAGATATGTATGTATAACATACAGATGTGTGTATGACATAACAGAGAGATGTGTGTATAACAGAGAGATGTGTGTATAACATAACAGAGAGATGCGTGTATAACAGAGAGATGTGTGTATAACATAACAGAGAGATGTGTGTATAACAGAGAGATGTGTGTATAACATAGAGATGTGTGTATAACATAGAGATGTGTGTATAGCATAACAGAGAGATGTGTGTATAACAGAGAGATGTGTGTATAACATAGAGATGTGTTATAACATAACAGAGAGATGTGTGTATAACAGAGTGATGTGTGTATAACATAGAGATGTGTGTATAACATAACAGAGAGATGTGTGTATAACAGAGAGATGTGTGTATAACATAACAGAGAGATGTGTGCATAGCATAACAGAGAGATGTGTGCATAGCATAGAGATGTGTGTATAACATAGAGATGTGCGTATAACATAACAAAGAGATGTATGTATAACATAGAGATGTGTGTATAACATAACAGAGATATGTATGTATAACATACAGATGTGTGTATGACATACTTGGGAGATGTGTGTATAACAGAGAGATGTGTGTATAACATAACAGAGAGATGTGTGTATAACATAGAGATGTTTGTATAACATTACAGAGAGATGTGTGTATAATAGAGAGATGTGTGTATAACATCGAGATGTGTGTATAACATAGAGATGTGTGTATAACATAACAGAGAGATGTGTATATAACAGAGAGATGTGTGTATAACAGAGAGATGTGTGTATAACATAACCGAGAGATGTGTGTATAACAGAGAGATGTGTGTATACTTAGAGATGTGTGTATAACATAATAGAGAGATATGTTTATAACATAGAGATGTGTGTATAACAGAGAGATGTTTGCATAACAGAGAGATGTGTGTATAGCATAACAGAGAGATGTATGTATAACATAGAGATGTGTGTATAACATAGATATGTGTGTATAGCATAATAGAGAGATGTATGTATAACATAGAAATGTGTGTATAACATAGACATGTGTGTATAACATAGAGATGTGTGTATGACATAGAGATGTGTGTATAACATAGAGATATGTGTATAACATAGAGATATGTGTATAACTGAGAGATGTGTGTATAGCATAACAGAGAGATGTATGTATAACATAGAGATGTGTGTATAACATAGAGATGTGCATATAACATAACAGAGAGATGTATGTATAACATAGAGATGCGTGTATAACAGATAGATGTGTGTATAACATAGAGATGTGTGTATAACATAACAGAGATATGTATGTATAACATACAGATGTGTGTATGACATAACAGAGAGATGTGTGTATAACAGAGAGATGTGTGTATAACATAACAGAGAGATGCGTGTATAACAGAGAGATGTGTGTATAACATAACAGAGAGATGTGTGTATAACAGAGAGATGTGTG
Organism: Archivesica marissinica; assembly: GCA_014843695.1. Classification (NCBI taxonomy): domain Eukaryota; kingdom Metazoa; phylum Mollusca; class Bivalvia; order Venerida; family Vesicomyidae; genus Archivesica; species Archivesica marissinica. The sequence goes on along the minus strand of CM026390.1, from coordinate 19,323,295 downwards.
TATAACAGAGATGTGTGTATAACATAGAGATGTGTGTATAACATAACAGAGATATGTGTGTATAACATAGAGATGTGTGTATACTAAGAGATGTGTGTATAACAGAGAGATGTGTGTATAACATAACAGAGAGATGTGTGTATAACATAGAGATGTGTGTATAACATACAGAGAGATGTATGTATAACATAGAGATGTGTGTATAACAGAGAGATGTGTGTATAACATAGAGATGTGTGTATAACATAACAGAGAGATGTTATATAACAGAGATGTATGTATAACATAGAGATGTGTGTATAACATAACAGAGAGATGTGTGTATAACAGAGAGATGTGTGTATAACAACAAAGTTATAACAAGAGATGTATGTATAACATAGAGATGTGTGTATAACATAGAGAGATGTGTGTATAACATAACAGAGAGATGTGTGTATAACAGAGAGATGTGTGTATAACAGAGAGATGTGTGTATAACATAGAGATGTGTGTATAACATAGAGATGTGTGTATAACATAGAGATGTGTGTATAACATAGAGATATGTGTATAACTGAGAGATGTGTGTATAGCATAACAGAGAGATGTATGTATAACATAGAGATGTGTGTATAACATAGAGATGTGCATATAACATAACAGAGAGATGTATGTATAACATAGAGATGCGTGTATAACAGATAGATGTGTGTATAACATAGAGATGTGTGTATAACATAACAGAGATATGTATGTATAACATACAGATGTGTGTATGACATAACAGAGAGATGTGTGTATAACAGAGAGATGTGTGTATAACATAACAGAGAGATGCGTGTATAACAGAGAGATGTGTGTATAACATAACAGAGAGATGTGTGTATAACAGAGAGATGTGTGTATAACAGAGTGATGTGTGTATAACATAGAGATGTGTGTATAACATAACAGAGAGATGTGTGTATAACAGAGAGATGTGTGTATAACATAACAGAGAGATGTGTGCATAGCATAACAGAGAGATGTGTACATAGCATAGAGATGTGTGTATAACATAGAGATGTGCGTATAACATAACAAAGAGATGTATGTATAACATAGAGATGTGTGTATAACAGAGAGATGTGTGTATAACATAGAGATGTGTGTATAACATAACAGAGATATGTATGTATAACATACAGATGTGTGTATGACATAATTGGGAGATGTGTGTATAACAGAGAGATGTGTGTATAACATAACAGAGAGATGTGTGTATAACATAGAGATGTTTGTATAACATTACAGAGAGATGTGTGTATAATAGAGAGATGTGTGTATAACATCGAGATGTGTGTATAACATAGAGATGTGTGTATAACATAACAGAGAGATGTGTATATAACAGAGAGATGTGTGTATAACAGAGAGATGTGTGTATAACATAACCGAGAGATGTGTGTATAACAGAGAGATGTGTGTATAACTTAGAGATGTGTGTATAACATAATAGAGAGATATGTTTATAACATAGAGATGTGTGTATAACAGAGAGATGTTTGCATAACAGAGAGATGTGTGTATAGCATAACAGAGAGATGTATGTATAACATAGAGATGTGTGTATAACATAGATATGTGTGTATAGCATAATAGAGAGATGTATGTATAACATAGAAATGTGTGTATAACATAGAGATGTGTGTATAACATAGAGATGTGTGTATGACATAGAGATGTGTGTATAACATAGAGATGTGTGTATAACATAGAGATATGTGTATAACTGAGAGATGTGTGTATAGCATAACAGAGAGATGTATGTATAACATAGAGATGTGTTTATAACATAGAGATGTGCATATAACATAACAGAGAGATGTATGTATAACATAGAGATGCGTGTATAACAGAGAGATGTGTGTATAACATAGAGATGTGTGTATAACATAACAGAGATATGTATGTATAACATACAGATGTGTGTATGACATAACAGAGAGATGTGTGTATAACAGAGAGATGTGTGTATAACATAACAGAGAGATGCGTGTATAACAGAGAGATGTGTGTATAACATAACAGAGAGATGTGTGTATAACAGAGAGATGTGTGTATAACATAGAGATGTGTGTATAACATAGAGATGTGTGTATAGCATAACAGAGAGATGTGTGTATAACAGAGAGATGTGTGTATAACATAACCGAGAGATGTGTGTATAACAGAGAGATGTGTGTATAACATAGAGATGTGTGTTTAACATAACAGAGATATGTATGTATAACATACAGATGTGTGTATGACATAACAGAGAGATGTGTGTATAACAGAGAGATGTGTGTATAACATAACAGAGAGATGTGTGTATAACAGAGAGATGTGTGTAAACATAACAGAGAGATGTGTGTATAACAGAGAGATGTGTGTATAACATAGAGATGTGTGTATAACATAGAGATGTGTGTATAACATAACAGAGAGATGTGTGTATAACAGAGAGATGTGTGTAAAACATAACAGAGAGATATGTGTATAACAGAGAGATGTGTGTATAACATAGAGATGTGTGTATAACATAGAGATGTGTGTATAACATAATAGAGAGATGTGTTTATAACATAGAGATGTGTGTATAACAGAGAGATGTTTGCATAACAGAGAGATGTGTGTATAGCATAACAGAGAGATGTATGTATAACATAGAGATGTGTGTATAACATAGATATGTGTGTATAGCATAATAGAGAGATGTATGTATAAATAGAGGATATGTTTATAACGGTGTGCTACTCAAATAGAGGATATGTTTATAACTGTGTGCTACTCAAATAGAGGACATGTTTATAACGGTGTGCTACTCAAATAGAGGACATGTTTATAACGGTGTGCTACTCAAATAGAGGACATGTTTATAAGTGGGTTCTACACCAATAGAGGAAACGATTATAAATGTGTACTACTCAAATAGAGGAAACGATTATAACTATGTGCTACTCAAATATAGGACATGTTTATAACGGTGTGCTACTCAAATATAGGACATGTTTATAACTGTGTGCTACTCAAATAGATGACATGTTTATAAGTGGGTTCTACACCAATAGAGGAAACGATTATAAATGTGTACTACTCAAATAGAGGAAACGATTATAACTGTGTGCTATTCAAATAGAGGAAACGATTATTACGGTGTACTACTCAAATAGAGGAGACGATTATAACTGTGTGCTACTCAAATATAGGACATGTTTATAACGGTGTGCTACTCAAATATAGGACATGTTTATAACGGTGTGCTACTCAAATAGAGGACATGTTTATAACGATGTGCTACTCAAATATAGGACATGTTTATAACTGTGTGCTACTCAAATATATGACATGTTTATAACTGTGTGCTACTCAAATAGAGGACATGTTTATAATGGTGTGCTACTGTACCATAATCGCATAGTATAAGTTCCAATAAGTCCAGGTATTAACAGACTATTTATCATTACATTGTTACGATGTGCAAAAGCACCATATGGCGCTCTCAAAATCCCACTTCGTCTCCCCGTAATCTAAATTTATCTCATCTTTTATAGAGAAGCAAGCTTGGACATGTCAAGCTACAGATAAAATGTCAAGCTACAGATGTTCCAGTAAACATGTTTGGTATATCTGTAACTCAATATATCAATTGTATAAATATTGTGTAGGTGCAAACACATGCTTGTACGGAAAATAACATGTTAATATTTTGGAATTGTACTGTTAAACATCACACACACAGTACATGTCTGCTGTAATAGCACACATGTGTAGGAAAACCTTTAATATGCTGATCAGGCATACATATAAGGGATGCCCACGCCAAGAATACTTGTTTCTCTGCCAAATGTACTTGCTTCTCTACCAACATAAACAGTTAGTACAGTTTCATGTATATTTGCCTTGTATAATGACCATATACAGCATTATTTGAAATGGACCAATACTCATGAATATTTATCTTGCTATACAACTAATTATATAGGTAAGTAATTAACATAATCAACAGACACCCCATTAGGCTACACACCTCCCGCAATCTGTTAATTAATTATGAAATACAAATATATCCCAACTTGTAAATTCTTTATGAACAACAAAATTTACAAGTATATTATACAATTTACAAATAACCAATGTCAAGGTATACATGTCATAACATGTAATTGTCAATATGACCATTTTGCATATGATACTTGAAACACACAATCACATATTAAAGTTAATGTTAGCGTCCAGTTTATACGGAGTCATTCACGATTGTCTTGGTGTATGTGGGTACGAACGAAAATGGTGCTGTAGCTGTGGAAAAATGGAGAAATGGTAATCTCCTTGGTCGCCATTCTGCTGCATTGTTGTTTTTGATAATGTTAGTTGGTGTTGTTGTTGATGAAAGCACGTCATATGAGGCCTTCATTAAGTTTACATCATCTGGTTTGGATCGAATTGTGAATAACATTTCTGGTCTAAACCATTCTTTCTTTTTTAATATCGACACAATACTTTTAATCACTATACTGTATATATATACTGTATAGTGCATAGTTAACATTGTATTGATTTTCAAAGGCAAAGTTGCAAGCTATATGTCAAATGTGTAAATGAAAAAAAATTGTGTCGATATTAAAAAAGAAAGAATGGTTTAGACCAGAAATGTTATTCACAATTCGATCCAAACCAGATGATGTAAACTTAATGAAGGCCTCATATGACGTGCTTTCATCAACAACAACACCAACTAACATTATCAAAAACAACAATGCAGCAGAATGGCGACCAATGAGATTACCATTTCTCCATTTTTCCACAGCTACAGCACCATTTTCGTTCGTACCCACATACACCAAGACAATCGTGAATGACTCCGTATAAACTGGACGCTAACATTAACTTTAATATGTGATTGTGTGTTTCAAGTATCATATGCAAAATGGTCATATTGACAATTACATGTTATGACATGTATACCTTGACATTGGTTATTTGTAAATTGTATAATATACTTGTAAATTTTGTTGTTCATAAAGAATTTACAAGTTGGGATATATTTGTATTTCATAATTAATTAACAGATTGCGGGAGGTGTGTAGCCTAATGGGGTGTCTGTTGATTATGTTAATTACTTACCTATATAATTAGTTGTATAGCAAGATAAATATTCATGAGTATTGGTCCATTTCAAATAATGCTGTATATGGTCATTATACAAGGCAAATATACATGAAACTGTACTAACTGTTTATGTTGGTAGAGAAGCAAGTAC
>CM026390.1:19296983-19317029 GCA_014843695.1 Archivesica marissinica | reverse complement strand
TTGGTTGTAGATACCCCACAGTTAGTGCAGGCTAGAGGGGTTTGGTTGTGGTTACCCCACAGTTAGTGCAGGTTAGAGGGGTTTGGTTGTGGTTACCCCACAGTTAGTGCAGGTTAGAGGGGTTTGGTTGTGGTTACCCCACAGTTAGTGCAGGCTAGAGGGGTTTGGTTGTGGTTACCCCACAGTTAGTGCAGGTTAAAGGGGTTTGGTTGTAGATACCCCACAGTTAGTGCAGGCTAGAGGGGTTTGGTTGTGGTTACCCCACAGTTAGTGCAGGCTAGAGGGGTTTGGTTGTAGATACCCCACAGTTAGTGCAGGCTAGAGGGGTTTGGTTGTGGTTACCCCACAGTTAGTGCAGGCTAGAGGGGTTTGGTTGTAGATACCCCACAGTTAGTGCAGGTTAGAGGGGTTTGGTTGTGGTTACCCCACAGTTAGTGCAGGCTAGAGGGGTTTGGTTGTGGTACCCACAGTTAGTGCAGGCTAGAGGGGTTTGGTTGTGGTTACCCCACAGTTAGTGCAGGCTAGAGGGGTTTGGTTGTGGTTACCCCACAGTTAGTGCAGGTTAAAGGGGTTTGGTTGTAGATACCCCACAGTTAGTGCAGGCTAGAGGGGTTTGGTTGTGGTTACCCCACAGTTAGTGCAGGCTAGAGGGGTTTGGTTGTGGTTACCCCACAGTTAGTGCAGGCTAGAGGGGTTTGGTTGTAGATACCCCACAGTTAGTGCAGGCTAGAGGGGTTTGGTTGTGGTTACCCCACAGTTAGTGCAGGCTAGAGGGGTTTGGTTGTAGATACCCCACAGTTAGTGCAGGCTAGAGGGGTTTGGTTGTAGATACCCCACAGTTAGTGCAGGTTAAAGGGGTTTGGTTGTGGTTACCCCACAGTTAGTGCAGGCTAGAGGGGTTTGGTTGTAGATACCCCACAGTTAGTGCAGGCTAGAGGGGTTTGGTTGTAGATACCCCACAGTTAGTGCAGGCTAGAGGGGTTTGGTTGTAGATACCCCACAGTTAGTGCAGGCTAGAGGGGTTTGGTTGTGGTTACCCCACAGTTAGTGCAGGCTAGAGGGGTTTGGTTGTAGATACCCCACAGTTAGTGCAGGCTAGAGGGGTTTGGTTGTGGTTACCCCACAGTTAGTGCAGGCTAGAGGGTTTGGTTGTAGATACCCACAGTTAGTGCAGGTAGAGGGGTTTGGTTGTGGTTACCCCACAGTTAGTGCAGGCTAAGGGTTTGGTTGTGTACCCCAGTTAGTCAGGCTAAGGTGGTTGGTTGTAGATACCCCACAGTTAGTGCAGGCTAGAGGGGTTTGGTTGTGGTTACCCCACAGTTAGTGCAGGCTAGAGGGGTTTGGTTGTAGATACCCCACAGTTAGTGCAGGCTAGAGGGGTTTGGTTGTGGTTACCCCACAGTTAGTGCAGGCTAGAGGGGTTTGGTTGTGGTTACCCCACAGTTAGTGCAGGTTAGAGGGGTTTGGTTGTAGATACCCCACAGTTAGTGCAGGCTAGAGGGGTTTGGTTGTGGTTACCCCACAGTTAGTGCAGGCTAGGGGTTTGGTTGTAGATACCCCACAGTAGTGCAGGCTAGAGGGGTTGGTGTGGTTACCCCACAGTTAGTGCAGGCTAGAGGGGTTTGGTTGTAGATTCCCACAGTTAGTGCAGGCTAGAGGGGTTTGGTTGTGGTTACCCCACAGTTAGTGCAGGCTAGAGGGGTTGGTTGTGGATACCCCACAGTTAGTGCAGGCTAGAGGGTTGGTTGTGGTTACCCCACAGTTAGTGCAGGCTAGAGGGGTTTGGTTGTAGATACCCCACAGTTAGTGCAGGCTAGAGGGGTTGGTTGGGACCCCACAGTTAGTGCAGGTTAGAGGGGTTTGGTTGTGGTTACCCCACAGTTAGTGCAGGTTAAAGGGGTTTGGTTGTGGTTACCCCACAGTTAGTGCAGGCTAGAGGGGTTTGGTTGTAGATACCCCACAGTTAGTGCAGGCTAGAGGGGTTTGGTTGTGGTTACCCCACAGTTAGTGCAGGCTAGAGGGGTTTGGTTGTAGATACCCCACAGTTAGTGCAGGCTAGAGGGGTTTGGTTGTGGTTACCCCACAGTTAGTGCAGGTTAGAGGGGTTTGGTTGTAGATACCCCACAGTTAGTGCAGGCTAGAGGGGTTTGGTTGTGGTTACCCCACATTTAGTGCAGGCTAGAGGGGTTTGGTTGTAGATACCCCACAGTTAGTGCAGGTTAGAGGGGTTTGGTTGTAGTTACCCCACAGTTAGTGCAGGCTAGAGGGGTTTGGTTGTGGTTACCCCACAGTTAGTGCAGGCTAGAGGGGTTTGGTTGTAGATACCCCACAGTTAGTGCAGGCTAGAGGGGTTTGGTTGTGGTTACCCCACAGTTAGTGCAGGTTAGAGGGGTTTGGTTGTAGATACCCCACAGTTAGTGCAGGCTAGAGGGGTTTGGTTGTAGATACCCCACAGTTAGTGCAGGCTAGAGGGGTTTGGTTGTAGATACCCCACAGTTAGTGCAGGCTAGAGGGGTTTGGTTGTAGATACCCCACAGTTAGTGCAGGCTAGAGGGGTTTGGTTGTAGATACCCCACAGTTAGTGCAGGTTAGAGGGGTTTGGTTGTGGTTACCCCACAGTTAGTGCAGGCTAGAGGGGTTTGGTTGTAGTTACCCCACAGTTAGTGCAGGCTAGAGGGGTTTGGTTGTAGATACCCCACAGTTAGTGCAGGTTAAAGGGGTTTGGTTGTGGTTACCCCACAGTTAGTGCAGGTTAAAGGGGTTTGGTTGTAGATACCCCACAGTTAGTGCAGGCTAGAGGGGTTTGGTTGTAGTTACCCCACAGTTAGTGCAGGTTAGAGGTGGATGGCTGTAGCTACCCTACAGTTTGTGTGGCTTAGAGGGGTTTCTGTAGTTCACTTCATTCTCACATGTATATCAACATAGTTGTGTAGTTAGGTTTCGTTCACTGTCTGCTTGTCAGCAGTGGAATATTACACTAATTCACTTTCACAATCAGTAATTAAATACTACAAAATTTTATATAATAATACCATTGCATCAATGTCATCCCATCCAGCGGAGCATATTCTGCCATATAGACCATAATGCCTTACAGAGACCGTCCCAGAGTAATCACCAGCGTCACCTTTCTGTATCTCAAAACTATAATCTGAAATAATATATACAGCTATTATATAATCTGAAATAATTATACAAGTTATTATTATATGATCTGAAATAATTATACAAGTTACTATTATCAAATCTATAAGTTATTCAAAAACTACATTTATGTTCATCAAGTTGCTTAGTTTTGACAAACATTTTGAAATAATAAGGATCACCAACCTTCATTTAATGGTAAATCCTTTGTTTTGAAACAAGCAACAGATGCATAGTAAGCCGACTGGTTGCAAGGACCTTCCATCAAACAATCCTCAATAGATTTAGAATCCTCATTGCATGATAATGTCATGTTCTCGAATATATCTTCATAAATCTTTCCATACGCAGATCCACCGATGGATTTGCCGCTATTGAAGCCGAGATCTTGGCACACAAGACTAGCACTGTAGTCATTAAAGCCGCTATCACACACAGCCTCCCAGTTGTTCTTGTTCTTTTTGTTATAGTACAGCACAGGGCCATGGTTAATATGCTTGCCTACACCAGAACCAAGCTTCACTGAAAATTAGCAAACACACGTTTTAAATTTGGTGGTAAATACCCTTTGTAATATATTAACATATTCAGTAACCTTATACCCGGGATCCTACACCGTTATACTTGTAATATATTAACATATTCAGTAACCTTACACCCCGGGATCCTACACCTTATACTTGTAATATATTAACATATTCAGTAACCTTATACCCGGATCCTACACCGTTATACTTGTAATATATTAACATATACCCCGGGATCCTACACCATTATACTTGTAATATATTAACATATTCAGTAACCTTATACCCCGGGATCCTACACCATTATACTTGTAATATATTAACATATTCAGTAACCTGATCCCCTGGAATCCTACACCGTACTTGTAGAATATCAACATAAATATTAACCTGATCGGTAACAAAACACAGCAGCATCCTTGGAGTGATCGGCACAGTTCTTGTCCGGATCCGACTGCTCCCATCCTTCATGCGGACAGTCCTGTAAGGACTCCTCAGATCCGTTACAGTGCAGATTGGACTCGTACACTTTATCTGGTGGATTGCCAAACTTTCCAGTGTATAGAGGAAATCCTGTGACGAAACCGAAGTAACGGCATAGTACCCTGGCATCGTTCACGTCCCAATATCGATTACAGATGGTACCCCACACCTTGTCCACAGATACTTCCACTCGACCGTAGTTATGTTCACCGCCAACCATTCTGTATGAAACACCTACAACAACAACATACTCAACTAGATATTACATGTCTCCCGACTCACTGTTGCTTCAGTGGAGTAATCAAAACATGGAAAAGAAATATCTGAAGTCATTGCAATAAAATGTCATATGTACCGGTAGTATTATGAAGTTTTGGAGATGGAAGTGCAGACAAGATTTGTTATAAAAATGTACAAAGGGTGGTAATTGCGTAAAAATCATCCAACCGGAACGAGATTACAATATGCACAACTACGGTAGACATCATACCGATGCTTCCTGCCACGTTTGGTGAAAATCCAAGAAAGGGATTTGGAGATGAAACGCAGACAAAGTAAAGCCGAACTGATGGATGGACAGTCAGTTATGGCATAAACAATATGTCTCTGTCGGGGGGCGGGGTGATACAATGGATGGACAGTCAGTTATGGCACAAACAATATGTCTCTGTCGGGGGGAGGGGTGACACAGTGATACAGTCAAGTTTGAGGTAAACGCCAGCTCTGAAAACACACCACCCATTTGCAACAGGCTATTTTGTTATAATATTTATGCATGGTAGCTTAAGAAATATAATAGCCCCAAATCTAAAGTGGTGTTTTTATACTTTCTCCCAGTTTATGTTGTTCCGTCAGGAGTACAATGTGTATTGTAGGTCAATAGTTAGAGTCAGGAGTACAATGTGTATTGTAGGTCAATAGTTAGAGTCAGGAGTACAATGTGTATTGTAGGTCAATAGTTAGAGTCAGGAGTACAATGTGTATTGTAGGTCAATAGTTAGAGTCAGGAGTATAATGTGTATTGTAGGTCAATAGTTAGAGTCAGGAGTACAATGTGTATTGTAGGTCAATAGTTAGAGTCAGGAGTACAATGTGTATTGTAGGTCAATAGTTAGAGTCAGGAGTACAATGTGTATTGTAGGTCAATAGTTAGAGTCAGGAGTACAATGTGTATTGTAGGTCAATAGTTAGAGTCAGGAGTACAATGTGTATTGTAGGTCAATAGTTAGAGTCAGGAGTACAATGTGTATTGTAGGTCAATAGTTATAGTCAGGAGTACAATGTGTATTGTAGGTCAATAGTTAGAGTCAGGAGTACAATGTGTATTGTAGGTCAATAGTTAGTCAGGAGTACAATGTGTATTGTAGGTCAATAGTTAGAGCAACAAATTGTACGTAAATCGGAACAGTAGGTTGAATGCCGAATGCAGTATCAGCTAATATTATTTGTATATTAGCCAATTTATTTATGCAATATCATTCAAAAGTTATTATAGTGTGATGTGTACACATGTATATAGTATTTACATATACATTGGTTATTTCTAGACATGTTAATGATACATTGTTTCCTGTGTAATTTCATTATCTCCAACATTTGATGTTATTGTTGAAGTTTATTGTACATTTACATTTGATGTTATTGTTGAAGTTTATTGTACATTTACATTTGATGTTATTGTTGAAGTTTATTGTACATTTACATTTGATGTTATTGTTGAAGTTTATTGTACATTTACATTTGATGTTATTGTTGATGTTTATTGTACATTTACATTTGATGTTATTGTTGAAGTTTATTGTACATTTACATTTGATGTTATTGTTGAAGTTTACTGTACATTTATTCTATTTATAGCATCCATTGCCATCGATGCTCATGTTTACATTGTTACCTTATTTAATTGCATTTATGTAATATCAATGAGCAGCCATTGATGTTTGAAGTTTTATACAGCGCTCATCAATAAAACATATATAGTAGTTATGTGTATATTTCCATTAAATTATTGTTGGCTGCCGGCAGACTGCTGATAAACCCTATGTACAACATAGTTCCAGAGTGGTCCCTGTGCATTATTGACCATCTGCCTATCTGATGTAAATAGTGGTAAATTACATATATATGTATAGATCGCATATAATACCTAATCCACTTCCATAACACTGTTTTTGTTTGTTTTATTATTTAAGTTTATTTAACATCGCTATCGGTTGTCCATTTGAGCGACGGGCAGTTTACCTAACAATACCTTTCCTGGGCAGGCTCCAGCGGTTAACCAGTACTTGGTGCACAAACCGCCGTAAGAAACTGCCAACATTTTCATATAAAGAGACACGGTCTAAGTGGGGCTCGAACCCGTGACCACCAGTGATGATAGGTTACACGGAGGCGGACTCCTTTTGTCGTGGGATTTAGAATTGATATTATAATTATGGTCAAAGGCCTGCTTAGGCTTGTACTGTCTATATAACATGTACAAGGTATCTGTAGACAAATTATACATGAAATAGAACATAAAGTTTACAAATCAATTGTCAAAATTTACAATACTAGCAAATAATTTTCCATGGACCGATCACTTCTCACAGTTGGTAGAAATTACACGATGTCACCGGTGGATTCAGACAGCTGACAAGTATGTACAGTGAAATGATAGAATACATATATATATATATATATGTTCATAATACATTCTCTCACTGGGATCACATACCAAATGTTTGATAGCACAGGGCACCAGCATAATGTCTTCCGATACAGTCGTGTACTTGTCCGTATGATGTTTTAGGACAATCATCAAATGTTCTCTCCGTGCCGGTACAGTTCACACGTGACGTCCAGAATGGTGAGTTATCTCCCCTACCCGTACTCCATTTATAGTGATTGTATGCATGACCTGTAACAAGAGTGACAGAGGAATGGTTGATAAAAAGGCCTGTTTAATATTGTTGTCAATTATATCTGGTTTGGGTTCTCAAAGTGAAGTTATGCAACTAATACTCAAAACATACAACCTTCTCAAGCATAACTTGTAGAATATGACATACCATATTCCTCCTAATAAATGCCCCAGAGGCATAATATTTTCCAATAGGGAGATGTTATGTAATGCCTATATATCATAATTTGATAGTGTTTTTGTGTTCACTACAGGTATCAGTATTTGTTACCACCGATCCCAGTTACTGTGCTTTAGTGTAAACATTTGGATTACATAACAATGGATTAATTATTGGGTAGCTATGCAACTACAAGGTCAATCTTGGAATTGATCGATTTGATTTTATGAAATATGAGGGGCAATACGTATGAATGAAAGATTAAGCAGACTATAAACTATTTAGGAGACTAGCAACCAGCAAAGCAAGCACAGCATATTTCTGAGGTCTCGGTAAACCCATAACTATGGGGGAAATAATTATCCAAATCTTATACAGGAGATGGCAATCTTTGGCAAAGTTTGTGATGTCATATAAAAACTATGCACATTGCTTTTATTAACCCTTTCAACACCAAGTAACTGACATGGACTGGTCCGTGATATTTTTAGATCCAATAAATTAATAAGAAAATTACATTTGGACTAGTTCATTTATCAAAATGGGTAATTTTTTGCCTAAAAATAGTAATATTACTGGTAAAAAGTGCAGATCCTGATGAGACGGCTCGTCACGAGCCGGCTCATCTGGATCTACACTTTTCATAAGCCTATTTAGAGGTCTGTGGTGTTGAAAGGGTTAATATATCAAATAAAGACAATGATATTTGTAAGCTGCAAATGCGAATTTGAATCTCAAACCTATGATGACCTTACCAACCTCAATCCTGCATCATGTCCTAGTGACGTAATAGCGCAGCGGTAGTGCATTCGCTTCAGTTCAGGTGTAAGAGGATAGGATTGTGCCCTTAGGCAAAGCACTTGAATAAGTTGAATTCCACATTGACTCTTCTCTCTCCCTCATGGTCATGGATTCCATTAGGTATGAGTCCTCAAGAGCGATTAAACTAATGTTGCAAGAACTTGTTTCACAATCATGCTAAATTAAATTTGTATAATGTCCTAGTTGTTTACATAAATACAGTATTAACTTATGAACTACCTACCATATGCATATCCTAGTTGTCGACACACAACCAAAGCATCTTTATCGTCCCAGTCGTCTGCACAAATTCGGCCGCTAATGTTCATGAATTTAATGACAACAGGTCCAGCACCATTCTTCCCTGCTATGGACACCGCCACCTCTGTAAATGCAAGTTTCACATACACACATCTCATACAGTGATAACTTTTATTGCACAATGTACTTATGTGCTCATGATTCCTTACAATTCCTCAATGCTCTCAATTCCTCACATGCTCTCAATTCCTCACATGCTCATAATTCCTCACATGCTCTCAATTCCTGTATGCTCTAAATTCCTGAATGCTCTCAATTCCTGAATACTCTCAATTCCTCACATGCTCTCAATTCCTGAATGCTCTCAATTCCTGAATGCTCTAAGTTCCTGAATGCTCTCAATTCCTCACATGCTCTCAATTCCTGAATGCTCTCAATTCCTGAATGCTCTCAATTCCTGAATGCTCACAATTCCTCACATGCTCACAATTCCCTAATGCTCTCAATTCCTGAATGCTCTCAATTCCTCACATGCTCTCAATTCCTGTATGCTCTAAATTCCTGAATGCTCTAAATTCCTGAATGCTCTCAATTCCTCACATGCTCTCAATTCCTGTATGCTCTCAATTCCTGAATGCTCTCAGTTCCTGAATGCTCTCAATTCCTGAATAATCTCAATTCCTCACATGCTCTCAATTCCTGAATGCTCTCAATTCCTCACATGCTCTCAATTCCTGAATGCTCACAATTCCTGAATGCTCACAATTCCTCACATGCTCACAATTCCCTAATGCTCTCAATTCCTGAATGCTCTCAATTCCTCACATGCTCTCAATTCCTGTATGCTCTAAATTCCTGAATGCTCTCAATTCCTCACATGCTCTCAATTCCTCACATGCTCTCAATTCCTGTATGCTCTCAATTCCTGAATGCTCTCAATTCCTGAATGCTCTCAATTCCTGAATGCTCTCAAATCCTCACATGCTCTCAATTCCTCACATGCTCTCAATTCCTCACATGCTCTCAATTCCTCACATGTTCACAATTCCTTGCATGCAATGTTATCTATCTTCCTTTTATGTCAAACCCCTCGCGGGGACGTAGACATGTTGCGCGTCAAAAACCGCAAAGTTAAAAGTATGGGTAGCTGAAAGCATAATTTAAGAAAGTAGTGAAAATAAGTTGTGGTAAAAGTTTAAAAGCAGCTGCGCAGAACAACTAGGGACTGGCATGATCAATATGGCAAACTTCCGTGTTGAATTGCTCTATGGTAGGGAGATGGACAATGTCAGGAGGGAGATGGTTCCAATGGTAGATTGTTTTTGGAAAAAAGGAAAGCTTGTAGTAGTCTGTAGTTGCTGTAATTAACCTATAGCATATGGAATGGCAATGGCGAGCAGGACAGAAGAGGGGAACTAGGTAATTTTCAATGGGAATAGCAACAAGATCATTATGAATTTTATACATAAGTGCTAACCTATTGTCAATACGCCGTTGGTCTAGTCTGTGTAGATTTAGGGAATGTAGCATGTCTGTAACACTAGAGGTACGATAGAAGTCAGCCTTTATCCAACGGGCTGCTCTTCGCTAGACACCATCAATTTGGCGTATCAATATTTGGGTATGGGGCGACCAGATCTCGGAGCCATATTCAAGCTGGGGTCTCACTAGTATCTGGTAAGCCATGGAGTTAAGGGGTTCAGATTTGACCTGGAGGTTTCTACGTAGAAATCCTAATGTTTGGTTTGCTTTCTTTGTTGACCTTTTTATGTGAGTGTCCCACGACAGGTTATTTGAGATATCAACGCCAAGGTATTTGGCTGAGGTGACCGAATCAAGTAGGACTCCATGGAGTTTATATTGACTGGGAATAGGATGTTTCCTTCTGGTGATGTGGATAACTTGACATTTGGAGGGGTTAAATTCCATGTCCCACTCCAACTCTCACTCTTCTAATCTCTTAAGATCGCTTTGGCGTGTGACCGATTCATTTGCAGATGATAGATAGACTGCAGTATCATCTGCAAAGATACGGACTTTGGAACTGATGTTTTGTGGGAGGTCGTTTAGGTAGGCTAGGAAAACGGGTCCAAGTAGGGATCCCTGTGGGACTCCAGAAGACACCGGAATTGCCTCTGAACTAATACCATTAAGGACAACTGACTGGAGTCTATTATCTAGAAAACTCTTAATCCACCTTAATGTTTGACCTCTGACTCCATAGTCATGCATTTTTAGTAATACTTTCTCGTGATTGACCTTATCGAAAGCGTTACTGAAGTCTAATAGGATGAGATCTACCTGATGCTTATTGTAGACAGAGGTAACCAAGTTATTGACTAGCATTACTAGTTGGGTCACGCATGACCATTTTTCTCTAAAACCATGCTGCAAATGGTACAGAATACTGTGGTTAGTGAAGTGTTTTACTATTGAGGAGGAAACTAAGTATGTGTTCTAGAACCTTGCATAGAACACATGTCAGTGAGATAGGCCTATAGTTGGCGGGGTTTGACTTGTCCCCTTTTTTGTAAGTGGGAGCAACATTTGTTACATTATGTGGGGTGATCATGTAATGTTACAGTATGTGAGGGGTGGTCATGTAATGTTACTGTATGTGAGGGGTGGTCATGTAATGTTACTGTATGTGAGGGGTGGTCATGTAATGTTACTGTATGTGAGGGATGATCATGTGATGTTACTGTATGTGAGGGATGGTCATGTAATGTTACTGTATGTGAGGGATGATCATGTGATGTTACAGTATGTGAGGGTTGATCATGTGATATTACTGTGTGTGAGGGTTGATCATGTGATATTACTGTATGTGAGGGTTGATCATGTGATGTTACTGTATGTGAGCGTTGATCATGTGACATTACTGTGTGTGAGGGTTGATCATGTGACATTACTGTGTGTGAGGGGTGGTCATGTAATATTACTGTATGTGAGGGTTGATCATGTGACATTACTGTGTGTGAGCATTGATCGTGTGAAATTACTGTGTGTGAGGGTTGATCATGTGACATTACTGTGTGTGAGGGTTGATCATGTGACATTACTGGTGTGAGGGTTGATCATGTGACATTACTGTGTGTGAGGGTTGATCATGTGACATTACTGTGTGTGAGGGTTGATCATGTGATATTACTGTATGTGAGGGTTGATCATGTGATGTTACTGTATGTGAGGGATGGTGATGTAATGATACTGTATGTGAGGGATGATCATGTGATGTTACAGTATGTGAGGGGTGGTCATGTAATGTTACTGTATGTGAGGGATGATCATGTGATATTACTGTGTGTGAGGGTTGATCATGTGATATTACTGTGTGTGAACGTTGATCATGTGACATTACTGTGTGTGAGGGGTGGTCATGTAATGTTACTGTATGTGAGGGATGATCATGTGACATTACTGTGTGTGAGGGTTGATAATGTGACATTACTGTGTGTGAGGGTTGATCATGTGACATTACTGTGTGTGAGGGTTGATCATGTGATATTACTGTGTGTGAGCATTGATCATGTGACATTACTGTGTGTGAGGGGTGGTCATGTAATGTTACTGTATGTGAGGGTTGATCATGTGACATTACTGTGTGTGAGCATTGATCATGTGAAATTACTGTGTGTGAGGGTTGATCATGTGACATTACTGTGTATGAGGGTTGATCATGTGACATTACTGTGTGTGAGGGTTGATCATGTGATATTACTGTGTGTGAGGGTTGATCATGTGATATTACTGTATGTGAGGGTTGATCATGTGATGTTACTGTATGTGAGGGATGGTCATGTAATGTTACTGTATGTGAGGGTTGATCATGTGATATTACTGTGTGTGAGGGATGATCATGTGACATTACTGTGTGTGAGCATTGATCATGTGAAATTACTGTGTGTGAGGGTTAATCATGTGACATTACTGTGTGTGAGGGTTGATCATGTGACATTACTGTGTGTGAGGGTTGATCATGTGACATTACTGTGTGTGAGGGTTGATCATGTGACATTACTGTGTGTGAGGGTTGATCATGTGATATTACTGTGTGTGAGCATTGATCATGTGATATTACTGTGTGTGAGGGTTGATCATGTGACATTACTGTGTGTGAGGGTTGATAATGTGACATTACTGTGTGTGAGGGTTGATCATGTGACATTACTGTGTGTGAGGGTTGATCATGTGACATTACTGTGTGTGAGGGTTGATCATGTGACATTACTGTGTGTGAGGGTTGATCATGTGATATTACTGTGTGTGTGAGGGTTGATCATGTGACATTACTGTGTGTGAGCATTGATCATGTGACATTACTCTGTGTGAGGGTTGATCATGTGATATTACTGTGTGTGAGCATTGATCATGTGATATTACTGTGTGTGAGCATTGATCATGTGACATTACTGTGTGTGAGGGTTGATCATGTGACATTACTGTGTGTGAGGGTTGATCATGTGACATTACTGTGTGTGAGGGTTGATCATGTGACATTACTGTGTGTGAGGGTTGATCATGTGAAATTACTGTGTGTGAGGGTTGATCATATGACATTACTGTGTGTGAGCATTGATCATGTGACATTACTGTGTGTGAGGATTGATCATGTGACATTACTGTGTGTGAGCATTGATCATGTGACATTACTGTGTGTGAGGGTTGATCATGTGATATTACTGTGTGTGAGCATTGATCATGTGATATTACTGTGTGTGAGGGTTGATCATGTGACATTACTGTGTGTGAGGGTTGATCATGTGATATTACTGTGTGTGAGGATTGATCATGTGATATTACTGTGTGTGAGCATTGATCATGTGATATTACTGTGTGTGAGGGTTGATCATGTGACATTACTGTGTGTGAGGGTTGATCATGTGATATTACTGTGTGTGAGGATTGATCATGTGACATTACTGTGTGTGAGCATTGATCATGTGATATTACTGTGTGTGAGGGTTGATCATGTGACATTACTGTGTGTGAGGGTTGATCATGTGATATTACTGTGTGTGAGGGTTGATCATGTGACATTACTGTGTGTGAGGGTTGATCATGTGACATTACTGTGTGTGAGGGTTGATCATGTGACATTACTGTGTGTGAGGGTTGATCATGTGACATTACTGTGTGTGAGGGTTGATCATGTGACATTACTGTGTGTGAGGGTTGATCATGTGAAATTACTGTGTGTGAGGGTTGATCATGTGATATTACTCTGTGTGAGGGTTGATCATGTGATATTACTGTGTGTGAGGGTTGATCATGTGACATTACTGTGTGTGAGGGTTGATCATGTGACATTACTGTGTGCGAGGGTTGATCATGTGACATTACTGTGTGTGAGGGTTGATCATGTGACATTACTGTGTGTGAGGGTTGATCATGTGATATTACTGTATGTGAGGGTTGATCATGTGATGTTACTGTATGTGAGGGATGGTCATGTAATGTTACTGTATGTGAGGGATGATCATGTGATGTTACAGTATGTGAGGGTTGATCATGTGATATTACTGTGTGTGAGGGTTGATCATGTGATATTACTGTGTGTGAGCGTTGATCATGTGACATTACTGTGTGTGAGGGGTGGTCATGTAATGTTACTGTATGTGAGGGATGATCATGTGACATTACTGTGTGTGAGCATTGATCATGTGAAATTACTGTGTGAGAGGGTTGATCATGTGACATTACTGTGTGTGAGGGTTGATCATGTGACATTACTGTGTGTGAGGGTTGATCATGTGAAATTACTGTGTGTGAGGGTTGATCATGTGACATTACTGTGTGTAAGGGTTGATCATGTGATATTACTATGTGTGAGGGTTAATCATGTGATATTACTCTGTGTGAGGGTTGATCATGTGATATTACTGTGTGTGAGCATTGATCATGTGATATTACTGTGTGTGAGGGTTGATCATGTGACATTACTGTGTGTGAGGGTTGATCATGTGACATTACTGTGTGTGAGGGTTGATCATGTGACATTACTGTGTGTGAGGGTTGATCGTGTGAAATTACTGTGTGTGAGGGTTGATCATATGACATTACTGTGTGTGAGCATTGATCATGTGACATTACTGTGTGTGAGGGTTGATCATGTGATATTACTGTGTGTGAGCATTGATCATGTGATATTACTGTGTGTGAGGGTTGATCATGTGACATTACTGTGTGTGAGGGTTGATCATGTGACATTACTGTGTGTGAGGGTTGATCATGTGACATTACTGTGTGTGAGGGTTGATCGTGTGAAATTACTGTGTGTGAGGGTTGATCATATGACATTACTGTGTGTGAGCATTGATCATGTGACATTACTGTGTGTGAGGGTTGATCATGTGACATTACTGTGTGTGAGGGTTGATCATGTGATATTACTGTGTGTGAGGGTTGATCATGTGATATTACTGTGTGTGAGGGTTGATCATGTGACATTACTGTGTGTGAGGGTTGATCATGTGACATTACTGTGTGTGAGGGTTGATCATGTGACATTACTGTGTGTGAGGGTTGATCATGTGACATTACTGTGTGTGAGGGTTGATCATGTGACATTACTGTGTGTGAGGGTTGATCATGTGACATTACTGTGTGTGAGGGTTGATCATGTGACATTACTGTGTGTGAGGGTTGATCATGTGATATTACTGTGTGTGAGGGTTGATCATGTGACATTACTGTGTGTGAGGGTTGATCATGTGACATTACTGTGTGTGAGGGTTGATCATGTGACATTACTGTGTGTGAGGGTTGATCATGTGATATTACTGTGTGTGAGCATTGATCATGTGACATTACTGTGTGTGAGCATTGATCATGTGACATTACTGTGTGTGAGGGTTGATCATGTGATATTACTGTGTGTGAGCGTTGATCATGTGACATTACTGTGTGTGAGCATTGATCATGTGACATTACTGTGTGTGAGCATTGATCATGTGACATTACTGTGTGTGAGGGTTGATCATGTGATATTACTGTGTGTGAGCATTGATCATGTGATATTACTGTGTGTGAGGGTTGATCATGTGACATTACTGTGTGTGAGGGTTGATCATGTGATATTACTGTGTGTGAGGGTTGATCATGTGATATTACTGTGTGTGAGCATTGATCATGTGATATTACTGTGTGTGAGGGTTGATCATGTGACATTACTGTGTGTGAGGGTTGATCATGTGATATTACTGTGTGTGAGGATTGATCATGTGACATTACTGTGTGTGAGCATTGATCATGTGATATTACTGTGTGTGAGGGTTGATCATGTGACATTACTGTGTGTGAGGGTTGATCATGTGATATTACTGTGTGTGAGGGTTGATCATGTGACATTACTGTGTGTGAGGGTTGATCATGTGACATTACTGTGTGTGAGGGTTGATCATGTGACATTACTGTGTGTTAGGGTTGATCATGTGACATTACTGTGTGTGAGGGTTGATCATGTGACATTACTGTGTGTGAGGGTTGATCATGTGAAATTACTGTGTGTGAGGGTTGATCATGTGATATTACTGTGTGTGAGGGTTGATCATGTGATATTACTGTGTGTGAGGGTTGATCATGTGACATTACTGTGTGTGAGGGTTGATCATGTGACATTACTGTGTGTGAGGGTTGATCATGTGACATTACTGTGTGTGAGGGTTGATCATGTGACATTACTGTGTGTGAGGGTTGATCATGTGATATTACTGTATGTGAGGGTTGATCATGTGATGTTACTGTATGTGAGGGATGGTCATGTAATGTTACTGTATGTGAGGGATGATCATGTGATGTTACAGTATGTGAGGGTTGATCATGTGATATTACTGTGTGTGAGGGTTGATCATGTGATATTACTGTGTGTGAGCGTTGATCATGTGACATTACTGTGTGTGAGGGGTGGTCATGTAATGTTACTGTATGTGAGGGATGATCATGTGACATTACTGTGTGTGAGCATTGATCATGTGAAATTACTGTGTGAGAGGGTTGATCATGTGACATTACTGTGTGTGAGGGTTGATCATGTGACATTACTGTGTGTGAGGGTTGATCATGTGAAATTACTGTGTGTGAGGGTTGATCATGTGACATTACTGTGTGTAAGGGTTGATCATGTGATATTACTATGTGTGAGGGTTAATCATGTGATATTACTCTGTGTGAGGGTTGATCATGTGATATTACTGTGTGTGAGCATTGATCATGTGATATTACTGTGTGTGAGGGTTGATCATGTGACATTACTGTGTGTGAGGGTTGATCATGTGACATTACTGTGTGTGAGGGTTGATCATGTGACATTACTGTGTGTGAGGGTTGATCGTGTGAAATTACTGTGTGTGAGGGTTGATCATATGACATTACTGTGTGTGAGCATTGATCATGTGACATTACTGTGTGTGAGGGTTGATCATGTGATATTACTGTGTGTGAGCATTGATCATGTGATATTACTGTGTGTGAGGGTTGATCATGTGACATTACTGTGTGTGAGGGTTGATCATGTGACATTACTGTGTGTGAGGGTTGATCATGTGACATTACTGTGTGTGAGGGTTGATCGTGTGAAATTACTGTGTGTGAGGGTTGATCATATGACATTACTGTGTGTGAGCATTGATCATGTGACATTACTGTGTGTGAGGGTTGATCATGTGACATTACTGTGTGTGAGGGTTGATCATGTGATATTACTGTGTGTGAGGGTTGATCATGTGACATTACTGTGTGTGAGGGTTGATCATGTGACATTACTGTGTGTGAGGGTTGATCATGTGACATTACTGTGTGTGAGGGTTGATCATGTGACATTACTGTGTGTGAGGGTTGATCATGTGACATTACTGTGTGTGAGGGTTGATCATGTGACATTACTGTGTGTGAGGGTTGATCATGTGACATTACTGTGTGTGAGGGTTGATCATGTGACATTACTGTGTGTGAGGGTTGATCATGTGATATTACTGTGTGTGAGGGTTAATCATGTGATATTACTCTGTGTGAGGGTTGATCATGTGACATTACTGTGTGTGAGCATTGATCATGTGACATTACTGTGTGTGAGGGTTGATCATGTGATATTACTGTGTGTGAGCGTTGATCATGTGACATTACTGTGTGTGAGCATTGATCATGTGACATTACTGTGTGTGAGCATTGATCATGTGACATTACTGTGTGTGAGGGTTGATCATGTGACATTACTGTGTGTGAGCATTGATCATGTGACATTACTGTGTGTGAGCATTGATCATGTGACATTACTGTGTGTGAGGGTTGATCATGTGATATTACTGTGTGTGAGCATTGATCATGTGATATTACTGTGTGTGAGGGTTGATCATGTGACATTACTGTGTGTGAGGGTTGATCATGTGATATTACTGTGTGTGAGGATTGATCATGTGATATTACTGTGTGTGAGCATTGATCATGTGATATTACTGTGTGTGAGGGTTGATCATGTGACATTACTGTGTGTGAGGGTTGATCATGTGATATTACTGTGTGTGAGGATTGATCATGTGACATTACTGTGTGTGAGCATTGATCATGTGATATTACTGTGTGTGAGGGTTGATCATGTGACATTACTGTGTGTGAGGGTTGATCATGTGATATTACTGTGTGTGAGGGTTGATCATGTGACATTATTGTGTGTGAGGGTTGATCATGTGACATTACTGTGTGTGAGGGTTGATCATGTGACATTACTCTGTGTTAGGGTTGATCATGTGACATTACTGGTGTGTGAGGGTTGATCATGTGACATTACTGTGTGTGAGGGTTGATCATGTGAAATTACTGTGTGTGAGGGTTGATCATGTGATATTACTCTGTGTGAGGGTTGATCATGTGATATTACTGTGTGTGAGGGTTGATCATGTGACATTACTGTGTGTGAGGGTTGATCATGTGACATTACTGTGTGCGAGGGTTGATCATGTGACATTACTGTGTGTGAGGGTTGATCATGTGACATTACTGTGTGTGAGGGTTGATCATGTGATATTACTGTATGTGAGGGTTGATCATGTGATGTTACTGTATGTGAGGGATGGTCATGTAATGTTACTGTATGTGAGGGATGATCATGTGATGTTACAGTATGTGAGGGGTGGTCATGTAATGTTACTGTATGTGAGGGATGATCATGTGATGTTACAGTATGTGAGGGTTGATCATGTGATATTACTGTGTGTGAGGGTTGATCATGTGATATTACTGTGTGTGAGCGTTGATCATGTGACATTACTGTGTGTGAGGGGTGGTCATGTAATGTTACTGTGTGTGAGGGTTGATCATGTGACATTACTGTGTGTGAGGGTTGATCATGTGATATTACTATGTGTGAGGGTTAATCATGTGATATTACTCTGTGTGAGGGTTGATCATGTGATATTACTGTGTGTGAGGGTTGATAATGTGACATTACTGTGTGTGAGGGTTGATCATGTGACATTACTGTGTGTGAGGGTTGATAATGTGATATTACTGTGTGTGAGCATTGATCATGTGATATTACTGTGTGTGAGGGTTGATCATGTGACATTACTGTGTGTGAGGGTTGATAATGTGACATTACTGTGTGTGAGGGTTGATCATGTGACATTACTGTGTGTGAGGGTTGATCATGTGACATTACTGTGTGTGAGGGTTGATCATGTGACATTACTGTGTGTGAGGGTTGATCATGTGATATTACTGTGTGTGTGAGGGTTGATCATGTGACATTACTGTGTGTGAGCATTGATCATGTGACATTACTCTGTGTGAGGGTTGATCATGTGATATTACTGTGTGTGAGCATTGATCATGTGATATTACTGTGTGTGAGCATTGATCATGTGATATTACTGTGTGTAAGGGTTGATCATGTGACATTACTGTGTGTGAGGGTTGATCATGTGACATTACTGTGTGTGAGGGTTGATCATGTGACATTACTGTGTGTGAGGGTTGATCGTGTGAAATTACTGTGTGTGAGGGTTGATCATATGACATTACTGTGTGTGAGCATTGATCATGTGACATTACTGTGTGTGAGGGTTGATCATGTGATATTACTGTGTGTGAGCATTGATCATGTGATATTACTGTGTGTGAGGGTTGATCATGTGACATTACTGTGTGTGAGGGTTGATCATGTGACATTACTGTGTGTGAGGGTTGGTCATGTGACATTACTCTGTGTGAGGGTTGATCATGTGACATTACTGGTGTGTGAGGGTTGATCATGTGACATTACCGTGTGTGAGGGTTGATCATGTGAAATTACTGTGTGTGAGGGTTGATCATGTGATATTACTGTGTGTGAGGGTTGATCATGTGACATTACTGTGTGTGAGGGTTGATCATGTGATATTACTGTGTGTGAGGGTTGATCATGTGATATTACTGTGTGTGAGGGTTGATCATGTGACATTACTGTGTGTGAGGGTTGATCATGTGATATTACTGTGTGTGAGGGTTGATCATGTGATATTACTGTGTGTGAGGGTTGATCATGTGACATTACTGTGTGTGAGGGTTGATCATGTGATATTACTGTGTGTGAGGGTTGATCATGTGATATTACTGTGTGTGAGGGTTGATCATGTGACATTACTGTGTGTGAGGGTTGATCATGTGATATTACTGTGTGTGAGGGTTGATCATGTGATATTACTGTGTGTGAGGGTTGATCATGTGACATTACTGTGTGTGAGGGTTGATCATGTGATATTACTGTGTGTGAGGGTTGATCATGTGATATTACT
>CM026390.1:19271782-19295983 GCA_014843695.1 Archivesica marissinica | reverse complement strand
AGAACAACTAGGGACTGGCATGATCAATATGGCAAACTTCCGTGTTGAATTGCTCTATGGTAGGGAGATGGACAATGTCAGGAGGGAGATGGTTCCAATGGTAGATTGTTTTTGGAAAAAAGGAAAGCTTGTAGTAGTCTGTAGTTGCTGTAATTAACCTATAGCATATGGAATGGCAATGGCGAGCAGGACAGAAGAGGGGAACTAGGTAATTTTCAATGGGAATAGCAACAAGATCATTATGAATTTTATACATAAGTGCTAACCTATTGTCAATACGCCGTTGGTCTAGTCTGTGTAGATTTAGGGAATGTAGCATGTCTGTAACACTAGAGGTACGATAGAAGTCAGCCTTTATCCAACGGGCTGCTCTTCGCTAGACACCATCAATTTGGCGTATCAATATTTGGGTATGGGGCGACCAGATCTCGGAGCCATATTCAAGCTGGGGTCTCACTAGTATATGGTAAGCCATGGAGTTAAGGGGTTCAGATTTGACCTGGAGGTTTCTACGTAGAAATCCTAATGTTTGGTTTGCTTTCTTTGTTGACCTTTTTATGTGAGTGTCCCACGACAGGTTATTTGAGATATCAACGCCAAGGTATTTGGCTGAGGTGACCGAATCAAGTAGGACTCCATGGAGTTTATATTGACTGGGAATAGGATGTTTCCTTCTGGTGATGTGGATAACTTGACATTTGGAGGGGTTAAATTCCATGTCCCACTCCAACTCTCACTCTTCTAATCTCTTAAGATCGCTTTGGCGTGTGACCGATTCATTTGCAGATGATAGATAGACTGCAGTATCATCTGCAAAGATACGGACTTTGGAACTGATGTTTTGTGGGAGGTCGTTTAGGTAGGCTAGGAAAACGGGTCCAAGTAGGGATCCCTGTGGGACTCCAGAAGACACCGGAATTGCCTCTGAACTAATACCATTAAGGACAACTGACTGGAGTCTATTATCTAGAAAACTCTTAATCCACCTTAATGTTTGACCTCTGACTCCATAGTCATGCATTTTTAGTAATACTTTCTCGTGATTGACCTTATCGAAAGCGTTACTGAAGTCTAATAGGATGAGATCTACCTGATGCTTATTGTAGACAGAGGTAACCAAGTTATTGACTAGCATTACTAGTTGGGTCACGCATGACCATTTTTCTCTAAAACCATGCTGCAAATGGTACAGAATACTGTGGTTAGTGAAGTGTTTTACTATTGAGGAGGAAACTAAGTATGTGTTCTAGAACCTTGCATAGAACACATGTCAGTGAGATAGGCCTATAGTTGGCGGGGTTTGACTTGTCCCCTTTTTTGTAAGTGGGAGCAACATTTGTTACATTATGTGGGGTGATCATGTAATGTTACAGTATGTGAGGGGTGGTCATGTAATGTTACTGTATGTGAGGGGTGGTCATGTAATGTTACTGTATGTGAGGGGTGGTCATGTAATGTTACTGTATGTGAGGGATGATCATGTGATGTTACTGTATGTGAGGGATGGTCATGTAATGTTACTGTATGTGAGGGATGATCATGTGATGTTACAGTATGTGAGGGTTGATCATGTGATATTACTGTGTGTGAGGGTTGATCATGTGATATTACTGTATGTGAGGGTTGATCATGTGATGTTACTGTATGTGAGCGTTGATCATGTGACATTACTGTGTGTGAGGGTTGATCATGTGACATTACTGTGTGTGAGGGGTGGTCATGTAATATTACTGTATGTGAGGGTTGATCATGTGACATTACTGTGTGTGAGCATTGATCGTGTGAAATTACTGTGTGTGAGGGTTGATCATGTGACATTACTGTGTGTGAGGGTTGATCATGTGACATTACTGGTGTGAGGGTTGATCATGTGACATTACTGTGTGTGAGGGTTGATCATGTGACATTACTGTGTGTGAGGGTTGATCATGTGATATTACTGTATGTGAGGGTTGATCATGTGATGTTACTGTATGTGAGGGATGGTGATGTAATGATACTGTATGTGAGGGATGATCATGTGATGTTACAGTATGTGAGGGGTGGTCATGTAATGTTACTGTATGTGAGGGATGATCATGTGATATTACTGTGTGTGAGGGTTGATCATGTGATATTACTGTGTGTGAACGTTGATCATGTGACATTACTGTGTGTGAGGGGTGGTCATGTAATGTTACTGTATGTGAGGGATGATCATGTGACATTACTGTGTGTGAGGGTTGATAATGTGACATTACTGTGTGTGAGGGTTGATCATGTGACATTACTGTGTGTGAGGGTTGATCATGTGATATTACTGTGTGTGAGCATTGATCATGTGACATTACTGTGTGTGAGGGGTGGTCATGTAATGTTACTGTATGTGAGGGTTGATCATGTGACATTACTGTGTGTGAGCATTGATCATGTGAAATTACTGTGTGTGAGGGTTGATCATGTGACATTACTGTGTATGAGGGTTGATCATGTGACATTACTGTGTGTGAGGGTTGATCATGTGATATTACTGTGTGTGAGGGTTGATCATGTGATATTACTGTATGTGAGGGTTGATCATGTGATGTTACTGTATGTGAGGGATGGTCATGTAATGTTACTGTATGTGAGGGTTGATCATGTGATATTACTGTGTGTGAGGGTTGATCATGTGATATTACTGTGTGTGAGGGATGATCATGTGACATTACTGTGTGTGAGCATTGATCATGTGAAATTACTGTGTGTGAGGGTTAATCATGTGACATTACTGTGTGTGAGGGTTGATCATGTGACATTACTGTGTGTGAGGGTTGATCATGTGACATTACTGTGTGTGAGGGTTGATCATGTGACATTACTGTGTGTGAGGGTTGATCATGTGATATTACTGTGTGTGAGGGTTGATCATGTGATATTACTGTGTGTGAGGGTTGATCATGTGACATTACTGTGTGTGAGGGTTGATCATGTGACATTACTGTGTGTGAGGGTTGATCATGTGACATTACTGTGTGTGAGGGTTGATCATGTGACATTACTGTGTGTGAGGGTTGATCATGTGACATTACTGTGTGTGAGGGTTGATCATGTGATATTACTGTGTGTGAGCGTTGATCATGTGACATTACTGTGTGTGAGCATTGATCATGTGACATTACTGTGTGTGAGGGTTGATCATGTGACATTACTGTGTGTGAGCATTGATCATGTGATATTACTGTGTGTGAGCATTGATCATGTGACATTACTGTGTGTGAGGGTTGATCATGTGACATTACTGTGTGTGAGGGTTGATCATGTGACATTACTGTGTGTGAGGGTTGATCATGTGACATTACTGTGTGTGAGGGTTGATCGTGTGAAATTACTGTGTGTGAGGGTTGATCATATGACATTACTGTGTGTGAGCATTGATCATGTGACATTACTGTGTGTGAGGGTTGATCATGTGATATTACTGTGTGTGAGCATTGATCATGTGATATTACTGTGTGTGAGGGTTGATCATGTGACATTACTGTGTGTGAGGGTTGATCATGTGACATTACTGTGTGTGAGGGTTGGTCATGTGACATTACTCTGTGTGAGGGTTGATCATGTGACATTACTGGTGTGTGAGGGTTGATCATGTGACATTACTGTGTGTGAGGGTTGATCATGTGAAATTACTGTGTGTGAGGGTTGATCATGTGATATTACTGTGTGTGAGGGTTGATCATGTGACATTACTGTGTGTGAGGGTTGATCATGTGATATTACTGTGTGTGAGGGTTGATCATGTGATATTACTGTGTGTGAGGGTTGATCATGTGACATTACTGTGTGTGAGGGTTGATCATGTGATATTACTGTGTGTGAGGGTTGATCATGTGATATTACTGTGTGTGAGCATTGATCATGTGACATTACTGTGTGTGAGGGTTGATCATGTGACATTACTGTGTGTGAGGGTTGATCATGTGACATTACTGTGTGTGAGGGTTGATCATGTGACATTACTGTGTGTGAGGGTTGATCATGTGATATTACTGTGTGTGAGCGTTGATCATGTGACATTACTGTGTGTGAGCATTGATCATGTGACATTACTGTGTGTGAGGGTTGATCATGTGATATTACTGTGTGTGAGCGTTGATCATGTGACATTACTGTGTGTGAGCATTGATCATGTGACATTACTGTGTGTGAGCATTGATCATGTGACATTACTGTGTGTGAGGGTTGATCATGTGATATTACTGTGTGTGAGCATTGATCATGTGATATTACTGTGTGTGAGGGTTGATCATGTGACATTACTGTGTGTGAGGGTTGATCATGTGATATTACTGTGTGTGAGGATTGATCATGTGATATTACTGTGTGTGAGCATTGATCATGTGATATTACTGTGTGTGAGGGTTGATCATGTGACATTACTGTGTGTGAGGGTTGATCATGTGATATTACTGTGTGTGAGGATTGATCATGTGACATTACTGTGTGTGAGCATTGATCATGTGATATTACTGTGTGTGAGGGTTGATCATGTGACATTACTGTGTGTGAGGGTTGATCATGTGATATTACTGTGTGTGAGGGTTGATCATGTGACATTACTGTGTGTGAGGGTTGATCATGTGACATTACTGTGTGTGAGGGTTGATCATGTGACATTACTGTGTGTTAGGGTTGATCATGTGACATTACTGGTGTGTGAGGGTTGATCATGTGACATTACTGTGTGTGAGGGTTGATCATGTGAAATTACTGTGTGTGAGGGTTGATCATGTGATATTACTCTGTGTGAGGGTTGATCATGTGATATTACTGTGTGTGAGGGTTGATCATGTGACATTACTGTGTGTGAGGGTTGATCATGTGACATTACTGTGTGCGAGGGTTGATCATGTGACATTACTGTGTGTGAGGGTTGATCATGTGACATTACTGTGTGTGAGGGTTGATCATGTGATATTACTGTATGTGAGGGTTGATCATGTGATGTTACTGTATGTGAGGGATGGTCATGTAATGTTACTGTATGTGAGGGATGATCATGTGATGTTACAGTATGTGAGGGTTGATCATGTGATATTACTGTGTGTGAGGGTTGATCATGTGATATTACTGTGTGTGAGCGTTGATCATGTGACATTACTGTGTGTGAGGGGTGGTCATGTAATGTTACTGTATGTGAGGGATGATCATGTGACATTACTGTGTGTGAGCATTGATCATGTGAAATTACTGTGTGTGAGGGTTGATCATGTGACATTACTGTGTGTGAGGGTTGATCATGTGACATTACTGTGTGTGAGGGTTGATCATGTGAAATTACTGTGTGTGAGGGTTGATCATGTGACATTACTGTGTGTGAGGGTTGATCATGTGATATTACTGTGTGTGAGGGTTGATCATGTGATATTACTGTGTGTGAGGGTTGATCATGTGATATTACTGTGTGTGAGGGTTGATCATGTGATATTACTGTGTGTGAGGGTTGATCATGTGACATTACTGTGTGTGAGGGTTGATCATGTGACATTACTGTGTGTGAGGGTTGATCATGTGACATTACTGTGTGTGAGGGTTGATCATGTGACATTACTGTGTGTGAGGGTTGATCATGTGACATTACTGTGTGTGAGGGTTGATCATGTGACATTACTGTGTGTGAGGGTTGATCATGTGATATTACTGTGTGTGAGGGTTGATCATGTGACATTACTGTGTGTGAGGGTTGATCATGTGATATTACTGTGTGTGAGGGTTGATCATGTGACATTACTGTGTGTGAGGGTTGATCATGTGACATTACTGTGTGTGAGGGTTGATCATGTGACATTACTGTGTGTGAGGGTTGATCATGTGACATTACTGTGTGTGAGGGTTGATCATGTGACATTACTGTGTGTGAGGGTTGATCATGTGACATTACTGTGTGTGAGGGTTGATCATGTGACATTACTGTGTGTGAGGGTTGATCATGTGATATTACTGTGTGTGAGGGTTGATCATGTGATATTACTGTGTGTGAGGGTTGATCATGTGACATTACTGTGTGTGAGGGTTGATCATGTGACATTACTGTGTGTGAGGGTTGATCATGTGACATTACTGTGTGTGAGGGTTGATCATGTGATATTACTGTGTGTGAGGGTTGATCATGTGACATTACTGTGTGTGAGGGTTGATCATGTGACATTACTGTGTGTGAGGGTTGATCATGTGACATTACTGTGTGTGAGGGTTGATCATGTGAACATTACTGTGTGTGAGGGTTGATCATGTGACATTACTGTGTGTGAGGGTTGATCATGTGATATTACTGTGTGTGAGGGTTGATCATGTGATATTACTGTGTGTGAGGGTTGATCATGTGACATTACTGTGTGTGAGGGTTGATCATGTGATATTACTGTGTGTGAGCATTGATCATGTGATATTACTGTGTGTGAGGGTTGATCATGTGACATTACTGTGTGTGAGGGTTGATCATGTGATATTACTGTGTGTGAGGGTTGATCATGTGATATTACTGTGTGTGAGCATTGATCATGTGACATTACTGTGTGTGAGCATTGATCATGTGATATTACTGTGTGTGAGGGTTGATCATGTGACATTACTGTGTGTGAGGGTTGATCATGTGACATTACTGTGTGTGAGGGTTGATCATGTGATATTACTGTGTGTGAGGGTTGATCATGTGATATTACTGTGTGTGAGGGTTGATCATGTGATATTACTGTGTGTGAGGGTTGATCATGTGACATTACTGTGTGTGAGGGTTGATCATGTGACATTACTGTGTGTGAGGGTTGATCATGTGACATTACTGTGTGTGAGGGTTGATCATGTGACATTACTGTGTGTGAGGGTTGATCATGTGACATTACTGTGTGTGAGGGTTGATCATGTGACATTACTGTGTGTGAGGGTTGATCATGTGATATTACTGTGTGTGAGGGTTGATCATGTGATATTACTGTGTGTGAGTGTTGATCATGTGACATTACTGTGTGTGAGCGTTGATCATGTGATATTACTGTGTGTGAGGGTTGATCATGTGATATTACTGTGTGTGAGGGTTGATCATGTGACATTACTGTGTGTAAGGGTTGATCATGTGATATTACTGTGTGTGAGTGTTGATCATGTGACATTACTGTGTGTGAGCATTGATCATGTGATATTACTGTGTGTGAGGGTTGATCATGTGATATTACTGTGTGTGAGGGTTGATCATGTGACATTACTGTGTGTAAGGGTTGATCATGTGATATTACTGTGTGTAAGCATTGATCATGTGATATTACTGTGTGTGAGCATTGATCATGTGATATTACTGTGTGTAAGGGTTGATCATGTGATATTACTGTGTGTAAGGGTTGATCATGTGATATTACTGTGTGTAAGGGTTGATCATGTGATATTACTGTGTGTAAGGGTTGATCATGTGATATTACTGTGTGTAAGGGTTGATCATGTGATATTACTGTGTGTAAGGGTTGATCATGTGACATTACTGTGTGTGAGGGTTGATCATGTGATATTACTGTGTGTGAGGGTTGATCATGTGATATTACTGTGTGTAAGGGTTGATCATGTGATATTACTGTGTGTAAGGGTTGATCATGTGACAGTACTGTGTGTGAGGGTTGATCATGTGATATTACTGTGTGTAAGGGTTGATCATGTGATATTACTGTGTGTAAGGGTTGATCATGTGATATGACTGTGTGTAAGGGTTGATAATGTGATATTACTGTGTGTAAGGGTTGATCATGTGATATTACTGTGTGTAAGGGTTGATCATGTGATATTACTGTGTGTGAGGGTTGATCATGTGACATTACTGTGTGTAAGGGTTCATCATGTGATATTACTGTGTGTGAGGGTTGATCATGTTTATTTATCTTGTGATTAACTGTATAAGTGTTGGTTTAGCAAATTAAAAATGTCCAACAAATTGCCAAAGTTCAAGGTCAGTGGTAGGGTAGGGACTTACAGTTGGGGTGTTCAGAATTAGTCTTCAGATGAGTATTTGAGAAAAAATGTTTTATGTGATGTATAATAATTTCTGAAATCTTACTATTTTTGGTCAAATTTCAAGTTCATGGTCACTGGTAGGTGAGGGCATGAGGGGGAATGTATGCAAGTTATCAAGGTATTATATTTGACATATATTCTGTTATATGCAATTATGTAGTTGTTGCCGTTGCCGCAGATTGACTGCTTAGTCGCTAAAGTGGGAGAGACAATAAAATAAATGTCAATTTGTTAAAGCTGTCTTACAAAATTCACTAAAACCTACTTGTTGGCAAGGAACCATTATAGCAAGCAGCAGCAGCATAGTCCATGGAGCACATGGAACCATACGGCGGTTCATGGGGACAGTCACTGAGTCGCTTCTCCTTCCCAGAGCATTTAATGGTTTCCATGGTGCCATGTGATTTGATGTACCCATACGGTGCACAGCATAGAGGTAGTCCATTCTCAAAGCCTAACTGGGTACAAGTCACATCTGAATAAAACAGATAGAAAATACATATGCATTGGATGTGAAGACTAAGGCTAAGTTTCTAGACACATTAGACACAACTGCATTCTAAGAGAAAATAACTTGAATTCATTACAAAGGGTAAAGGGGACACTCCTCCTTCCAAAGCAGAACACATCTCTTTCCATTCCACTTGGGAAACACATCTCTTTCCACCTGGGGAACACAACTCTTTCCACCTGGGGACCACAACTCTTTCCACCTGGGGACCACAACTCTTTCCACCTGGGGAACACAACTCTTTCCACCTGGTGAACACAACTCTTTCCACATGGGGAACACAACTCTTTCCACCTGGGGAACACAACTCTTTCCACCTGGGGACCACAACTCTTTCCACCTGGGGACCACAACTCTTTCCACCTGGGGAACACAACTCTTTCCACCTGGGGACCACAACTCTTTCCACCTGGGGACCACAACTCTTTCCACCTGGGGAACACAATTCTTTCCACCTGGGGAACACAACTCTTTCCACCTGGGGAACACAACTCTTTCCACCTGGGGACCACAACTCTTTCCACCTGGGGAACACAACTCTTTCCACCTGGGGAACACCTTTTTCCACTGATGAAACATATATCTCAGATATGTTCAAAATTTCCTCTTAAATTTGAGGCAGAGCATGGTGGATAACATCTTTCTGGTCCCAGTGATCATTGCGGACCAAGCTCCAGTGAATTGTTGCTAACTTACCAACATCTTTCTGGTCCTGGTGATCATTGCGGACCAAGCTCCAGTGAATTGTTGCTAACTTACCAACATCGTTCTGGTCCCAGTGATCATTGCAGACCAAGCCCCAGTGGTTATTGATGTTTACCTCAACAGCCCCATGAGATTCATAATTTCCCTTTGTTAACATCACTGAAAGAAAGAGTAACATTCCAGTGGTATCATGAAGACATATTAGCTGTCAGAGAACTGAGCCAGCAGTCAAAGAAAAGAGCTAGCTGTCAGAGAACTGAGCCAGCAGTCAAAGAACACAGCTAGCGGCCAGAGAACTGAGCCAGCAGTCAAAGAACAGACCTAGCTGTCAGAGAACTGAGCCAGCAGTCAAAGAACAGAGCTAGCTGTCAGAGAACTGAGCCAGCAGTCAAAGAAAAGAGCTAGCTGTCAGAGAACTGAGCCAGCAGTCAAAGAACACAGCTAGCGGCCAGAGAACTGAGCCAGCAGTCAAAGAACAGACCTAGCTGTCAGAGAACTGAGCCAGCAGTCAAAGAACAGAGCTAGCTGTCAGAGAACTGAGCCAGCAGTCAAAGAAAAGAGCTAGCTGTCAGAGAACTGAGCTAGCAGTCAAAGAACAGACCTAGCTGTCAGACAACTGAGCCAGCAATCAAAGAACAGAGCTAGCTGTCAGACAACTGAGCCAGCGATCAAAGATCAGAGCTAGCTGTTAGAGAACTGAGCTAGCGATCAAAGAACTGAGCTAGCTGTCAGAGAACTGAGCCAGCGATCAAAGAACAGAGCTAACTGTCAGAGAACTGAGCCAGCAGTCAAAGAAAACAGACCTAGCTGTCAGAGAACTGAGCCAGCAGTCAAAGAACAGACCTAGCTGTCAGAGAACAGAGCTAGCTGTCAGAGAATAGAGCCAGCCATCAGAGAACAGAGCCAGCCATCAGAGTACAGAGCCAGCTGTCAGAGAACACACCTAGCTGTGAGACAACAGAGCTAGATGTCAGAGAACAAACCTAGCTGTCAGAGAATAGAGCCAGCTGTCAGAGGACAGAGCAAGCCATCAGAGAAAAGAGCTAGCCATCAGAGAACAGAGCTTGATGTCAGAGTACAGAGCCGGCTGTCAGAGAACACACCTAGCCGTGAGACAACAGAGCTAGATGTCAGAGAACAGAGCTACAGTGCTAGCTGTCAGAGGACAGAATCAGCTGTCAGAGAACAGAGCCAGTTGTCTGATATCAGAGCTAGCTATCAGAGAATAGAGCTAGCTTTCAGAGAACAGAGCTAATTGTCACAGAACAGAGCCAGCCTTCAGAGAACAGAGCCAGCCATCAGAGAACAGAGCCAACCTTCAGAGTGCAGTGCCAGCCATCATAGAACAGAGCCAGCCCTTAGAGAACAGAGACTGCTGTCAGAGAACAGAGCTAACTGGCACAGAACAGAGACAGCCATCAGAGAACAAAGCCGGCTGTCAGAGAACAGAGCCAGCCATCAGAGAATAGAGCCAGCCATCAGAGTGCAGTGCCGGCTGTCAGAGAACAGAGCCAGCTGTCAGAGAACAGAGCCAGCCGTCAGAGTACAGAGTCGGATGTCAGAGAACAGAACCAGCCATCAGAGTGCAGTGCCGGATGTCAGAGAACAGAACCAGCCATCAGAGTGCAGTGTCGGCTGTCAGAGAACAGAGCCGGCTGTCAGAGAACAGAGCCAGCCATCAGAGCTATATGTCAGATAATAGAGCTAGCTGTCAGAGAACAGAGTCGGATGTCAGAGAACAGAACCAGCCATCAGAGTGCAGTGTCGGCTGTCAGAGAACAGAGCCGGCTGTCAGAGAACAGAGCCAGCCATCAGAGCTAGATGTCAGATAATAGAGCTAGCTGTCAGAGAACAGAGCCAGCCATCAGAGGACAGAGCCAGCTGTCAGAGAACAGAGCAAGCTGTCAGAGAACAGAGCAAGCTGTCAGAGGACAGAGCCAGCTGTCAGAGAACAGAGCAAGCTGTCAGAGGACAGAGCCAGCTGTCAGAGAACAGAGCTAGCTGTCAGAGGACAGAGCCATCTGTCAGAGGACAGAGCCAGTTGTCTGAGATGAGAGCTAGATATCAGAGAACAGAGCTAACAGGCACAGAACTAAGTTATAAGTGTAAAGCTGACACTGAACCTACATGGCTGAAACCCTCACTCTGGACTTCAAATGGCTAACATTTATACCATGTCATTTACAATTCCTCTGGTGGTTCATAGAAGTGGTAATGAAAAATAACAATTTGAATTCTAAGATCTAAGTAAGGTATTGAACAGACATGCAGCACAACAACTTGATATGGTAAACATTTGTACCCCGCGATAAAATAGTTTAAAAGTTAAGGCGGACAGACATTATTTCTATATCCCTTTCCCGGCAGGGGATAACAAACAGTAGTGTTATTTAAATCCCACCTGAATCAAGGCAGACAACTCCAGCATCATCACAATTTGCTGATCCTGGCGTCCATGTGTTACTACACTCAAGAATTGAATTCTCTTTCCCGTCGCATTCTATATAGTTCATCCATACATGTCCTTTACTACGATTGTCAAACGTGCTAGCAATTCCATCAATGTACCCTAACTGTCGACAGAAAACCCCAGCCTCCTTGTCACCCCAACTACTGTTGCAGACGCGGCCCCATTCTCCATTGAACATGATTTTAGCACGACCCTTTCCATCCACGCGGAACTTGACACCCTCTGAAATAGAAGGCATGTGAATGGAGGGACACATTTATGCGTAAAATAAACATAATAAGTAGTGTTTAGTTACTTCAGCTTAATAGCAAAAATATTTCTTACCACATTATATTAATCACAGTATCTTCTCTCTCACTCAAGAGCGATTAATCAAACGTTGTAAAAACTTGTTTCGCAATCGAGCTAATATAAATTTGTATAAACTAAACTGCTTCACTGTACCATTATGATTATAGCACAGTATCCCGGCGGTCGTTCGCTGATAATAACCTCTATTATAGCAGAGTACCCCGGGGGTCGGTCGCTGATACTAACCTCTATTATAGCACAGTATCCCGGCGGTCGGTCGCTGATACTAACATCTATTATAGCACAGTACCCCGAGGGTCGGTCGCTGATACTAACCTCTATTATATCACAGTACCCCGGCGGTCGATCGCTGATACTAACAACTATTATAGCACAGTACCCCGGCAGTCGGTCGCTGATACTAACCTCTATTATAGCACAGTACCCCGGGGGTCGGTTGCTGATACTAACCGTTATGATTATAGCACAGTACCCCAGGGCTCAGTCGCTGATACTAACCTCTATTATAGCACAGTACCCCGGCGGTCAGTCGCTGATACTAACTTTTTATAGCACAGTACCCCAGGGCTCGGTCGCTGATACTAACCTCTATTATAGCACAGTACCCCGGGGGTCGGTCGCTGATACTAAACTCTATTATAGCACAGTACCCCGGGGTCGGTGGCTGATACTAACCTCTATTATAGCACAGTACCCCGGGGGTCGGTGGCTGATACTAACCTCTATTATAGCACAGTACCCCGGGGTCGGTCGCTGATACTAACTTCTATTATAGCACAGTACCCCGGGGGTCGGTCGCTGATACTAACCTCTATTATAGCACAGTACCCCGGGGTCGTCGCTGTTCTTCTATTATAGCACGTACCCCGGGGGTCGGTGTTGATACTAACCTCTATTATAGCACAGTACCCCGGCGGTCGGTCGCTGATACTAACCTCTATTATAGCACAGTACCCCGGCGGTCGGTCGCTGATACTAACCTCTATTATAGCACAGTACCCCGGCGGTCAGTCGCTGATACAAACCTCTATTATAGCACAGTACCCCGGGGGTCAGTCGCTGATACAAACCTCTATTATAGCACAGTACCCCGGGGTCAGTCGCTGATACAAACCTCTATTATAGCACAGTACCCCGGCGGTCAGTCGCTGATACTAACCTCTATTATAGCACAGTACCCCGGGGGTCGGTCGCTGATACTAACCTCTATTATAGCACAGTACCCCGGCGGTCGGTCGCTGATACTAACATCTATTATAGCACAGTACCCCGGCGGTCGGTCGCTGATACTAACCTCTATTATAGCACAGTACCCCGAGGGTCGGTAGCTGATACTAACCTCTATTATAGCACAGTACCCCGGCGGTCGGTCGCTGATACTAACATCTATTATAGCACAGTACCCCGGCAGTCGGTCGCTGATACTAACCTCTATTATAGAACAGTAACCCGGTCGCTGATACTAACCTCTATTATAGCACAGTACCCCGATGGTCGGTCGCTGATACTAACATCTATTATAGCACAGTACCCTGGGGGTCAGTCGCTGATACTAACCTCTATTATAGCACAGTACCCCGGGGGTCGGTCGCTGATAATAACCTCTATTATAGCACAGTACCCCAGGGGTCGGTCGCTGATACTAACCGTTATGATTATAGCACAGTACCCCGGGGCTCGGTCGCTGATACTAACCTCTATTATAGCACAGTACCCCGGGAGTCAGTAGCTGATACTAACCGTTATGGTTATAGCACAGTACCCCGGCGGTCGGTTGCTGATACTAACCTCTATTATAGCACAGTACCCCGGGGGTCGGTCGCTGATACTAACCTGTATTATAGCACAGTACCCCGGTGGTTGGTCACTGATACTAACCTCTATTATAGCACAGTACCCGGGGTCAGTCGCTGATACTAACCTCTATTATAGCACATTACCCCGGCGGTCGGTCGCTGATACTAACCTCTATTATAGCACAGTACCCCGGGGGTCGGTCGCTGATACTAACCTCTATTATAGCACAGTACCCCGGGGGTCGGTTGATGATACTAACCTCTATTACAGCACAGTACCCCGGGGGTCGGTCGCTGATACTAACATCTATTATAGCACAGTACCCTGGGGTCGGTCGCTGATACCAACCTCTATTTAGCACAGTACCCGGTGTCGGTCGCTGATACTAACCTCTATTATAGCACAGTACCCCGGGAGTCGGTAGCTGATACTAACCATTATGGTTATAGCACAGTACCCCGGGGGACGGTCGCTGATACTAACCTCTATTATAGCACAGTACCCCGGGGGTCGGTCGCTGATACTAACCTCTATTATAGCACAGTACCCCGGGGGTCGGTCTCTGATACTAACCTCTATTATAGCACAGTACCCCCGCTGTCGGTCGCTGATACTAACCGTTATGATTATAGCACAGTACCCCGGCAGTCGGTCGCTGACACTAACCGTTATGATTATAGCACAGTACCCCCGCTGTCGGTCGCTGATACTAACCGTTATGATTATAGCACAGTACCTCGGGGGTCGGTCGCTGATACTAACCGTTATGATTATAGCACAGTACCCGGGGGTCGGTCGCTGATACTAACCGTTATGATTATAGCACAGTACCCCAGCGGTCGGTCGCTGATACTAACCGTTATGATTATAGCACAGTACCCCGGCTGTCGGTCGCTGATACTAACCGTTATGATTATAGCACAGTACCCCGGGGGTCGGTCGCTGATACTAACCTCTATTATAGCCCAGTACCCCCGCTGTCGGTCGCTGATACTAACCGCTATGATTATAGCACAGTACCCCGGGGTCGGTCGCTGATACTAACCTCTATTATAGCACAGTACCCCGGGGTCGGTTGCTGATACAACCTCTATTATAGCACAGTACCCCGGGGTCGGTCGCTGATACTAACCTCTATTATAGCACAGTACCCCGGGGTCGGTGTGTTTTGGTGGGGTCGCTGATACTAACCTCTATTATAGCACAGTACCCCGGGGTCGGTCGTGATACTAACCTTATTATAGCACAGTACCCCGGGTGTGGTGTGTGTTTTTTGGTGGTTATGATTATAGCACAGTACCCCGCTGTCGGTCGCTGATACTAACCTATATTATAGCACAGTACCCCGGGGGTCGGTCGCTGATACTAACCTCTATTATAGCCCAGTACCCCCGCTGTCGGTCGCTGATACTAACCGCTATGATTATAGCACAGTACCCCGGGGGTCGGTCGCTGATACTAACCTCTATTATAGCACAGTACCCCGGGGGTCGGTTGCTGATACCAACCTCTATTATAGCACAGTACCCCGGGTGTCGGTCGCTGATACTAACCTCTATTATAGCACAGTACCCCGGGAGTCGGTAGCTGATACTAACCATTATGGTTATAGCACAGTACCCCGGGGGACGGTCGCTGATACTAACCTCTATTATAGCACAGTACCCCGGGGGTCGGTCGCTGATACTAACCTCTATTATAGCACAGTACCCCGGGGGTCGGTCTCTGATACTAACCTCTATTATAGCACAGTACCCCCGCTGTCGGTCGCTGATACTAACCGTTATGATTATAGCACAGTACCCCGGCAGTCGGTCGCTGACACTAACCGTTATGATTATAGCACAGTACCCCCGCTGTCGGTCGCTGATACTAACCGTTATGATTATAGCACAGTACCTCGGGGGTCGGTCGCTGATACTAACCGTTATGATTATAGCACAGTACCCGGGGGTCGGTCGCTGATACTAACCGTTATGATTATAGCACAGTACCTCGGGGGTCGGTCGCTGATACTAACCGTTATGATTATAGCACAGTACCCGGGGGTCGGTCGCTGATACTAACCGTTATGATTATAGCACAGTACCCCAGCGGTCGGTCGCTGATACTAACCGTTATGATTATAGCACAGTACCCCGGCTGTCGGTCGCTGATACTAACCGTTATGATTATAGCACAGTACCCCGGGGGTCGGTCGCTGATACTAACCTCTATTATAGCCCAGTACCCCCGCTGTCGGTCGCTGATACTAACCGCTATGATTATAGCACAGTACCCCGGGGGTCGGTCGCTGATACTAACCTCTATTATAGCACAGTACCCCGGGGGTCGGTTGCTGATACTAACCTCTATTATAGCACAGTACCCCGGGGGTCGGTCTCTGATACTAACTTCTATTATAGCACAGTACCCCGGGGGTCGGTCGCTGATACTAACCTCTATTATAGCACAGTACCCCCGCTGTCGGTCGCTGATACTAACCATTATGATTATAGCACAGTACCCCCGCTGTCGGTCGCTGATACTAACCGTTATGATTATAGCACAGTACCCCTGCTGTCGGTCGCTGATACTAACCGTTATGATTATAGCACAGTACCCCCGCTGTCGGTCGCTGATACTAACCGTTATGATTATAGCACAGTACCCCCGCTGTCGGTCGCTGATACTAACTGTTATGATTATAGCACAGTACCCCCGCTGTCGGTCGCTGATACTAACCGTTATGATTATAGCACAGTACCCCCGCTGTCGGTCGCTGATACTAACCGTTATGATTATAGCACAGTACCCCCGCTGTCGGTCGCTGATACTAACCGTTATGATTATAGCACAGTACCCCGGCGTCGGTCGCTGATACTAACCGTTATGATTATAGCACAGTACCCCCGCTGTCGGTCGCTGATACTAACCTATGATTATAGCACAGTACCCCGGCTGTCGGTCGCTGATACTAACCGTTATGATTATAGCACAGTACCCCCGCTGTCGGTCGCTGATACTAACCGTTATGATTATAGCACAGTACCCCTGCTGTCGGTCGCTGATACTAACCGTTATGATTATAGCACAGTACCCCCGCTGTCGGTCGCTGATACTAACCGTTATGATTATAGCACAGTACCCCCGCTGTCGGTCGCTGATACTAACCGTTATGATTATAGCACAGTACCCCCGCTGTCGGTCGCTGATACTAACCATTATGATTATAGCACAGTACCCCCGCTGTCGGTCGCTGATAACGCCCTTTGATAGGATATTGACATCCTATATCCTCATTAAATCCATTGTATTGGCATGAACTCAGATTTTGATTCCTGTCCTTACATATGAACTTGCCGAGGGCCATAGGAGAGTCCAGGCGACTTGTACCATTGTAAGCCATGCCCCCGACATAACCAAGCTGTCGACATGTAGCATTAGCGGTAGAGTCTGTCCAGTTGATAGGACATATCGGACCCCAGAAGCCGTATTTGTTGACTTCTAGGGAACCATAATACAAATCGCCTCTGATCTTGAGTTGTAGACTCTCTGAAAAAAATAAGACATACATTATGACGCAGTGAAATCCCTGTACACCGGAACCTCGCTAAGCATCAAGACTATTTAGGCCAATTAACTCACTTAAACAATTGTAAACATTTTGAACAATTTTCAGTTATTTCAAACTTAAAAGTTAATCAGATTTTTACTAAATACTTCCAGCCTGTTCATCTATGAGAAATCTCACCATCTATGAGAAGTCTCGCCATCTATGAGAAATTTCATTCATCTATGAGAAATCTCATTCATCTATGAGAAATCTCGCCATCTATGAGAACTCTCACCATTTATGAGAACTCTCACCATCTATGAGAAATCTCATTCATCTATGAGAAATCTCGCCATCTATGAGAAATCTCACCATCTATGAGAAATCTCATTCATCTATGAGAAATCTCGCCATCTATGAGAAATCTCACCATCTATGAGAAATCTCATTCATCTATGAGAAATCTCACCATCTATGAGAAATCTCACCATCTATGAGAAATCTCGTTCATCTATGAGAAATCTTGCCATCTATGAGAAATCTCATTCATCTATGAGAAATCTCGCCATCTATGACAAATCTCACCATCTATGAGAAATCACACCATCTATGAGAAATCTCGCCATCTATGAGAAATCTCGTTCATCTATGAGAAATCTAGCCATCTATGAGAAATCTCGTTCATCTATGAGAAATCTTGCCATCTATGAGAAATCTCGTTCATCATGAGAAATCTAGCCATCTATGAGAAATCTCGTTCATCTATGAGAAATGTCGCCATCTATGAGAAATGTAGCCATCTATGAGAAATGTCGCCATCTATGAGAAATGTAGCCATCTATGAGAAATGTCGCCATCTATGAGAAATGTCGCCATCTATGAGAAATCTAGCCATCTATGAGAAATCTAGCCATCTATGAGAACTGTCGCCATCTATGAGAAATCTAGCCATCTATGAGAAATCTAGCCATCTATGAGAAATGTCGCCATCTATGAGAAATGTAGCCATCTATGAGAAATGTCGCCATCTATGAGAAATGTCGCCATCTATGAGAAATCTAGCCATCTATGAGAAATCTAGCCATCTATGAGAACTGTCGCCATCTATGAGAAATCTAGCCATCTATGAGAAATCTAGCCATCTATGAGAAATGTCGCCATCTATGAGAAATGTAGCCATCTATGAGAAATGTCGCCATCTATGAGAAATGTCGCCATCTATGAGAAATCTAGCCATCTATGAGAAATCTAGCCATCTATGAGAACTGTCGCCATCTATGAGAAATCTAGCCATCTATGAGAAATCTAGCCATCTATGAGAAATGTCGCCATCTATGAGAAATGTAGCCATCTATGAGAAATGTCGCCATCTATGAGAAATGTCGCCATCTATGAGAAATCTAGCCATCTATGAGAAATCTAGCCATCTATGAGAAATGTCGCCATCTATGAGAAATGTCGCCATCTATGAGAAATCTAGCCATCTATGAGAAATCTAGCCATCTATGAGAAATGTCGCCATCTATGAGAAATCTAGCCATCTATGAGAAATCTAGCCATCTATGAGAAATGTCGCCATCTATGAGAAATG
The DNA here is from genome assembly GCA_014843695.1 of Archivesica marissinica. Lineage (NCBI taxonomy): Eukaryota > Metazoa > Mollusca > Bivalvia > Venerida > Vesicomyidae > Archivesica > Archivesica marissinica. Next base: position 19,277,046 of record CM026390.1, on the reverse strand, counting down.
TCGCCATCTATGAGAAATCTAGCCATCTATGAGAAATCTAGCCATCTATGAGAAATGTCGCCATCTATGAGAAATGTCGCCATCTATGAGAAATCTAGCCATCTATGAGAAATCTGACTGTCTATGAGAAATCTCACCATCTATGAGAAATCTCGCCATCTATGAGAAATCTCGCCATCTATGAGAAATCTCGCCATCTATGAGAAATCTAGCCATTTATGAGAAATCTGACTGTCTATGAGAAATCTCACCATCTATGAGAAATCTCGCCATCTATGAGAAATCTCGCCATCTATAAAAATGAATCAGATGTTTCCTATAATATCCCAGCCTGTTCATATATGAGAAATCTCTTTGAATGGCGACATACTATACCGCAAGCTAGCTGGATAGCTTCCTCACTTGAAAGTATTCAGCAGACCCAGTGGAATTCAAACCAACAGTCGTGAGGGGCAAGTGATTTCAAGTCAACGACCGTAACCACTTAGCTATGGAGACCCCTCTCCATTGATATGTACATGATTTGTTTCCATTGATACGCAAAGGAATTGTTTCCATTGATACGTAAATGAATTGTTTCCATGGATACATAAATGAATTGTTTCCATGGATACATAAATGAATTGACTTTAGCTATGTGTAAAAGATGAATTAGAAACTTTCAATTCCTAGATTATCAAATCTTACGAAAATGTTAATTCAATTATACTCTTGCTTAGGCCATTAAAAATGATTGCTAGTTTCTCATCAACATTGCTCCGCACCTTTGTAGCACCGCAAATACAGTCGACAGGGCCACAATTTAAACATGTCCTAGCGCAGCTGGGTTTATTACGATCTCACAATGCCAAAACCAGGGCGAAATGTGGGTAAAATCGTCGATTCTTCCATTTACTTTTTAGCGATCAGTAAAAATAATCCGGGCAGACCAAATTGTCAGGCTTGGATGAGAATCTAGCATTTATTGTATAATGGCCATACAGTGAGATCTCATGACGCAGAATCAGATTGTAGTATAGTGTTGCACAGGTGTGTATATACAGTATGGCATACCCTTTATTTTGATGACAGACTCGTTACAGTACACAGTCACGTAGTTGTTCGTAGGGCAATCTCCAACTGCAAATTTACATTCTTCCAATCCGTTCTCTCCTCCGTTACATCTCAGGTTGATTATTGAAATCTTCTCACTTTCATTTGATCCAAGTACCGATCCTGTAAACCAGAAATGCTCTCTATTTTCTTTATTTTTATTTTTAACTTGTTTTGCACTTGCAGCTATATATTGTTGGGTATTTGGTTTAACACTTGCAGCTATATATTGTTGGGTATTTGGTCTAACACTTGCAGCTATATATTGTTGGGTATTTGGTTTAACACTTGCAGCTATATATTGTTGGGTATTTGGTTTAACACTTGCAGCTATATATTGTTGGGCATTTGGTTTAACACTTGCAGCTATATATTGTTGGGTATTTGGTTTAACACTTGCAGCTATATATTGTTGGGCATTTGGTTTAACACTTGCAGCTATATATTGTTGGGCATTTGGTTTAACACTTGCAGCTATATATTGTTGGGCATTTGGTTTAACACTTGCAGCTATATATTGTTGGGTATTTGGTTTAACACTTGCAGCTATATATTGTTGGGTATTTGGTTTAACACTTGCAGCTATATATTGTTGGGTATTTGATTTAACACTTGCAGCTATATATTGTTGTGTATTTGGTTTAGCACTTGCAGCTATATATTGTTGGGCATTTGGTTTTGCACTTGCAGGTATATATTGTTGGGCATTTGGTTTAGCACTTGCAGCTATATATTGTTGGGTATTTGGTTTAGCACTTGCAACTATATGTTGTTGGGTATTTGGTTTAGCACTTGCAGCTATGTGTTGTTGGGTATTTGGTTTAGCACTTGCAGCTATGTGTTTTGGGTATTTGGTTTAGCACTTGCAACTATATGTTGTTGGGTATTTGGTTTAGCACTTGCAGCTATATGTTGTTGGGTATTTGCTATAGCACCTGCAGCTATATGTTGTTGGGTATTTGGTTTAGCACTTGCAACTATATGTTGTTGGGTATTTGCTATAGCACTTGCAGCTATATGTTGTTGGGTATTTAGTTTAGCACTTGCAACTATATGTTGTTGGGTATTTGCTATAGCACTTTCAGCTATATGTTGTTTGGTATTTGGTTTAGCACTTGCAGCTATATGTTGTTGGGTATTTGCTATAGCACGTGCAGCTATATGTTGTTGGGTATTTGCTATAGCACTTGCAGCTATATTTTTTTTGGTATTTGATATAGCACTTGCAGATGTATGTTGTTGGGTATTTGGTTTAGCACTTTCAGATATATGTGGTTGGGTATTTACTATAGCACTTGCAGCTATATGTTGTTGGGTATTTGGTTTAGCACTTGCAGCTATATGTTGTTGGGTATTTGCAATAGCACTTGTAACTATATGTTGTTGGGTATTTGCTATAGCACTTGCATATGTATGTTGTTGGGTATTTGGTTTAGCACTTTTAGATATATGTTGTTGGGTATTTGCTATAGCACTTGCATATATATGTTGTTGGGTATTTGCTATAGCACTTGCAGCGATATGTTGTTGGGTATTTGCTATAGCACTTGCAGCTATATGTTGTTGGGTATTTGCTATAGCACTTGCAGCTATATATTGTTGGGTATTTGGCTTAGCACTTGCAGCTATATGTTGTTGGGTATTTGGTTTAGCACTTGCAGCTATATGTTGTTGGGTATTTGGTTTAGCACTTGCAGCTATATGTTGTTGGGTATTTGCAATAGCACTTGTAACTATGTTGTTGGGTATTTGCTATAGCACTTGTAACTATATGTTGTTGGGTATTTGCTATAGCACTTGCAGATGTATGTTGTTGGGTATTTGGTTTAGCACTTTCAGATATATGTTGTTGGGTATTAGCTATAGCACTTGCAGATATATGTTGTTGGGTATTTGCTCTAGCACTTGCAGCGATATGTTGTTGGGTATTAGCTATAGCACTTGCAGATATATGTTGTTGGGTATTTGCTATAGCACTTGCAGCGATATGTTGTTGGGTATTTGCTATAGCACTTGCAGCTATATGTTGTTGGGTATTTGGTTTAGCACTTGCAGCTATATGTTGTTGGGTATTTGCAATAGCACTTGTAACTATATGTTGTTGGGTATTTGCTATAGCACTTGCAGATGTATGTTGTTGGGTATTTGGTTTAGCACTTTCAGATATATGTTGTTGGGTATTAGCTATAGCACTTGCAGCTATATGTTGTTGGGTATTTGCTATAGCACTTGCAGCGATATGTTGTTGGGTATTTGCTATAGCACTTGCAGCTATATGTTGTTGGGTATTTGCTATAGCACTTGCAGCTATATATTGTTGGGTATTTGGCTTAGCACTTGCAGCTATATGTTGTTGGGTATTTGGTTTAGCACTTGCAGCTATATGTTGTTGGGTATTTGGTTTAGCACTTGTAGCTATATATTGTTGGGTATTTGGTTTAGCACTTGTAGCTATATATTGTTGGGTATTTGGTTTAGCACTTGCAGCCATATATTGATGGGTATTTGGTTTAGCACTTGCAGCTATATGTTGTTGGGTATTTGGTTTAGCACTTGCAGCCATATATTGATGGGTATTTGGTTTAGCACTTTCAGATATATGTTGTTGGGTATTTGATAAGTAGCACTGGAAGTCATTATTACAGCATATGGAGTGAAAACAGTACATGCTTTAATGAGATGGCAGCTTATTGAACACTATAGCACATTGCTACTTTCAACTGTCTGCATGTTGCTGGTTGACAAATTGCTAGGGGTGGATATTGAACAATCTATCACATTGCTACTTTCAACTGTCTGCATGTTGCAGGATGACAGATTGCTAGGGGTGGATATTGAACAATCTATCACATTGCTACTTTCAACTGTCTGCATGTTGCTGGTTGACACATTGCTAGGGGTGGATATTGAACAATCTATCACATTGCTACTTTCAACTGTCTGCATGTTGCAGGTTGACAGATTGCTAGAGGTGGATATTGAACAATCTATCACATTGCTACTTTCAACTGTCTGCATGTTGCAGGTTGACAGATTGCTAGAGGTGGATATTGAACAATCTATCACATTGCTACTTTCAACTGTCTGCATGTTGCAGGTTGACAGATTGCTAGAGGTGGATATTGAACAATCTATCACATTGCTACTTTCAACTGTCTGCATGTTGCAGGATGACAGATTGCTAGGGGTGGATATTGAACAATCTATCATATTGCTACTTTCAACTGTCTGCATGTTGCAGGATGACAGGTTGCTAGAGGTGGATATTGAACAATCTATCACATTGCTACTTTCAACTGTCTGCATGTTGCAGGATGACAGATTGCTAGGGGTGGATATTGAACAATCTATCACATTGCTACTTTCAACTGTCTGCATGTTGCAGGTTGACAGATTGCTAGAGGTGGATATTGAACAATCTATCACATTGCTACTTTCAACTGTCTGCATGTTGCAGGATGACAGATTGCTAGGGGTGGATATTGAACAATCTATCATATTGCTACTTTCAACTGTCTGCATGTTGCAGGATGACAGGTTGCTAGAGGTGGATATTGAACAATCTATCACATTGCTACTTTCAACTGTCTGCATGTTGCAGGTTGACAGGTTGCTAGAGGTGGATATTGAACAATCTATCACATTGCTACTTTCAACTGTCTGCATGTTGCAGGATGACAGATTGCTAGGGGTGGATATTGAACAATCTATCACATTGCTACTTTCAACTGTCTGCATGTTGCAGGTTGACAGATTGCTAGGGGTGGATATTGAACAATCTATCACATTGCTACTTTCAACTGTCTGCATGTTGCAGGTCGACAGGTTGCTAGAGGTGGATATTGAACAATCTATCACATTGCTACTTTCAACTGTCTGCATGTTGCAGGATGACAGATTGCTAGGGGTGGATATTGAACAATCTATCACATTGCTACTTTCAACTGTCTGCATGTTGCAGGTTGACAGATTGCTAGAGGTGGATATTGAACAATCTATCACATTGCTACTTTCAACTGTCTGCATGTTGCAGGTTGACAGATTGCTAGAGGTGGATATTGAACAATCTATCACATTGCTACTTTCAACTGTCTGCATGTTGCAGGTTGACAGATTGCTAGAGGTGGATATTGAACAATCTATCACATTGCTACTTTCAACTGTCTGCATGT
>CM026390.1:19244958-19270782 GCA_014843695.1 Archivesica marissinica | reverse complement strand
TTAGTATGTATGGTGGTCGTTATAGATATATTAGTATGTATGGTGGTCGCTATAGACAGATTAGTATGTATGGTGGTCGCTATAGACAGAATAGTATGTATGGTGGTGGTTATAGATATATTAGTATGTATGGTGTCGTTATAGACAGATTAGTATGTATGGTGGTCGCTATAGATAGATTAGTGTGTATGGTGGTCGTTATAGACAGATTAGTATGTATCGTGGTCGTTATAGATAGATTAATATGTATGGTGTCGTTATAGACATATTAGAATGTATGGTGGTCGCTATAGATAGATTAGTATGTATGGTGGTCGTTATAGACAGGTTAGTATGTATTGTGGTGCTATAGACAGATTAGTGTGTATGGTGGTCGTTATAGATAGATTAGTATGTATGGTGGTCGTTATAGATATATTAGTATGTATGGTGGTCGTTATAGATAGGTTAGTATGCATGGTGGTCGTTATAGATAGATTAATATGTATGGTGTCGTTATAGATAGATTAGTATGTATGGTGGTCGCTATAGACAGATTAGTATGTATGGTGGTCGCTATAGACAGATTAGTATGTATGGTTGTCGTTATAGATAGATTAGTATGTATGGTGGTCGTTATAGATAGATTAGTATGTATGGTGGTCGTTATAGATAGATTAGTATGTATGGTGGTCGTTATAGATAATTAGTATGTATGGTGGTCGTTATAGATAGATTAGTATGTATGGTGGTCGTTATAGATAGTTAGTATGTATGGTGGTCGTATAGATAGATTAGTATTATGGTGGTCGTTATAGATAGATTAGTATGTATGTGGTCGTATAGATAGATTAGTATGTATGGTGGTCGTTATAGATAGATTAATATGTATGGTGTCGTTATAGACATATTAGTATGTATGGTGGTCGTTATAGATAGATTAATATGTATGGTGTCGTTATAGATAGATTAGTATGTATGGTGGTCGTTATAGATAGATTAGTATGTATGGTGTCGTTATAGATAGATTAGTATGTATGGTGGTCGTTATAGATAGATTAGTATTATGGTGGTCGTTATAGATATATTAATATGTATGGTGGTCGTTATAGATAGATTAATATGTATGGTGGTCGTTATAGATAGATTAATATGTATGGTGTCGTTATAGATAGATTAGTATTATGTTGGTCGTTATAGATAGATTAATATGTATGGTGTCGTTATAGACATATTAGTATGTATGGTGGTCGTTATAGATAGATTAGTATGTATGGTGTCGTTATAGATAGATTAGTATGTATGGTGGTCGTTATAGATAGATTAATATGTATGGTGTCGTTATAGATAGATTAGTATGTATGGTGGTCGTTATAGATAGATTAGTATGTATGGTGGTCGTTATAGATAGATTAGTATGTATGGTGGTCGTTATAGATAGATTAGTATGTATGGTGGTCGCTATAGATAGATTAGTATGTATGGTGGTCGTTATAGATAGATTAGTATGTATGGTGGTCGTTATAGATAGATTAGTATGTATGGTGGTCGTTATAGATAGATTAGTATGTATGGTGGTCGTTATAGATAGATTAGTATGTATGGTGTCGTTATAGATAGATTAGTATGTATGGTGGTCGTTATAGATAGATTAGTATGTATGGTGTCGTTATAGATAGATTAGTATGTATGGTGGTCGTTATAGATAGATTAGTATGTATGGTGGTCGTTATAGATAGATTAGTATGTATGGTGGTCGTTATAGATAGGTTAGTATGTATGGTGGTCGTTATAGATAGATTAGTATGTATGGTGGTCGCTATAGATAGATTAGTATGTATGGTGGTCGTTATAGATAGATTAGTATGTATGGTGGTCGTTATAGATAGATTAGTATGTATGGTGGTCGTTATAGATAGATTAGTATGTATGGTGGTCGTTATAGATAGGTTAGTATGTATGGTCGTATAGTAGTAGTATGTTGGTGGTGTATAGAATTAGTTGTATGGTGGTCGTTATAGATAGATTAGTATGTATGGTGTCGTTATAGATAGATTAGTATGTATGTGGTCGTTATAGACATATTATATGTATGGTGGTCGTTATAGATAGATTAGTATGTATGGTGGTCGTTATAGATAGATTAATATGTATGGTGTCGTTATAGATATATTAGTATGTATGGTGGTCGTTATAGATAGATTAGTATGTATGGTGGTCGTTATAGATAGATTAGTATGTATGGTGGTCGTTATAGACAGATTAGTATGTATGGTGGTCGTTATAGATAGATTAGTATGTATGGTGGTCGTTATAGATAGATTAATATGTATGGTGGTCGTTATAGATAGATTAGTATGTATGGTGGTCGTTATAGATAGATTAGTATGTATGGTGGTCGTTATAGATAGATTAATATGTATGGTGTCGTTATAGACATATTAGTATGTATGGTGGTCGTTATAGATAGATTAATATGTATGGTGGTCGTTATAGATATATTAGTATGTATGGTGGTTGCTATAGACAGATTAGTATGTATGGTGGTCGTTATAGATAGATTAGTATGTATGGTGGTCGTTATAGATAGATTAATATGTATGGTGGTCGTTATAGATAGATTAATATGTATGGTGGTCGTTATAGATAGATTAATATGTATGGTGGTCGTTATAGATAGATTAATATGTATGGTGTCGTTATAGACATATTAGTATGTATGGTGGTCGTTATAGATAGATTAATATGTATGGTGTCGTTATAGATAGATTAATATGTATGGTGTCGTTATAGACATATTAGTATGTATGGTGGTCGTTATAGATAGATTAATATGTATGGTGTCGTTATAGACATATTAATATGTATGGTGTCGTTATAGACATATTAGTATGTATGGTGGTCGTTATAGATATATTAGTATGTATGGTGGTCGTTATAGATAGATTAATATGTATGGTGTCGTTATAGATAGATTAGTATGTATGGTGTTGTTATAGATATATTAATATGTATGGTGTCGTTATAGATAGATTAGTATGTATGGTGGTCGTTATAGATAGATTAATATGTATGGTGTCGTTATAGATAGATTAGTATGTATGGTGGTCGTTATAGATAGATTAGTATTATGGTGGTCGCTATAGATAGATTAATATGTATGGTGGTCGTTATAGATAGATTAATATGTATGGTGGTCGTTATAGATAGATTAGTATGTATGGTGTCGTTATAGATAGATTAGTATTATGGTGGTCGTTATAGATAGATTAATATGTATGGTGTCGTTATAGACATATTAGTATGTATGGTGGTCGTTATAGATAGATTAATATGTATGGTGTCGTTATAGACATATTAGTATGTATGGTGGTCGTTATAGATAGATTAATATGTATGGTGTCGTTATAGACATATTAGTATGTATGGTGGTCGTTATAGATAGATTAGTATGTATGGTGGTCGCTATAGATAGATTAGTATGTATGGTGGTCGTTATAGATAGATTAGTATGTATGGTGTCGTTATAGATAGATTAGTATGTATGGTGGTCGTTATAGATAGATTAGTATGTATGGTGGTCGTTATAGATAGATTAGTATGTATGGTGGTCGTTATAGATAGATTAGTATGTATGGTGGTCGTTATAGATAGATTAGTATGTATGGTGGTCGTTATAGATAGATTAGTATGTATGGTGGTCGTTATAGATAGATTAGTATGTATGGTGGTCGTTATAGATAGATTAGTATGTATGGTGGTCGTTATAGATAGATTAGTATGTATGGTGGTCGTTATAGATAGATTAGTATGTATGGTGGTCGTTATAGATAGATTAGTATGTATGGTGGTCGTTATAGATAGATTAGTATGTATGGTGGTCGTTATAGATAGATTAGTATGTATGGTGGTCGTTATAGATAGATTAGTATGTATGGTGGTCGTTATAGATAGATTAGTATGTATGGTGGTCGTTATAGATAGATTAGTATGTATGGTGGTCGTTATAGATAGATTAGTATGTATGGTGGTCGTTATAGATAGATTAGTATGTATGGTGGTCGTTATAGATAGATTAGTATGTATGGTGGTCGTTATAGATAGATTAGTATGTATGGTGGTCGTTATAGATAGATTAGTATGTATGGTGGTCGTTATAGATAGATTAGTATGTATGGTGTCGTTATAGATAGATTAGTATGTATGGTGGTCGTTATAGATAGGTTAGTATGTATGGTGGTCGTTATAGATAGATTAGTATGTATGGTGGTCGTTATAGATAGATTAGTATGTATGGTGGTCGTTATAGATAGATTAGTATGTATGGTGGTCGTTATAGATAGATTAGTATGTATGGTGGTCGTTATAGATAGATTAGTATGTATGGTGGTCGTTATAGATATATTAGTATGTATGGTGGTCGTATAGAAGTTAGTGTATGGTGCGTTATAGATAGATTAGTATGTATGGTGGTCGTTATAGATAGATTAGTATGTATGGTGGTCGTTATAGATAGATTAATATGTATGGTGGTCGTTATAGATAGATTAGTATGTATGGTGGTCGTTATAGATAGATTAGTATGTATGGTGTCGTTATAGACATATTAGTATGTATGGTGGTCGTTATAGATAGATTAGTATGTATGGTGTCGTTATAGACAGATTAATATGTATGGTGTCGTTATAGACATATTAGTATGTATGGTGGTCGTTATAGATAGATTAGTATGTATGGTGGTCGTTATAGATATATTAGTATGTATGGTGGTCGTTATAGATAGATTAGTATGTATGGTGTCGCTATAGATAGATTAGTATGTATGGTGTCGTTATAGATAGATTAATATGTATGGTGTCGTTATAGATAGATTAGTATGTATGGTGGTCGTTATAGATAGATTAGTATGTATGGTGTCGTTATAGATAGATTAGTATGTATGGTGGTCGTTATAGATATATTAATATGTATGGTGTCGTTATAGATAGATTAGTATGTATGGTGGTCGTTATAGATAGATTAGTATGTATGGTGGTCGTTATAGATAGATTAGTATGTATGGTGGTCGTTATAGATATATTAGTATGTATGGTGGTCGTTATAGATAGATTAGTATGTATGGTGGTCGTTATAGATAGATTAGTATGTATGGTGGTCGTTATAGATAGATTAGTATGTATGGTGGTCGTTATAGATAGATTAATATGTATGGTGGTCGTTATAGATAGATTAGTATGTATGGTGTCGTTATAGATAGATTAGTATTATGTTGTCGTTATAGATAGATTAATATGTATGGTGTCGTTATAGACATATTAGTATGTATGGTGGTCGTTATAGATAGATTAGTATGTATGGTGTCGTTATAGACATATTAGTATGTATGGTGGTCGTTATAGATAGATTAATATGTATGGTGTCGTTATAGATAGATTAGTATGTATGGTGGTCGTTATAGATAGATTAATATGTATGGTGGTCGTTATAGATAGGTTAGTATGTATGGTGGTCGTTATAGATAGGTTAGTATGTATGGTGTCGTTATAGATAGATTAGTATGTATGGTGGTCGTTATAGATAGATTAGTATGTATGGTGGTCGTTATAGATAGATTAGTATGTATGGTGGTCGTTATAGATATATTAGTATGTATGGTGGTCGTTATAGATAGATTAGTATGTATGGTGGTCGTTATAGATAGATTAATATGTATGGTGGTCGTTATAGATAGATTAGTATGTATGGTGGTCGTTATAGATAGATTAATATGTATGGTGTCGTTATAGACATATTAGTATGTATGGTGGTCGTTATAGATAGATTAATATGTATGGTGTCGTTATAGACATATTAATATGTATGGTGTCGTTATAGACATATTAGTATGTATGGTGGTCGTTATAGATAGATTAGTATGTATGGTGGTCGTTATAGATATATTAGTATGTATGGTGGTCGTTATAGATAGATTAGTATGTATGGTGTCGTTATAGATAGATTAGTATGTATGGTGTCGTTATAGATAGATTAGTATGTATGGTGTCGTTATAGATAGATTAGTATGTATGGTGTCGTTATAGATAGATTAATATGTATGGTGTCGTTATAGATAGATTAGTATGTATGGTGGTCGTTATAGATAGATTAGTATGTATGGTGGTCGTTATAGATAGATTAGTATGTATGGTGGTCGTTATAGATAGATTAGTATGTATGGTGGTCGTTATAGATAGATTAGTATGTATGGTGGTCGTTATAGATAGATTAGTATGTATGGTGGTCGTTATAGATAGATTAGTATGTATGGTGGTCGTTATAGATAGATTAATATGTATGGTGTCGTTATAGATAGATTAGTATTATGGTGGTCGTTATAGATAGATTAATATGTATGGTGTCGTTATAGACATATTAGTATGTATGGTGGTCGTTATAGATATATTAATATGTATGGTGTCGTTATAGACATATTAGTATGTATGGTGGTCGTTATAGATAGATTATATGTATGGTGTCGTTATAGACATATTAGTATGTATGGTGGTCGTTATAGATAGATTAGTATGTATGGTGGTCGCTATAGATAGATTAGTATGTATGGTGGTCGTTATAGATAGGTTAGTATGTATGGTGTCGTTATAGATAGATTAGTATGTATGGTGGTCGTTATAGATAGATTAGTATGTATGGTGGTCGTTATAGATAGATTAGTATGTATGGTGGTCGTTATAGATAGATTAGTATGTATGGTGGTCGTTATAGATAGATTAGTATGTATGGTGGTCGTTATAGATAGATTAGTATGTATGGTGGTCGTTATAGATAGATTAGTATGTATGGTGGTCGTTATAGATAGATTAGTATGTATGGTGGTCGTTATAGATAGATTAGTATGTATGGTGGTCGTTATAGATAGATTAGTATGTATGGTGTCGTTATAGATAGATTAGTATGTATGGTGGTCGTTATAGATAGATTAGTATGTATGGTGTCGTTATAGATAGATTAGTATGTATGGTGGTCGTTATAGATAGATTAGTATGTATGGTGGTCGTTATAGATAGATTAGTATGTATGGTGTCGTTATAGATAGATTAGTATGTATGGTGGTCGTTATAGATAGATTAGTATGTATGGTGGTCGTTATAGATAGATTAGTATGTATGGTGGTCGTTATAGATAGATTAGTATGTATGGTGGTCGTTATAGATAGATTAGTATGTATGGTGGTCGTTATAGATATATTAGTATGTATGGTGGTTGCTATAGACAGATTAGTGTGTATGGTGGTCGTTATAGATAGATTAGTATGTATGGTGGTCGTTATAGATAGATTAATATGTATGGTTGTCGTTATAGATAGATTAATATGTATGGTGGTCGTTATAGATAGATTAATATGTATGGTGGTCGTTATAGATAGATTAATATGTATGGTGTCGTTATAGATAGATTAATATGTATGGTGGTCGTTATAGATATATTAGTATGTATGGTGGTCGTTATAGATATGTTAGTATGTATAGTGTCGTTATAGATAGATTAATATGTATGGTGTCGCTATAGATAGATTAGTATGTATGGTGTCGTTATAGATAGATTAGTATGTATGGTGTCGTTATTGATAGATTAATATGTATGGTGTCGTTATAGATATATTAATATGTATGGTGTCGTTATAGATAGCTTAGTATGTATGGTGATCGTTATAGATAGATTAATATGTATGGTGTCGCTATAGATAGATTAGTATGTATGGTGTCGTTATAGATAGATTAATATGTATGGTGTCGTTATAGATAGATTAATATGTATGGTGTCGTTATAGATAGATTAATATGTATGGTGGTCGTTATAGATAGATTAGTATGTATGGTGGTCGTTATAGATAGATTAATATGTATGGTGTCGTTATAGATAGATTAGTATGTATGGTGGTCGTTATAGATAGATTAGTATGTATGGTGTCGTTATAGATAGATTAGTATGTATGGTGGTCGTTATAGATAGATTAGTATGTATGGTGTCGTTATAGATAGATTAGTATTATGGTGGTCGTTATAGATAGATTAGTATGTATGGTGTCGTTATAGACAGATTAGTATGTATGGTGGTCGTTATAGATAGATTAGTATGTATGGTGGTTATAGACAGATTAGTATGTATGGTGTCGTTATAGACATATTAGTATATATGGTGGTCGTTATAATTATATTAGTATGTATGGTGGTTGCTATAGACAGATTAGAGTGTATGGTGGTCGTTATAGATAGATTAATATGTATGGTGTCGTTATAGATAGATTAATATGTATGGTGTCGTTATAGATAGATTAGTATTATGGTGGTCGTTATAGATAGATTAATATGTATGGTGTCGTTATAGACATATTAGTATGTATGGTGGTCGTTATAGATAGATTAATATGTATGGTGTCGTTATAGACATATTAGTATGTATGGTGTCGTTATAGACATATTAGTATATATGGTGGTCGTTATAATTATATTAGTATGTATGGTGGTTGCTATAGACAGATTAGAGTGTATGGTGGTCGTTATAGATAGATTAATATGTATGGTGTCGTTATAGATAGATTAATATGTATGGTGTCGTTATAGATAGATTAGTATTATGGTGGTCGTTATAGATAGATTAATATGTATGGTGTCGTTATAGACATATTAGTATGTATGGTGGTCGTTATAGATAGATTAATATGTATGGTGTCGTTATAGACATATTAGTATGTATGGTGTCGTTATAGACATATTAGTATATATGGTGGTCGTTATAATTATATTAGTATGTATGGTGGTTGCTATAGACAGATTAGAGTGTATGGTGGTCGTTATAGATAGATTAATATGTATGGTGTCGTTATAGATAGATTAATATTAATGGTGTCGTTATAGACATATTAGTATGTATGGTGGTCGTTATAGATAGATTAATATGTATGGTGGTCGTTATAGACATATTAGTATGTATGGTGGTCGTTATAGATAGATTAATATGTATGGTGTCGTTATAGACATATTAGTATGTATGGTGGTCGTTATAGATAGATTAATATGTATGGTGTCGTTATAGACATATTAATATGTATGGTGTCGTTATAGATAGATCAGTATTATGGTGGTCGTTATAGATAGGTTAGTATGTATGGTGTCGTTATAGATATATTAGTATGTATGGTGGTCGTTATAGATAGGTTAGTATGTATGGTGTCGTTATAGATAGATTAGTATGTATGGTGTCGTTATAGATATATTAGTATGTATGGTGGTCGTTATAGATAGGTTAGTATGTATGGTGTCGTTATAGATAGATTAGTATGTATGGTGGTCGTTATAGATAGATTAATATGTATGGTGTCGTTATAGATAGATCAGTATTATGGTGGTCGTTATAGATATATTAATATGTATGTTGTCGTTATAGACATATTAATATGTATGGTGTCGTTATAGACATATTAGTATGTATGGTGGTCGTTATAGATAGATTAATATGTATGGTGGTCGTTATAGATATATTAGTATGTATGGTGGTCGTTATAGATAGGTTAGTATGTATGGTGGTCGTTATAGATAGATTAATATGTATGGTGTCGTTATAGATAGATTAGTATGTATGGTGGTCGTTATAGATAGATTAATATGTATGGTGTCGTTATAGATAGATTAGTATGTATGGTGGTCGTTATAGATAGGTTAGTATGCATGGTGGTCGTTATAGATAGATTAATATGTATGGTGTCGCTATAGATAGATTAGTATGTATGGTGGTCGTTATAGATAGATTAATATGTATGGTGTGGTTATAGATAGATTAGTATGTATGGTGGTCGTTATAGATAGATTAGTATTATGGTGGTCGTTATAGATAGATTAATATGTATGGTGGTCGTTATATATAGATTAATATGTATGGTGGTCGTTATAGATAGATTAATATGTATGTTGGTCGTTATAGATAGATTAGTATGTATGGTGTCGCTATATATAGATTAGTATTATGTTGGTCGTTATAGATAGATTAGTATGTATGGTGGTCGTTATAGATAGATTAATATGTATGGTGTCGTTATAGGTATATTAGTATGTATGGTGTCGCTATATATAGATTAGTATTATGTTGGTCGTTATAGATTGGTTAGTATGTATGGTGGTCGTTATAGATAGATTAATATGTATGGTGGTCGTTATAGATAGATTAATATGTATGGTGGTCGTTATAGATAGATTAGTATGTATGGTGTCGCTATAGATAGATTAGTATTATGTTGGTCGTTATAGATAGGTTAGTATGTATGGTGGTCGCTATTGTCAGATTAGTATGTATGGTGGTCGTTATAGATAGATTAATATGTATGGTGTCGTTATAGACATATTAGTATGTATGGTGGTCGTTATAGATAGATTAATATGTATGGTGGTCGTTATAGACATATTAGTATGTATGGTGGTCGTTATAGATAGATTAATATGTATGGTGTCGTTATAGACATATTAGTATGTATGGTGGTCGTTATAGATAAGTTAGTATGTATGGTGTCGTTATAGATAGATTAGTATGTATGGTGTTCGTTATATATAGGTTAGTATGTATTGTGTCGCTATAGATAGATTAGTATGTATGGTGGTCGTTATAGATAGGTTAGTATGTATGGTGGTCGTTATAGATAGGTTAGTATGTATGGTTTCGTTATAGATAGATTAGTATGTATGGTGGTCGCTATAGATAAGTTAGTATGTATGGTGTCGTTATAGATAGATTAGTATGTATGGTGGTCGTTATAGATAGATTAGTATGTATGGTGTCGTTATAGACATATTAGTATGTATGGTGGTCGTTATAGATAGGTTAGTATGTATGGTGTCGTTATAGATAGATTAGTATGTATGGTGGTCGTTATAGATAGGTTAGTATGTATGGTGTCGTTATAGATAGATTAGTATGTATGGTGTCGTTATAGACATATTAGTATGTATGGTGGTCGTTATAGATAGATTAATATGTATGGTGTCGTTATAGACATATTAGTATGTATGGTGGTCGTTATAGATATATTAATATGTATGGTGGTCGTTATAGATAGGTTAGTATGTATGGTGTCGTTATAGATAGATTAGTATGTATGGTGGTCGTTATAGATAGGTTAGTATGTATGGTGTCGTTATAGATAGATTAGTATGTATGGTGGTCGCTATAGATAGATTAGTATGTATGGTGGTCGTTATAGATAGATTAGTATGTATGGTGGTCGTTATAGATAGATTAGTATGTATGGTTGTCGTTATAGATAGGTTAGTATGTATGGTGTCGTTATAGACATATTAGTATGTATGGTGGTCGCTATAGTCAGATTAGTATGTATGGTTGTCGCTATAGATAGATTAGTATGTATGGTTGTCGTTATAGATAGATTAGTATGTATGGTGGTCGCTATAGTCAGATTAGTATGTATGGTGGTCGCTATAGATAGATTAGTATGTATGGTGTCGTTATAGATAGATTAGTATGTATGGTGGTCGCTATTGATAGATTAGTATGTATGGTTGTCGTTATAGATAGATTAGTATGTATGGTGGTCGTTATAGATAGGTTAGTATGTATGGTGGTCGTTATAGATAGGTTAGTATGTATGGTGGTCGTTATAGATAGGTTAGTATGTATGGTGTCGTTATAGATAGATTAGTATGTATGGTGGTCGTTATAGATAGGTTAGTATGTATGGTGGTCGTTATAGATAGGTTAGTATGTATGGTGTCGTTATAGATAGATTAATATGTATGGTGGTCGTTATAGATATATTAGTATGTATGGTTGTCGTTATAGACAGGTTAGTATGTATGGTGGTCGCTATAGACAGATTAGTATGTATGGTGGTCGTTATAGATAGATTAGTATGTATGGTGGTCGTTATAGATAGATTAGTATGTATGGTGGTCGTTATAGATAGATTAGTATGTATGGTGGTCGCTATAGACAGATTAGTATGTATGGTGGTCGTTATAGATAGATTAGTATGTATGGTGGTCGTTATAGATAGATTAATATGTATGGTGGTCGTTATAGATAGATTAGTATGTATGGTGGTCGTTATAGATAGATTAATATGTATGGTGGTCGTTATAGATAGATTAGTATGTATGGTGGTCGTTATAGATAGATTAGTATGTATGGTGGTCGTTATAGATAGATTAGTATGTATGGTGGTCGTTATAGATAGATTAGTATGTATGGTGGTCGTTATAGATAGATTAGTATGTATGGTGTCGTTATAGATAGATTAGTATGTATGGTGGTCGTTATAGATAGATTAGTATGTATGGTGGTCGCTATAGATAGATTAGTATGTATGGTGGTCGTTATAGATAGATTAGTATGTATGGTGGTCGTTATAGATAGATTAGTATGTATGGTGTCGTTATAGATAGATTAGTATGTATGGTGGTCGTTATAGATAGATTAGTATGTATGGTGGTCGTTATAGATAGATTAGTATGTATGGTGGTCGTTATAGATAGATTAGTATGTATGGTGGTCGTTATAGATAGATTAGTATGTATGGTGTCGTTATAGATAGATTAGTATGTATGGTGGTCGTTATAGATAGATTAGTATGTATGGTGGTCGTTATAGATAGATTAATATGTATGGTGTCGTTATAGATAGATTAGTATTATGGTGGTCGTTATAGATAGATTAGTATGTATGGTGGTCGTTATAGACAGGTTAGTATGTATGGTGGTCGCTATAGACAGATTAGTATGTATGGTGGTCGTTATAGATAGATTAGTATGTATGGTGGTCGTTATAGATAGATTAGTATGTATGGTGGTCGTTATAGATAGATTAGTATGTATGGTGGTCGTTATAGATAGATTAGTATGTATGGTGGTCGTTATAGATAGATTAGTATGTATGGTGGTCGCTATAGACAGGTTAGTATGTATGGTGGTCGTTATAGATAGGTTAGTATGTATGGTGGTCGCTATAGATAGATTAGTATGTATGGTGGTCGCTATAGATAGATTAGTATGTATGGTGGTCGTTATAGATAGGTTAGTATGTATGGTGGTCGCTATAGATAGATTAGTATGTATGGTGGTCGTTATAGATAGGTTAGTATGTATGGTGTCGTTATAGATATATTAGTATGTATGGTGGTCGTTATAGATAGGTTAGTATGTATGGTGGTCGTTATAGATAGATTAGTATGTATGGTGGTCGTTATAGATAGGTTAGTATGTATGGTGTCGTTATAGATAGATTAGTATGTATGGTGTCGTTATAGACATATTAGTATGTATGGTGGTCGTTATAGATAGATTAATATGTATGGTGTCGTTATAGACATATTAGTATGTATGGTGGTCGTTATAGATAGATTAATATGTATGGTGGTCGTTATAGATAGTTAGTATGTATGGTGTCGTTATAGATAGATTAGTATGTATGGTGGTCGTTATAGATAGGTTAGTATGTATGGTGTCGTTATAGATAGATTAGTATGTATGGTGGTCGCTATAGATAGATTAGTATGTATGGTGGTCGTTATAGATAGATTAGTATGTATGGTGGTCGTTATAGATAGATTAGTATGTATGGTTGTCGTTATAGATAGGTTAGTATGTATGGTGTCGTTATAGACATATTAGTATGTATGGTGGTCGCTATAGTCAGATTAGTATGTATGGTTGTCGCTATAGATAGATTAGTATGTATGGTGGTCGTTATAGATAGATTAGTATGTATGGTGGTCGCTATAGACAGATTAGTATGTATGGTGGTCGCTATAGATAGATTAATATGTATGGTGTCGTTATAGATAGATTAGTATGTATGGTGGTCGCTATAGATAGATTAGTATGTATGGTGGTCGTTATAGATAGATTAGTATGTATGGTGGTCGTTATAGATAGGTTAGTATGTATGGTGGTCGTTATAGATAGGTTAGTATGTATGGTGGTCGTTATAGATAGGTTAGTATGTATGGTGTCGTTATAGATAGATTAGTATGTATGGTGGTCGTTATAGATAGGTTAGTATGTATGGTGGTCGTTATAGATAGGTTAGTATGTATGGTGTCGTTATAGATAGATTAATATGTATGGTGGTCGTTATAGATATATTAATATGTATGGTGGTCGTTATAGACAGGTTAGTATGTATGGTGGTTGCTATAGACAGATTAGTGTGTATGGTGGTCGTTATAGATAGATTAGTATGTATGGTGGTCGTTATAGATAGATTAGTATGTATGGTGGTCGTTATAGATATATTAGTATGTATGGTGGTCGCTATAGACAGATTAGTATGTATGGTGGTCGTTATAGATAGATTAGTATGTATGGTGGTCGTTATAGATAGATTAGTATGTATGGTGGTCGTTATAGATAGATTAGTATGTATGGTGGTCGTTATAGATAGATTAGTATGTATGGTGGTCGTTATAGATAGATTAGTATGTATGGTGGTCGTTATAGATAGATTAGTATGTATGGTGGTCGTTATAGATAGATTAGTATGTATGGTGGTCGTTATAGATAGATTAGTATGTATGGTGGTCGTTATAGATAGATTAATATGTATGGTGTCGTTATAGATAGATTAGTATGTATGGTGGTCGTTATAGATAGATTAGTATGTATGGTGGTCGCTATAGATAGATTAGTATGTATGGTGGTCGTTATAGACAGGTTAGTATGTATGGTGGTCGTTATAGATAGATTAATATGTATGGTGTCGTTATAGATAGATTAGTATGTATGGTGGTCGTTATAGATAGATTAGTATTATGGTGGTCGTTATAGATAGATTAATATGTATGGTGGTCGTTATAGATAGATTAATATGTATGGTGGTCGTTATAGATAGATTAATATGTATGGTGTCGTTATAGATAGATTAGTATGTATGGTGGTCGTTATAGATAGATTAGTATTATGGTGGTCGTTATAGATAGATTAATATGTATGGTGGTCGTTATAGATAGATTAATATGTATGGTGGTCGTTATAGATAGATTAATATGTATGGTGTCGTTATAGATAGATTAGTATGTATGGTGGTCGTTATAGATAGATTAGTATGTATGGTGGTCGTTATAGATAGATTAGTATGTATGGTGGTCGTTATAGACAGGTTAGTATGTATGGTGGTTGCTATAGACATATTAGTATGTATGGTGGTCGTTTTAGATAGATTAATATGTATGGTGGTCGTTATAGATAGATTAGTATGTATGGTGGTCGTTATAGATAGGTTAGTATGTATGGTGGTCGTTATAGATAGATTAATATGTATGGTGTCGTTATAGATATATTAGTATTATGGTGGTCGCTATAGACAGGTTAGTATGTATGGTGGTCATTATAGACAGGTTAGTATGTGTGGTGGTTGCTATAGACAGGTTAGTATGTATGGTGGTTGCTATAGATAGATTAGTGTGTATTGTGGTCGTTATAGATAGGTTAGTATGTATGGTGGTTGCTATAGATAGATTAGTGTGTATGGTGGTCGTTATAGATAGGTTAGTATGTATGGTGGTTGCTATAGATAGATTAGTGTGTATGGTGGTCGTTATAGATAGGTTAGTATGTATGGTGTTCGTTATAGATAGGTTAGTATGTATGGTGGTTGCTATAGATAGATTAGTGTTTATGGTGGTCGTAATGGATACATTATTTTGTATGATGGACGCTATAGACAGGATATTATGTATGATGGTCGTTATAGACAGTATAGTATGCATGGTGGTCGCTATAGACAGTATAGTATGCATGGTGGTCGCTATTGACAGCATAGTATGCATGGTGGTCGCTATAGACAGTATAGTATGCATGGTGGACGTTATATACATGATATTATGTATGGTGGTCGTTATAGACAGTATAGTATGCATGGTGGTCGCTATAGACAGTATAGTATGCATTGTGGACGTTATATACATTGGTATTATGCATGGTGGACGTTATATACATGGTATTATGCATGGTGGACGTTATATACATGGTATTATGCATGGTGGACGTTATATACATGTTAGTATGCATGGTGGACGTTATATACATGGTAATATGTATGGTGGACGTTATATACATGGTAGTATGCATGGTGGACGTTATATACATGGTAGTATGCATGGTGGACGTTATATACATGGTATTATGTATGGTGGACGTTATATACATGGTATTATGTATGGTGGACGTTATATACATGGTATTATGCATGGTGGACGTTATATACATGGTATTATGTATGGTGGTCGTTATATACATGGTATTATGCATGGTGGACGTTATATACATGGTATTATGCATGGTGAACGTTATATACATGGTATTATGTATGGTGGACGTTATATACATGGTATTATGCATGGTGGACGTTATATACATGGTAGTATGCATGGTGGACGTTATATACATGGTATTATGTATGGTGGACGTTATATACATGGTATTATGCATGGTGGACGTTATATACATGGTATTATGCATGGTGGTCGTTATATACATGGTATTATGCATGGTGGACGTTATATACATGGTATTATGCATGGTGGACGTTATATACATGGTATTATGTATGGTGGTCGTTATAGACAGTATAGTATGCATGGTGGTCGTTATAGACAGTATAGTATGCATGGTGGACGTTATATACATGGTATTATGTATGGTGGACGTTATATACATGGTATTATGTATGGTGGACGTTATTGACATGTTCGTCTGTATGGCGGTCGCTATAGACAGGTTAATATATATGGTGGTCACTATTGACAGGTTAATCTGTATGGCGGTTGCTATGAACAAGTTAGTCTGCATGGTGATCTCTATGGACAGGTTAATCTGTATGGCGGTTGCTATGAACAGGTTAGTCTGCATGGTGGTCGCTATGGACAGGTTACTATGTATGGCGGTTGCTATGAACAGGTTAGTCTGCATGGTGGTCGCTATGGACAGGTTAATCTGTATGGCAGTTGCTATGAACAGGTTAGTCTGCATGGTGGTCGCTATGGACAGGTTAATCTGTATGACGGTTGCTATGAACAGGTTAGTCTGCATGGTGGTCGCTATGGACAGGTTACTCTGTATGGTGGTTGCTATGAACAGGTTAACTGCATGGTGGTCGCTATGGACAGGTTAGTTTATATGTAAAAATCTTAACACATGTAAAAACTTAGGAGACTGTGACTAATCGGACTCGCTTTGGTTAGTATTTGGCAAATAATGAAAACAAGGATAGGAAACAAAAGGCAAACAGTAGAAACGCTTATTTGTACAATATTATTTATACATCTGAATAGAAGTTCGCATGCCCCCGACCCCCCTGTAAGCTTAGCCTCCGTTACGTTCAGCTTCTAGCTACGGCACTGCTATTGTCACATTAAAACGTTATTAAAACAAAACTCAAATTAAACTGTGAAATTCATTACTAGCCTGCAACTGTTTGCAGGGGGACATGCTATCGGGCACATAGCTACTATAAGGCCCTGAAGGCCCGAGCCTGCATATTGTCCAAGAAAATAAAAATTCTAACACCCAAAAATGCAACACAAAATTGTACGGGGTGGGGATATGAGGACGAGTTGGATTGTGGAGGTCACATTCATTTTGCACAACATAAAACGTCAAATTCAGATATGAAAATATCGAAATTTGAACATCGAAGACGTAAATTTAAATGTTGTGTTCAATTTATTAGTCGGGTCTACAAATTCAAAATCGCTACCTACGCCCCTGACTATTAATCAATTATACAGGATTAATATAAATGTTCCGATGACGGGTTGGCGTTGCACTATATTTGTTCATGGGTATCTATCAGCGAATTGTTATCCCATAACCATGGGATACATATAGATATAATTATATTAAAAGGACTATGCACAGTACCCAAAGACGTTTTTGCTGTATTGAATAAACGGGAAACCCCCCCCAATTCCAACCAGTAACAGAATATAGACATTAGCTCAGCGGTAATATTAATGTTTCCCCCATACGTTTCCAATATCTCTAAACTAAACTGTCGCTATATCGATTGGATATTTACCTATCCAGTAAGAACGTCCGTGTCATTTGATTGGTGCTATACACTGTTTACATGTTTATTTAAAGGTCTATCGAAATGTGAAACAGTAAAACAGAATGAATACACTTTAACTACTACAGAACGCATTTATTCTTTAAGCTTAATGATATAATTATAATCTATAATATATAGATCTATCTATCTATCTATCTATCTATCTATCTATCTATATATATATATATCAGGAGTATAATTTAAAATCTGTATACATGTGAATTTGTATATTGAAAGGTAATTGTTTTATTTTACATTGTATTTGTTTTCGCTGGTACAATATAAACGACATGCATTGATGCTATCGAGTCTTTTGTGGTTTAAAGGCACCCGGGTAGAACCACATACCTTCCACAAGCCAGCTTCCTCACATGACAGTATTGGACATCTCCAGTGTAATTAGAACCTACATCAATGCTTTGAAGTCAACAACCTAAACCACTCCGCAATGGAAGGTCACTGCTGGCACACTATTTGCTAACACAGAATGTTATATATTGTTCCAGCATATAAATAAATGGCAGTGAAGCAAGCGTCATTAGTTTATACAAATTTATTTTAGCTCGATTGCGAAACAAGTTATTTCAACTTATATAAATCACTCTCGAGACCTCATTCCTGGTGGAATCCATCGCCACGGGGGAGAGAGAAGAGGCAACGTGGAATTTAAATGCCTTGCCTAAGGGCACAATCGTAACGGCTCCAGTGGGGCTCGAACTCCGGACCTTTCGCACCTGAAGCGAACGCGCATCCACTGCGCTATCACGACTTCATGACAAGCGTCATTAATTATCTCGGTTTCTATGTCCGTGATGACACTTAAGTTTCGGAATTTTTAAAGCAGCATTACATTGTATGAAATAAAAGCTATTTGAAAAATTCATTTTTTATGTATGGGTAGCAATGCTGCTACACATTCTAGCATTATACTTTGTATGCTTATGTTCATTTGGTAAACAGTGTTTTTTGCGATAACCCGAAACCGAAAGTAGGACTTTCCGAGTCGATCGGTCACGCACTTGTTTACAACCGGAACGCATCGTCCCCATTTATCCCACGTTGTCTTTTTTAATTAAATTACTTGATATGTTGATTCATACCACTGTTAGCTAAGTCTTTAGGGACATTTCTACATCCCGCGAGGGGAAGATAGATAGATACTTTTCATGTTCAAAATATATACGTTGTTTTCTACATCCTCTGTTGTTTCACGCATGCGCACTGTGTGTGTTTATATTTCGTGTGTTGATAAACAAATTCGCGTATACGACGGTTTATATTTATTGGAATTTTATCGTTTCTGAGCGACTATTTTGATTTTTGTAAACACACACACAGTATTATTTATATTTTACCCAAAACATCCTTTATTACGATGTAGTGCTGCTTTAAGCATCAGTAAATTGTTTATGGCACCTTACAGACGGACACGTTGGACTGGTAATCCAGGGATCGCAGGTCCGATCCCCCGTCTGGACTGGTAATTCAGGGATCGCAGGTCCGATCCCCCGTCTGGACTGGTAATCCAGGGATCGCAGGTCCGATCCCCCGTCTGGACTGGTAATCCAGGGATCGCAGGTCCGATCTCTCGTCTGGACTGGTAATCCAAGGATCGCAGGTCCGATCCCCCGTCTTGACTAATCCAGGGATCGCAGGTCCGATCCCCCGTCTGGACTGGTAATCCAGGGATCGCAGGTTCGATCCCCCCTCTGACCCTAATAAAATTAACAGTCTTTCAGATAGGACTTTAAACCGAGGTCTCGTGTCGGTGCTGTACACCGTGCACGTAAAAGAACCAGAGAAGACTCTGGAATGAGTCTCTGTCTGTATCCTTGCACTATCCTCCAACAATCTAAACTGACTAATCTCTTCAGGAGGTGTCGCTCATATGGGCAACCGCATGTAGCAACGATAAATAAACGCAAAACACAAATCATGGCACCTTTTGAATTTGCACTCGTGTAATAAACAAGGAAGTGTCGGGTTTTTCTTTAGACATAGGTTGTTGGCTGACTAATCTTAATTGACACATAGGATTCACCTAAATTGAACGTACTTTGTATATCGCGGGGTGAATGCTTTCTTCAGGTCATAATATGAAGACGCCAAGTTTGTAAAATATATTTCGAATATAGTTTATTACAAAGTCTGATATTAATACCTTGATATATAATCAACGTGTAATAATAACCATGGGACTCACGGGAACGAGTATTTGTGTATATTAGTAAGTTCCGGTAAGATGTTAATAATGAACTACATGAATGTTACAGGCTTTTTCCTTATATCTCAAAAATAATAAAGGTTTGAAAGAACTGAGTTTAGCTTGTTATAAACCCCAGTGACAAATGGCTCCCCGTCGGGGAATTGAACCCCGGTGTGTGTGTGTGTGTGTGTGTGCGTGCGTGCGTGCGTGCGTGCGTGCGTGCGTGCGTGCGTGTGTGCGTGTGTGTGCCGTGCGTCACGCACGTGCGTGCGTGCGTGCGTGCATGTGTGTTTTTGTAGAGCAAAGTGAGATGTCCCAGTTTCGAGTCCCGGATGTTTTTCTCACCTGTGTTACATTTGCAATATTAACAAAACGGAACATATGTTTCATAAAACTAGCACTACTAACACGTCTTAATACGTCATTTACATATACATTTACATATACATTTACACATTTACATATACATTGATTTCAATAATTACTTAATACAATCTTGAGTTATGATTTCTATTGTTATATTTGCACTCGATGACTGAGTTAGCACTAATATGTGGCAAGTGTGATGCAATATGTTCATATAATGTGTGATGCAATATGTTCATATAATGTGTGATGCAATATGTTCATATATTTCTTGTTCTCTTACAGGGCGCAGTAAGTACGATGCTTGTCATAGTAGGGATTATGTTCATGCTGAGATCCATCACATGTGTGAAGCAGCCATGTCCCTTCGATAATAATACCGGTATTGCAGACTTATCGAACCTGAAATTGACGTATATAAACAGCACCACTTTCGATACGGTTAGTGTAGTTGAACACGGATTGTTATCTGTAAGCAAGTTTGAGCCATTGCACAGATATGTTATAGCTATATATGGAAAGCACGGCACCGCACCATAACCTCTTTGATTCTTGGAATAGCTGACTGTAATCTGTTGGTGATTGACGATTTGGGATTAGTTTGAATGTTGGCTTAGAATACAATGCGTGCTTATTGACCAGGCCTATTTTATACATGTAATACGATAGAGAACAATACTCATTATTGAATGGCCATTTTATAATAATTTAAAGAAATATTATTGAGATGACCCAACATTAAATTCATCGAGTTAATGAGATTAGATAAAACATGAAACAGTAATTCCAAACTATTAAAGCTAATATGTAAACCCATAGCTTATGCTTATTTAGATTTAACGATGAATCCTTGTTGCATGTCACTCGTACATAAGTTTGTGAATATTAGTGTCGCGTATCAAATTACATAGCTCCACTTTGTAACAATTTAGTTTATCGGGTAGAAATTACTTAGATATAGCTTAATACGAACTACAGAGGAATCTATTTATATGGACCTATCGGTTATATTACAGGAGTATGACTGCAAGCTGTTGGTATCAAGCATTACGTCACTGAACCTCTCCAATAATTTCATTACCAGTGTCGATAAAGATATCTTCGGGATTTTCTACAAGTTAGTGAGACTGGATCTCTCTAACAATTACATCTCCCAGTTAGATACCAATACATTCACTTCACTTCGGAGCCTGAAAGAGTTAGACCTATCCTACAACTTACTGACACGCCTGCAAGCGGGACTTATCAGCATAATTAGCCTGGAAAAAGTATGGTTTAACAATAACAACATCAGTGACGTTGAGCACAGTATAGTGGGGCATTCGAATATTGGACTTGTCTACTTTAACATGAACTACAACTCACTGACATACCTAGATCCTTGGCCTTTCACGACCTACCAAACGAATATCCGCAGGTTGTATAGAGAATTCTACTTCCAGCATAATAATATATCGCGTTTGACTAACTACATGAACTGGACATACGATTTAGTTTACCCATTTGAGGTTCAGTTATATATGCAATATAATGAACTCGCCACCATTTCACTTGACACATTGCAACAATACGACAAGCACGTGCAGCCTGAGTCCTTATTTCCCGCGTTATTGACATATCAGATTAACGCAACGCATAATATGTTCTTCTGCGACTGTTTACTTTACGATTTAGCGTCGACTATACAGCGCGGATTACTCCGTTACACGAGGGTGGAAGAATACAGATACAGATGCGGAAGCCCAGCAGCTCTCGCTGGTATCGACTTCCTACACGACCTTCATATTGACCAACTGGTCTGCAACGTAACAAATGATTGTCCAACGAAGTGCTTCTGTCAGGACCGTCCACACAACGATACGTTTCTCGTTAACTGTACTGACGCCGGACTTGCAGAACTACCAGAAGTGATTCCACAAACCAGCCGATCCAAGATTGAACTAATCCTGGATAAAAATAATATAGAAACATTACAGAACACAAACTATATGGCAAATATATACACTTTCTCAATAGCTGACAACATGATACAGCAACTAGATGAAAACTTTCTGAAATCAATTAATGCCAATCGATTAGATTTCAGAAACAACAGAATTCAGTCCGTTCCCAAATATATCAAGAAATTTAGCTACAGTTCCGTGTTTTTATCGGGAAATCCATTGGAGTGTGAATGTGACTCGCTATGGATCTCTGAGTGGATGAAGCTTGACAGTGATACTGGAGATATGTCCCTCACGTGCGACTCAAAGACGGGAATTCATACCATTGTGGACATGAACGTTAAATCACTTGGCTGCACATACGAGCTGCTCATCAGCATATGCGTGTGTCTGGGCGTTGTTCTGGTCTTACTGTTCGTCATTTTAATATTCGCCAGGCAATGCCCCTACGAAACACGAGTTATTTTGCACACGCTGTTTCGAATACGACCAGGAAGGAAGTATGAAGTAGATCACGATGACAACAAAGAGGTTGACATATACATTGTGTTTGATCACGAATGCCAAGATGTCACTGGCTGGGTTAAATATTTTCTAAAGAAACTTAATAAAAAAAAGCCGATATATTCCATTCTCAATCCTGCACGGTTTACGGAACCGGGTAGTCAGGCGGTTTCCATACAAAAATGGATTGGTAAATCAAAGCGAATAATCATTGTACTTTCGGAAAACATATTTCAAAATGAGTGGCGCTGTTTTGAGATAGATGATGCTGAGCGTCGCATGCTAGAAGCCGCCACGCGACAGAATGGACAAACCCCGAACGAAGAAGACGGAGTAGCAGACGGTAATAATGACCATTATGTTGTAAATATTGAAGATGAATATCTCGAAAATGCACCTAAAATTATTTATGTTATTTTCAACAACAGTGATTTGCTTGGGGCTAAATTCGATGATGATAAATGGATCAAACGAATAGAAGACAAACTTGCAATAAGGATGAACGAACCAGAAGCGTTTGATAAACATGCCAAAGCATGGCAAGAAAAACTCCAACAAGAGCCCTGGAAATCAAGATTGGCGGGGAAAATAGTCCTCTCACCCGACGAAAAATTATTTTGGCCCAAGCTACGGTATGAGTTACCGCCAAATGGTAATGGGAAAGGAGACGGAAATTTTACTTTTACTCATGTTCCCCCAGATAATTCAGACATACAACATCAGGTGGACTATCCAAATAACCAATATCAAAGAAATCAAATCAGAGGCAATAATCGCATATCTAATGCATCATCAGTTGATCTGTCTAGGACGGTACAAAAAGCACGGGTCCATGAACGCTCTGTAAATAATAACAGAAAAGACACAAAGGGAACTCATGCTAATACTGTAAGCTATAGTGAAACTAGATCTACTTCCGGTGTTCAAATTAAGCACAATGCAAATAGCAGAATGGTAAGCTCTACTGTGTCTCGAAATTTTAATAGAGAGCCAACCAGCAACGGTAACGTACCAGATCAGAGCAGCCAAACTACATATAGAAGTAACATAATTACAAGTCGGGGCAGTCGATCTAACTCTGGTAATATAGAGCCATTGCGTGGAATTCGTGGTTCTGATTCTCCAAAAGGTGCTAGGCCTAAGACTAATAAAGAAAGTGGTTCCG
The DNA here is from genome assembly GCA_014843695.1 of Archivesica marissinica. Lineage (NCBI taxonomy): Eukaryota > Metazoa > Mollusca > Bivalvia > Venerida > Vesicomyidae > Archivesica > Archivesica marissinica. The sequence goes on along the minus strand of CM026390.1, from coordinate 19,246,511 downwards.
CTCATTTAAACACTGGACATACAGCAAACACAATGAGTGCTGTAACTATGCAGTTAAATACAACAAGGATTAATGACTTTACTTCACCGGAAATTGATCCAGAGACAAACATACCAATATACTCAATCTGTGCAGGAGGGCATAATCCATCAAGCAATATTGTAACACATGTAGAAGCTCTGAAATTTAGTAGAACAATGTCAAGTAACACGACGATAAGTAAACAATCTACGAACTCCAGTTCAAACAGCTGAGATTCGCCATATAGACTGGTACCTACTGCTAATCCCTGTGTGTCATAACTTGAAGCCTATATAAAAGATTTCAGCCGTACAAAGATTGATTTTGACCAAAATATGTAGATCAAATACAGCACCGTTTTTAAATTATTCAAATAAAACGTTTTGGTTGATTTATACGAGAAAGCCTGACCATGCATCAGGGGTGCATCCCCTATAGTGTACAGTAACACCCTAATCCGGATATCTACAAAAAGTCCGGGTTAGAAGGAGTTCGGGATTATATGGGTTTTGCTATTGAATATACGTGTACACCATGCTATGATGCACAGTACAGTGCATATGAATACGAAAATAAAACATAATAACTATACACTGATACAAAAGAGACATGTAGATGTTGTCATGATTGACTAAACACGTGCCATGAAAGTATGTTACAGCCGGATCTGTAGTCCAGTGGTAACACATTGGACTGGTAATCCAGAGATCGCAGGTTCGATTCCCCATCTGGTAGTTTGTGAGTAAAGAAATTATATCCGTATACATTACATGTCCGCTTAGCTGGAGGTGCTTCCATGTTTCATAGTGTAACCAGATCACTTATTCAAATCAGAATGAACACTTGCTTAGTGGAGAAATTGAAAACCAAAACTTAAAATGTACTATTTTACTTCAGTAATTGGTTGATGCTAATATCTGATCGTGTTTCCATAGTGGAACTCATATTCCAATCAATGTTATCACAAATGTCCAGTTTACAAGTTTATTAGATTAAATGGATAAATTGAAACACTTGCAATTACATGATCAGGTCTCTGTGTGTTTTATCAAATGACTCAATACATTTTAGGCATTGCCGAGATACATTTGCTTGTCAACGATGTGCTTCATGTGCACGCGTATGTGTGCGTGCGTGCGTGCGTGCGTGCGTGCGTGCGTGCGTGCGTGCGTGCGTGCGTGCGTGCGTGCGTGCGTGCGTGCGTGTGTGGAGGGTAGATGGTATGGCCATTACAGAACTCGCATTCATAGAAATGCCAGGATCGGATCCGGTTTTGTTGGATTGTTTAATAGAAATACTTTACTTGAACGTTTTAATGTGTCAATAGTTGATCATTCTAATGAGGGTATTTTACTGCTTAAATTGTATCGCAAGTCAGATAATATTACAATTCTACCGTGTGTATCATTATATTCCTCCTGAAAGTTCGTCTAGGATGTTTAATGTCAATAACTAAACTGACAAAGATTGCGAAACTATGTATATATATATATACGTATATATATATATATATATATATATATATATATATA
>CM026390.1:19208184-19243958 GCA_014843695.1 Archivesica marissinica | reverse complement strand
CAGTTGTCATGTGAGAGCAACCTCTGTATGTAAACGTATTAATTACTTCGATGTCATGTCGCGTACCTACTGAGATGGTGATGGTTATACATTTTTTCTCGCATTTCCCAGATAAGGTTATTTAGGGTCAACTGGCAACCATATAACCTCATACAGTTTGGATTCATTATTGGAGGCATTCCGAGCAGAGAATTAACGTGGGTCATACTAAATCATAGGATTTATTCGGAGATAGCCATCAGACGGGTTTTATAATTACCTGCGTCAGTGTTTGGTTCAGTGCTTAAGTATTTCTATGGCATTCCAGGCAACTAATGACGTATTTTGTAGTAAATACTGATGTAAACGAATTTAGCCTTCATTTTGTGTACTGCTGGTGTTGGGGGAGTTGTTTAAACTGAGATGTATCGTACTGTTGTATCTGGGTTCCGTGTATTTCTCTCGCATTTCTAGATAAGGTTATTTAGGGTCACCTGACAAACATATAACCTCATACCGCTTGGATTCAGTTAATTATGTTACAGGGCATGGAACAACACGTATTAGACATTTATATTAATAGTTGTTTCACTCTATACGATGAAATACGTGTATTTTATTCGTGTTTCATATACGCTATGGCTATGTCTAGTGACATGCCATTCTAAAACGTATATTACGGATTATTAATAATTTATCGCGTTTTTATGGAAGTATACGTAACGATATATATTATTCATTTTCGTACATAGGCTAAGTTTGTAATTATGATTTCTTACTCGATAAAAACGTACGCCTAGCTCGAATAATATAATGAACTTACCCGTATATTCGTTGAAGCCGCTTGAGGACTGAGACTGTTCTAATCGGTCTATATTTATATAGAAGCGTTGGTTATTTATGGATCGGTTCTTAGTCTATATTTATAGAATGGTACGAGATCGCTATTTATAAAGCTATTACCAATAGGCTATATAGTGACGCGTATACTATAAAAAGCAAAGAGCTCGGTAGTTGAGCGCTACGTCATCAATAATGACGCGTATACCAAAAAAGCAAAGAGCTGCCCGTTACTAGATCGTCCGATACGCCTTCGTACACAGAGCTCGATAGTTGCGCGATACGTCATCAGGTGACTAACAATAAACGCGCACGCGCGTGATCTACGTTATATTACCTTATATGCAAATGAGTTACTATAAATAGAAAAAAGCAAAGAGCTGCATGTACTAACTGAACATAATAAATTTGAAACAAGAGGCTTGTTATGTCAAGGAAACTTACGTTACAGCAAGGAGTGTTTTGGAGTATCAACAACAATACTATGATTGAACACTTTAATCAACTTTAAATGATTAACACAAGTAAACAGAAACACTTTAATACTGATTGAAATAAAAATAAATGAGTACTGACCGCAAAACAGCTTTTGTGTTAAAATGTATCGACATTATAAGTTTTGGCTGTTACATGAAGGAACCTTTTGTGTTACGGCAAGGACATGTGGATAACACATTGCAAGCTTTTTGCCAGATCATAAACTGTACTTATACCTGAAGAGTTACTGACCTTAATTATAATATACATTCAAGATAAATGTATTATACTGAATCTAAAAGCTATTTTGAGTTTCCCCTCTTAAACATGTTACATCACTGAATTAATACTGTTATAGCAAGGAAGGATGTAAAACAGTTATAAAACACAACTGATCTGAAAGAACCTGAAAAATAACTGACTAGAGCCTTAAAATTAAAGAAAACAAAAACAATGTCAATATGGATGCTTTCCATGACGAAATTATGGCATTATTCAACAGTTTGAAGAATGGATCCCGGGATTTGTCATCAAGTTTGTACTTGTTTTTATGTCCTGGAATGCTAGCTGATACGAACTCTGATCTGTTAACTTTCTAGACCAACAGAAATATTCTTTTTTAATTTTTGAGTCTACCATTTCGACGCATACAATCCACAAACACATTGGATAAATTTGACTCTTACAATACCGACATAAGGCTTTCCATTAAAATCAACAATGACATATTTTCCAATGCAAGACTTCAATGGTTGCACTTTCCTGAATTGCTATCACCCCAAAATCCTTCTCATTACTGGTACCCGCAACGCTACCTACCATTTCTCCCTCACATTCACTCCTATAATCTGTCTCGCTATTTACCAGATTACCACTACCCTTCTCACCACTCCCCTCGCTTATACAAGTTGTGTCGTTGTAACCAACCTTTCACACCTACAATCTGTCTCGCTATCATCTACATCAACAACTACATTCGCACAAACCCCATCACTCCTACAAGCTGTCTCGCTATTACCTACATCACCACCTAAATTCCCACCAACCCCATCACTCCTACAAGCTGTCTCGCTATCAACTACATTACCACCTACCTTCTCGCCAACCCCATGACTCCTACAAGCTGTCTCGCTGTCCCCTACATCACCACCTACCTTCTCACCAACCCCAACACTCCTAAAAGCTGTCTCGCTATCACCTACATCACCACCTACTTTATCACCAACTTCATCATTCTTACAAGATGTCTCGCTATTACTTCATCTTTTGTCGCAACACAATAACTCTCAACTGTTTCTTTTTCACTCATGTCTATTATGTCATTCAATATCTCGATCTATTTCACATCTATTACTTCATCTAATGTCGCATCCTTGGTAATCTCGACTGTTTCTTTTTCATGCATTTTTGTGTCATTCAACGTTTCATCTATTTCACCTTTCTCTGTTAGTTCATCTTTTGTCGCACCCTTGTTAATCTCAACTGTTTCTTTTTCACTCATTTCTTTTGTGTCGTTCAAAATCTCATTTATTTCAAATTTGTTTGTTACTTCATCTTTTGTTGTATCATTCGAACTATTAAGGTTTTCTTTTTCACTCATTTATGGCTTAGAATCCTCTACAAAATCACTTGACTCTTCCTGCTTCAAGATAGATTCATGTAGCAGTTCACTGACTCTTTTTTTCATAGGTTAAATCTAAAACGCCATTTTTGTTCTCGTAAACATACACAGTTACGAAATCTTCATTCTTATTTTATTTTGAATCTGATTCCATTTCATTACAATTATCTTCAATGTCTGAAATGGTTCGGGATCCAATGTTCCTCTTTTAAATCATCTCTGTTCGACGTCCACATTATGAATCCAGGGCTTTTTCTTGTAGGTAAAACTGGAAATATACGTCTGTTCAGGTCTTTTCGTACGCTTTTGTTTCCTAGATTGGCGTAAACAGAATAAACAGGGGTATTCAATACTGTAGATAGCGCGTGCATCTGCCATATACCCATGACACTTTTATCTTTAGTCATTGACATTACTTCTCTCCTATATAGATTATGGATGCTTCTCCTAATTAACTTTGTGCCAGAAATGAATGCTTCGGAGTACTGCGCATAATTTTGTGGACTATCTGGTTTGCACTCGTTTTCTATTCCATTACTTAAGAAATTATTCTCAAGGTACTTTGTTTCATTTTTTACAAGTTCAGCTACAATTCTCACTCTCACTTCTTCTTCATGTCCAACTTCACCAAAGGCGAGGACACTGCCGCAAGACGGGAGAAATTGCCATCTGCATGTACCATACATGGGCACAGTTCAATGTCTGTTTGAATATCATTAGGCATGTAGTCAATTGCATTAAAGTCAGCCCCTAATTAATAATTTGAGCACATGTTATGCTTTCAGAATTAATGTTGTAACTTCCAAAATCCATATGTTGGCACTTTCTTTTCAGAGCCGTAAAACTTTGGCACTCATTCATATCTTTCAAAATTGCAGTGAAATGAAGCTTTCTGTCATTCCCTGTGTGACTCTGTGTCACTGTTCAGCCTAGCATCATTATCTACATGTGTACTTTCAATTTTAATTTTGCATCTCTTCACTTCATCAGAGATAATATATTCATCATCTAGTCTTCTCTTTGCTTTCCTTGTTCCTTTGTTTTGCTCTGTACCTTTGTCCTCTACATTGTGTGCTCTGTAACTCACTTTTTCAGGGATAATGTTTTCATTATCTAGTCTTCGTTTTGCTTTTCTTGATCCATTGTTTTGGTCTGTACGTTTGTCCGTTACATTGTGTGCTCTTTTACTCACTTTTTCAGGGATAATGTTTTCATCATCTAGTCTTCGTTTTGCTTTCTTTGATCCTTTGATTTGCTCTGTACCTTTGTCCGTTTCATTATGTGCTCTGTTACTCTCTGGTAGTTCCATTTTCCAGTCAGTAAGTTGCGCTTTCATCGTTGTGTAATGGTCGCAATCTTCATAGCATATACAGCTCAAATCCCTGAAGTACACATTACTGAATCAATTACAATCTGATGCAACTTGAGTGTTCCATGTATCGGAATCAAACTCACTTTGTTTAATTCTTCCTTCTTACGTTCTATAACATTATTATCGACTACCCAGAGTTTGGTTTTGCAGCCTACACGTTTTTTAACAAAGTCTTCAGCGCAAGTAATGTCATGTCCGTACTAGACTCTATTGTCAGCTTCTCGCTTTAGTGAGCCTCCAACAGCATCAGGGATGGCCTTACCATGGCCGGCTTCAAAAAGCGACCACCAAATATGTTTATAACCAAAGTTGATTGGTTCTTGTGCGAGCATATAAGATTACCATTTTGTCTGTATTGAGATAGTGGTCCATCACTAAAGAATTCAATTGTATCCAGACGCTTATGGTTCGACATTTTCCCTGATGTAGCAATTTCATCAACTACATTCTTACCATGTACCTGATGATATATAAAAATGAACCGCTGAACATTTACAACTGACACATATGCAGGAAGTATCACAGTTGCACACAGGTTGGATTATGTAATGCAAAATATATGTTTCCATAGTTTGTAACATATATTTCCTTAATGTAACAATAACCTTTCCTTGATGTAACAATTTTATAATCATAACATTATATATCTTGCATAAGATATATGTAAACGTCAACCTTTTCTCGTATATAAATGACCCAAGACATATATACATATATATATATATATAAGACCAATGCCAGAACATACGTTAGTTATACTGCCTCCATTCTGCTGCATGTACAGTACATTTTATTCAGTATTTTGTGCCATTTATGTCCTTGCAATAACAATAGCCACTACTTTATGTAACGATTTTCTTATTAACTGAGATTTTTATTCAGTACACATACACAATATTGTGCCTGTGTAAAGCCCACCAAATATGTTCAGTATACGTAAAGATTTACAAGTGTGTACACAGCAAATACAACGAATTAATAAACAAAAGATTTGTGCACCACTTTCACGAATTAATTTCCTCCATGTAACAAAATCTCTCCTTGATGTAACAAGTTTCGCTGTTACATCAATGATTGTTACATGAAGGATGTATTTCACCTTCGGTGACCTTTAAATCTAGCGGAATATGCATGCGAGTTCAACTTGATGGGGGAAATGTTTATACATTCACTAAATATACTGTATGCATAATATAGTAACATTATAACTGGCACCGTATAAAAGGTCATGCTGGTTACATAATTAGAAATATACGCACTTCCCTGGATACTCACTAATCAAACCCTGCAGTGGTTGTCAGCCATATTTGTTATGAGTAATGCTCTTCAAAAAGGAGGTAGCATGACATTTGTTACAAAGGGATGTAACCTTGTATTCAAGAGTTTCAGAAAACTGTTACATCACTTAACTGACTTTAGGGTACAAAGAATATGAAACAAATACACTATCAAATCTGTATATATTTAATGTTTTTGTACTTGATATCATGAAAAATATAACTGAATTTGATTCCAGGTAGAACAAGAATAAGATTATTTACAGTTTTTCCGAGATGGTGTCAGATTGTTAAAACTTATAAATTAGGGACAATGAAATAGTGTTAATTTTAACACTTCGATCAACATTATTTAACATTTCCTTCCTCTTCAGATAATATTTTATTCATGAAACATGCACAATTACATATTGCCAATGCAGCAAAACTGAAATTTTCCTCTGGTTCACGCGAAGTTAAGCATAACTTCATTGGGACAGGATTTTGTTGCAAAAAATATATTGACTCGTAAACAAAATTACTTATCTCTTCAGGAGACGTCGCTCATATGGGCAACAGGTAGCGACGATAAATAAATGTAAAACACAGATAAACAATGTCATAGGTCCCTCTGGTCGCGGCGGAATAAATCGAGTGTATAAATTGTTTAAAACTGACTATATAGCAGAGCAATATTGTAAAACTGTATTACCACCCATACATCGTTGTTTTTTGCAAATTTCGACATTAGGATAGGGACTGGTCGGTATGAAGATTGCCAGAGGAATCTAGGATGTGTCCGTTTTGTGATATTGCTACTATTGAAAATGAGATACATGTAATATTGAATTGTCCAGTTTACAATGATGTAAAACAAGATTTTTTCGCAAAATCATATGCGTGCAATATCAATTTCTACCGATTATGATAAATATTGTTTCCTGTTTTCAAACAAAGTGATGATTCAAAATTGTATCAAAATCAATTTTATTATTCTGCAGGCGTCAGTTTTTAATATGTAAATATTGTTTAAATTTGTGATTAATGCCATTATTTCTTAGTATTTCTGCAGAGTTTTGTTTGATCTCGTCTGTAATATCTCTGCTAATCATATTCGCTGTGATCAAGGCGAAGTTAGATTTTGTATGACCAATTCTTAATCAGTGCATTAGTACCTATTTTGTCTTTCAGTGTTTTATCATTTTTAATATCAGATTATCAGTGATATTGCAGTTTTATCCCTTACATACTGGTTTAATCCGATTTGCTTAATAAAATCCTTGAGGATACTATGCGTAAACGGCGGTATTCGCGGCATCTATTGACCCGTACCCCTATTTGATCTGGAAACATCAATCGCTGTACCCATCTTGCCGAAACATGGCACATTCAAATCTTATTACACGTAATGTCCTGAATTGTACCATACGAAATACCAAATTGTCCCACAACATTTTCAACACTTTCTCTTCTATCTTCAAGAATGTAGTCATTGGCCTGCCAGTATGCTTATCATCTTCTGTTGTTTCTCTACCATTTTTAAAGCGATTTGCCCACTTTGAAAGAGCACCATTCGATAAACGAAGAGTCCCCAATAAACTGCATGCAACACCTCCCGAATGTCGGAGAGATTTTCCGAGTAATGTTTAAAACATTATCACAACACGTTGCCCGTTTACACTGTGCGACGCCATTTCACAATGAATGCTCTTGATGCGACGCTAGAGTATTGATATTGGAGAATGATTAATCTTTGAACATACAAAATTTCATTACGCTATGAAATAGTGAAATTAGTTCACGAAAGTATTGATGGGCCCTCGTATGATTCACTTTTTACCAAGTTGTTAATAGCACTGCATATCAATAAATTGCGGATATCTGTTACTTTTGGTGCCAAACCATTTTGGTGCCAAACAGTTCATTACATGGTTTTCAGTTTATTGTCGAAAGGTAAATTTCTTAATACTGGACGGCTTTTTCTACTGAAGATAGGTAGCGGACGTTATACGATATATTGTTCATATATATATCATGGTCGTATCAGTTTTCAGACCTCTATGGTTTGCCGGTGAATAACTTTCAGATTGCCTAAAATCTTTTTCAAATAAAACTACAATTTCACTTGCATGTGAATTCAACATGGCGTCAAAAAAGGGACCTGTTTTCAGACAACCAATCAAATTTCATGTAACAGAAATGTGTTTTCCGGCACTTTCACATGACTGGCATGGCAACGCCTCGCCCTGTACAAACACAAGCACACATATCACGATATCTCTGCTTAAGTCATTTTTTAGTGTACATGTACTTCTCAGCTGTTATTTAATTACAGATCGGTACACATCATTAATAGTTGTATTCTCAGCTGTTATTTAATTACAGATCGGTACATGTCATTAATAGTTGTATTCTCAGCTGTTATTTAATTACAGATCGGTACACGTCATTAATAGTTGTATTCTCAGCTGTTATTTAATTACAGAGCGGTACATGTCATTAATAGTTGTATTCTCAGCTGTTATTTAATTACAGATCGGTACACGTCATTAATAGTTGGACTTCTCACTAATATAATTTGCTGCTGTAAGTAATATGTATTTCTGTACATGTAGCATTCCATACAATCAGAGGGGCATGCCTTCAATGAATGAATGAATCGGTGTTGTATTGTGACATTATGAATATTTAATTAACTGAGGTGACAATTCACAGGATGCCTCATGAATCCATTAGTAATATTACCTTTGTTGCGAGCTATCTTGTTGACAATGTTTGCAAGCTATCTTGTTGACAATGTTTGCAAGCTGTCTTGTTGACAATGTTTGCAAGCTGTCTTGTTGACAATGTTTGCGAGCTGTCTTGTTGACAATGTTTGCGAGCTATCTTGTTGACAATGTTTGCGAGCTATCTTGTTGACAATGTTTGCGACCTATCTTGTTGACAATGTTAGCGAGCTATCTTGTTGACAATGTTTGCGACCTATTTTGTTGACAATGTTTGCGAGCTATCTTGTTGACAATGTTTACGAGCTATCTTGTTGACAATGTTTACGAGCTATCTTGTTGACAATGTTTGCGAGCTATCTTGTCGACAATGTTTGCATACCATCTTGTTGACAATGTTTGCGAGCTATCTTGTCAACAATGTTTGCGAGCTATCTTGTCGACAATGTTTGCAACCTATCTTGTTGACAATGTTTGCAACCTATCTTGTTGACAATGTTTGTGAGCTATCTTGTTGACAATGTTTGCAAGCTGTCTTGTTGACAATGTTTGCAAGCTATCTTGTTGACAATGTTTGCAAGCTGTCTTGTTGACAATGTTTGCAAGCTGTCTTGTTGACAATGTTTGCGAGCTGTCTTGTTGACAATGTTTGCGAGCTATCTTGTTGACATTGTTTGCGAGCTATCTTGTTGACAATGTTTGCGACCTATCTTGTTGACAATGTTAGCGAGCTATCTTGTTGACAATGTTTGCGACCTATTTTGTTGACAATGTTTGCGAGCTATCTTGTTGACAATGTTTACGAGCTATCTTATTGACAATGTTTACGAGCTATCTTGTTGACAATGTTTGCGAGCTATCTTGTCGACAATGTTTGCATACCATCTTGTTGACAATGTTTGCGAGCTATCTTGTCAACAATGTTTGCGAGCTATCTTGTCGACAATGTTTGCAACCTATCTTGTTGACAATGTTTGCAACCTATCTTGTTGACAATGTTTGTGAGCTATCTTGTTGACAATGTTTGCAAGCTGTCTTGTTGACAATGTTTGCAAGCTATCTTGTTGACAATGTTTGCAAGCTGTCTTGTTGACAATGTTTGCAAGCTATCTTGTTGACAATGTTTGCAAGCTATCTTGTTGACAATGTTTGTGAGTTGTCTACTTGACAATGTTTGCAAGCTATCTTGTTGACAATGTTTGCAAGCTATCTTGTTGACAATGTTTGCAAGCTATCTTGTTGACAATGTGTGCACGCTATCGAAATCTCTGCATAGCTGGAAACAAAAGCCAAGTACATGTATGTATGTTGACAGCCAAATATAGTTTGACCGAGCATGATAGAGGTGGGGGACAGATCTGGTCTGTGCAGCTCGAGAGACATATTGATTTGGGATTTCTGACATGATTTAACCAAGTACAGTGGCCGACATTATTTGGACATAATGATGATATTTAGGAGTGTGTTTTTGTTGGCTTGAATAACTATGTTGTACTTATTGTATTATATAATTAAACATAGTAAACTGCCGTGATCAACAATAAACTGTGAACCTGCATAGAAATGTCACAGTATTTCAAATAGACATTCTTGTCAATGTGTAAGCTTCAGTTGTATACTTGTGTTGTAAAATTGATACTTGCTCATACAGTACTACTCAGTTGTTTGATGGATTGACCTAGTGAGTCAGCTGTTTGATGGATTGACCTTGTGAGTAAGTGGTTTGATGGATTGACCTTGTGAGTCAGCTGTTTGATGGATTGACCTTGTGAGTAAGTGGTTTGATGGATTGACCTTGCTATGCAGTGGTTTGATGGATTGACCTTGTTATGCAGTGGTTTGATGGTTTGACCTAATGAGTAAGTGGTTTGATGGATTGACCTTGTTATGCAGTGGTTTGATGGATTGACCTAAATGAGTAAGTGGTTTGATGGATTAACCTAATGAGTACGTGGTTTGATAGATTGACCTTGTTATGCAGTGGTTTGACCTAATGAGTAAGTGGTTTGATGGATTGACCTTATGCAGTGGTTTGATGGTTTGACCTAATGAGTAAGTGGTTTGATAGATTGACCTTGTTATGCAGTGGTTTGATGATTTGACCTAATGAGTAAGTGGTTTGATGGATTGACCTTGTTATGCAGTGGTTTGATGATTTGACCTAATGAGTAAGTGGTTTGATGGATTGACCTAGTGAGTAAGTGGTTTGATGGATTGACCTTGTTATGCAGTGGTTTGATGGTTTGACCTAATGAGTAAGTGGTTTGATGGTTTGACCTAATGAGTAAGTGGTTTGATGGATTGACCTTGTGAGTAAGTGGTTTGATGGATTGACCTAGTTATGCAGTGGTTTGATGGATTGACCTAATGAGTAAGTGGTTTGAAGGATTGACCTTGTTATGCAGTGGTTTGATGGATTGACCTAATGAGTAAGTGGTTTGATGGATTGACCTTGTTATGCAGTGGTTTGATTGATTGACCTTGTTATGCAGTGGTTTGATTGATTGACCTAATGAGTAAGTGGTTTGAAGGATTGACCTTGTTATGCAGTGGTTTGATGGATTGACCTAATGAGTAAGTGGTTTGATGGATTGACCTTGTTATGCAGTGGTTTGATTGATTGACCTTGTTATGCAGTGGTTTGATTGATTGACCTAATGAGTAAGTGGTTTGATTGATTGACCTTGTTATGTAGTGGTTTGATGGATTGACCTTGTTAGGCAGTGGTTTGATTGATTGACCTAATGAGTAAGTGGTTTGATGGATTGACCTTGTTATGCAGTGGTTTGATGGATTGACCTAATGAGTAAGTGGTTTGAAGGATTGACCTCGTTAGGCAGTGGTTTGAAGGATTGACCTTGTTAGGCAGTGGTTTGAAGGATTGACCTGGTTAGGCAGTGATTTGAAGGATTGACCTTGTTAGGCAGTGGTTTGAAGGATTGACCTGGTTAGGCAGTGATTTGAAGGATTGACCGTGTTAGGCAGTGATTTGAAGGATTTACCTTGTTATGCAGTGGTTTGAAGGATTGACCTTGCTATGCAGTGGTTTGACCTAATGAGTAAGTGGTTTGAAGGATTGACCTTGTTAGGCAGTGGTTTGAAGGATTGACCTGGTTAGGCAGTGATTTGAAGGATTGACCTTGTTAGGCAGTGGTTTGAAGGATTGACCTTGTTATGCAGTGGTTTGAAGGATTGACCTTGCTATGCAGTGGTTTGACCTAATGAGTAAGTGGTTTGATGGAGTGACCGTGTGAGGCAGTGGTTTGATGCATTGACCTAATGAGTAAGTGGTTTGATGGATTGACCTAATGAGTAAGTAGTTTGATGGATTGACCTTGTGAGGCAGTGATTTGATGGAGTGACATAGTGAGCGTCAATTGTTTCAGGACCTAGTGAATCAATTGTTTGACGGAGTCAATTTGCTTAATCTATTTAAAGGCCTGCAGGTTGACCTATATTTGACCTTAAACACACGAGGAATAGCGGTACAAATCTGACGGTCGACGCACATCGTATTTGCCACATGCGAGGCCCTGCATGGTATACATCTAATACATGAGCACCACTTATATCTATTATGACCCACGTACATATCAGAGGTTATAAAATGCTGAAATTGAAGTTCTGTATTTTTATAGTACTTACAACTGGTATAAACAATTCAACTCCACTTATGGCCCAAATAAGGCTGGTTGCGCGGGTTAGGCAGCCAGTTCCTGCATTGCTGTACCACACATTCAGGCATCAGTTTTCTCTTATGCCAAGTACAGTCTCCTCTTCTAGCCGCTACTTTTCTCTCTATATATCTGACATCTTTCCATGCGCCACAATTATATAGCATTGCCCAAAACCTCCTGTATAGAAGCTTTCTCTCATGTGAATTTAGATTATGCGGTGGACGATTATTAGCAGGCCACCAAAGTTGTTTGTTCTGTTCATTTATTATGCAAGGGGAACACAAGCACAGTGGACACTCAGCAACACCTTCAGCATGCTGAGGCATAGGGGGAGGTACGTAAGCAGCCTCTGCAACGGGCATGGTGGTGGCTGTTTCTTCTATTTCCATCTCTACGTCCCAGTTCTTATTTTGCAAGAAAGTCAGCAATTCTTTTCTCTGCTCATCAGTTACATACATTGTTATTTTACTCAATGGCATCTTGTAGAAATCGGCAGAATATGTGTAATACTCGTATGTTCAAGAGATTATAATTATAATATTATACATGTACTCATAGCATTCACTGTGATTATTATGTAGCATCAATATCGGTAAACACACACTGACACAGAGAAATATTTAAAATATAACAGAAAACTTGCGAATAATACTGTAGATATATAATTAAATGAAGTATGAAGGTTACCATATAACGAACACATATAGTTTATTCATATAAATACATACATATTATATACATGCATACAAATTATCAGTCTCAGTGATTACGCTACGGCTGATGAGGCACCTACATAACATGTAATCTATGTCCCTGGGCTGATCTGGATTATGTAGAAGTAGTAGTCACTGACCCAGGTTTTTCAGATAACTCGGGCAAAGTGACAAGAGACCACTTCGCAGTCATATTTCATGCAAGAGCGGCGAAACCGGCTCCTGTACGAAAAACAGTGTCGTATAGAAAATTCCGTTCAATAGATATAGATACTTTCAAAAGTGACATCATGGCATCAGAAAAACTTCGTAATAGTTTGCAATGCACGGATGCTGACGATCTTGTCAGCATATACAACAGTGAACTTTCTGCATTGGTTGATAAACACGCCCCTTTACGTACAAAAACGATTACATTAAGGCCTTCATGTCCCTGGTTTACAGAGGAACTCCACGATGCCAAACATATAAAGCGTAAATTTGAACGCAAGTGGAAAAAATCAAGATTAACTGTCGACCATGAAATATACAGGAGTCAGTGTGCCAAGGTTAATAAAATGTTGAAACAAGCACGGCTTGACTACTTTTCTGATAAAGTAATATCTTGCGGTCGTGATCAAAAAAGCATGTTCAAAATCACTAAACACCTGCTTGAAGGCGATAGTGAAATAGCGCTTCCATCAGGCAAAAATCCCAATGAACTAGCACAGGAATTCAGTGACTTCTTCATTTCTAAGGTGGAAGGCATTAGAAATGACATATCTTCAAACTCCCAGTCGGAACTGGGTCCATTGAACATTGAAACAGAGAAACTCCCTCACATAAGCTGCTTGAACAATTTCTGTCCATCACATGAGAAAGAAGTCGAACAGTTCATTAAAAAAGGGCCAAATAAATCCTGTGAAATTGATCCAATTCCGACATGGCTACTGAAATCTTGTCTTAGTGAAATCCTACCAATAGTGACACAAATTGTAAATATTTCATTGGAAACAGGCAATGTACCAAAGTCATTCAAAATCTCCCGGATAAGACCTTTGCTGAAAAAACCAAGCCTTGATCAAAACACTTTGAAGAACTACAGGCCCGTGTCAAACCTGCCTTATGTCTCGAAGATTCTGGAAAAAGTAGTAAATAGTCGAATTGATGAACATTTGACAAGTAATAACTTACACGAGGTACATCAGTCTGCGTACAGGAAGTTTCATTCCACAGAAACTGCCTTACTGAAAGTCCAAAACGATATACTCCAATCTCTGGACCAGAACAATGCTACAATCCTTGTGCTTTTGGATCTATCTGCTGCATTTGATACCATCGACCATAGAACACTGTTACAGCGTCTCGAATTTCATTTTGGAATTACTGGAAAACCTCTCCAATGGATATCATCTTATCTTACCGACCGTTATCAAGCAGTATGTATCGATGGAAAACTATCCAACTCAGTGCTCATGAATTTCAGTGTTCCACAGGGGTCTGTTTTAGGCCCGAAATTTTACACTATGTATACCAAACCTGTAGGAGCCATTTGTAAACACCATGGACTGAACCATCACTTTTATGCTGACGATTCCCAGCTTTACCTTTCATTCAAACCAAGCGTTCAAGCTTCACAAGCAGAGACACTACTTCGAGTGGAAAACTGTCTACAAGACATTGTTGCTTGGATGCATGCCAATATGTTAAAACTCAATACTGATAAAACTGAAATGATTATGTTTTCTAGTCAGCGAAATTTGCAACACATTGAAAACATAAATGTGAAAGTAGGATACTCAAATACAGAACCATCAACATGTGTGAGAAATCTAGGAGCTTTCCTAGACTCAAGAATGGATATGGACAAACATGTAAATTCTGTGACAAAATCATGTTATGCGCAGATCCGGCGGATTGGACACATTCGGCAGTATTTAACAACAGAAGCCACGAAAACTCTCATAAACTCACTCATTACATCCAGGCTCGACTACTGTAATTCACTGTTGTACGGCGTGCCAAAATACACTTCCAATAAATTACAAACTGTTCAAAACACAGCAGCTCGCATCATAACCAGAACAACCCGTTTCAGTCATGTAATGCCCATTCTAAAAGAACTTCATTGGCTACCAGTTCAAGAAAGAATAAAGTATAAAATACTGACTCACACATATAAAGCATTGAATGGAGAAGCACCGATTTATATGAGAAACTTGCTTGAGGTTTATATACCAAGGAGAAACTTACGGTCTAAATATGAAGCAGCTACTCTTGTGTTACCAAGAAGTCGGACTGTCACATACTGAGATAGAAGTTTCATGACTGCTGCCCCAAAACTTTGGAATTCTCTTCCATCAAATCTTAGAAGTGCAACAACATTGTGTTCTTTCAAAAAGGCTTTGAAGACACACCTTTTTAAATGTTCATATGGAACATAAATATCGAACTGTGTCTGTCAATTTTCTTTACAATCAATAATATACGTTTACTTAAATTGTCAGGGCCTCATTTCGACTAATTCTCAGCTCACAGTGTGATCGTGCATATTAACCGTTAGAAAATACCTACATACGCCAAATTATACTGAATGTACTGCTACATTGTTGATACAAGCCACTAATCACATGGAACAGGTAGTAAAGTATAAATCTTTACAATTGGACGGGGTCAAACTGCAGGCCTTTAAGGCCACAATTATATTTTTAATAATATGAGTCACAACTGGCTCCATTTTTTCAGTTTAATAATATTTTCAGGACCTGCTCTGGGTCTTATTTTTTTTGTAGCCAAATCTGTGCTTCCTTTAGCCAATTTCGGCGCGCGGCATTTTTCCCAAACAAAGTTTTTATAGTATATTTACTATAATATATTTTAATGTGTCATGCAATTGTACCACTTAAATGATGTATGCCCATAAACTACAACTGAGGTAAGAGTTACATTTGCAGTGATACATTACTTGACAAGTTGTGTCAAATTTCATTTTCAGAATCATTTTAAAATGCATTCCCAGGGTTAGACAGTTGACTAATGCTGCATGTCAACTGTGCACATTTTATTACATCACATAAGACATTTGATCTTTTGGGTTATTGGTGTAAACAAGATTTATTTGATCAGGGTACTGCTGTAAAGCTTTGGTGAGTTGGCAGCATGCCAACAATGACTTGTAATCAAGATCAATAAACACCTGCCACTTATATTGCCAATACCATTGCTCTATGCCAAATAAACATCCTGTTTTGATAGGATTACTCCGATTAGCTGTCAGGTTTAAAATTGGAATATTAAATATAATAAATGCCATGGCATATGGTAAATATCTATTATTTCTTTGATCACAATTTCCGATTATTTTACGGATTTTTGTCGTTTTTATCATTTTAGCCAAACTGAGTTTTTATTACCGGTAGCCAATTTTGCCATATTTTCCCCCGATTTTCGTGCCAAAAAGTGGGTGCGCGTTATACATGATAGCGCGTTATACATAGCAAATTACGGTAGCCAATTTTGCCATATTTTAGCCAATGGCTACTCTGGCTATTGCCAGCGTGGGCCCTGATTTTATTGCTTGATTCGTTTTACATATACATGTCAATTCAAAACATGACAAATTATATAAAGGTAAATGGGTCCATAAGTTCTAGCAACATTAGCTTCCACTTTTTCTACTCATTATAAATCAATTTTTGTAATTTATTTTCATTATTCTGATTAAGGTCCGTGTTGGATTGGAATTATTTTAGGAACATTTGATCACCTACCGGTAGTTGCCCCGATGCTCTACGCCAAGCTTCATCAAATTTAAATTTGACAAATCGGTTTATGAGGAAACGTCAATACTATATTTTTCAAGGTAGCCGGATCGGACTACTTTTTGGCATTTCTGATCTTCTAGTTGCCTACAAAGTTTCATCAAAAATGACAAAGTGTTTCAAGTCGAAAATGGATTTTGAAGACGTTCGCCAACATGGATTTCGGATGGGAAAGATTTGAGCTTGTTTCGGTGTACTAGTTGTCCCGGAGTTATCCCCGAGTTTCACAGGAAGTCTCATCATTAGAGAGTGAATGGCTCGAGAAGATTAGATTTAAAGAAAAAGTAGCAGATGACATACGAGAGATGTAGGAAATCAGATGACCTACCTATACCAACAGCTTATCCTAAAAACATTTTGCAACAATCTATCAGTTATGTTATATTTTTGGGTTTTACGCCTGCATCAGCACCACTTTGGGTTATATCGCCGGCGGGCAGTTTACCTAACAACACCTTCCCTGGACAGGCTCCAGCGGTTAACCAGTACTTGGGTGCACCAACATCCGTAAGAAACTGCCAACTTTTTCACATAAATGAGAAACGGCCTGAGCGGGGCTCGAACCCGTCACGTGACCATCAGTGATGATAGGTTACAGTGGTATACAAGTCAGCGACCTTAACCACTAGACCATGGAGGCAGACCAAATTAAGTAGTGTTTAATGAATGTTCTATATATAATTCACAAACAGCAGACAATGGTTGTGTGATACTTGCTTCAGATCAAACACTGTCCAACACTTCATAACGGAGGTTATGTAACTAAACAACTTTTCATTAACAAACGTCACCCCCCCCCCCCCGATTGCTATTAATTCCATCAATGAAAAATAAAAATGACCACATGTAAGGTGATGAAGTTTTACTTTTATCCAAAGTAAACTAAGAAACAAATAATCATTTTATCATGTCGAGACTTTCTAATGCCGACAAATCTGTATGATGCTGTACCATCATTTACTGTCACATACGGACATTTGAAAATTAGTTTAATACTTTCTAAATGCTCCTGCATTGTGTCAATTATTGTGAACAGGTATCCATTTATAATATTGATAACATCAAGTAGTTCAAAACACATATAGCTTATACTGTATTGTTATACTGTATTGTATTGTTATACTGTATTGTATTGTTATACTGTATTGTATTGTTATACTGTATTGTTATATTGTATTGTATTGTTATACTGTATTGTATTGTTATACTGTATTGTATTGTTATACCGTATTGTATTGTTATACTGTATTGTATTGTATTGTTATACTGTATTGTATTGTTATACTGTATTGTATTGTATTGTTATACTGTATTGTATTGTTATACTGTATTGTATTGTTATACTGTATTGTATTGTATTGTTATACTGTATTGTATTGTTATACTGTATTGTTATACTGTATTGTATTGTTATACTGTATTGTTATACTGTATTGTATTGTTATACTGTATTGCTATACTGTATTGTATTGTTATACTGTATTGTTGTATTGTTATACTGTATTGTATTGCTATACTGTATTGTATTGCTATACTGTATTGTATTGCTATACTGTATTGTATTGTTATACTGTATTGTATTGTTATACTGTATTGTATTGTTATACTGTACTGTATTGTTATACTTATTGTATTGTATTGTTTATACTGTATTGTGTATTGTTATACTGTATTGTATTGTTATACTGTATTGTATTGCTATACTGTATTGTATTGCTATACTGTATTGTATACTTGTTATACTGTATTGTATTGTTATTGTATTGTTATACTGTATACTGTATTGTTATACTGTATTGTATTGTTCTGTATTGTTGTATTAACTGTATTGTATTGTTATACTGTATTGTATTGTTATACTGTATTGTATTGTTATACTGTATTGTATTGTTATACTGTATTGTATTGCTATACTGTATTGTATTGTTATACTGTATTGTATTGTTATACTGTATTGCTATACTGTATTGTATTGTTATACTGTATTGTATTGTTATACTGTATTGTATTGCTATACTGTATTGTATTGCTATACTGTATTGTATTGTTATACTGTATTGTATTGTTATACTGTATTGTATTGCTATACTGTATTGTATTGTTATACTGTATTGTATTGTTATACTGTATTGTATTGTTATACTGTACTGTATTGTTATACTGTATTGCTATACTGTATTGTATTGTTATACTGTATTGTTGTATTGTTATACTGTATTGTATTGTTATACTGTATTGTATTGTTATACTGTATTGTATTGTTATACTGTATTGTATTGTTATACTGTATTGTTATATTGTATTGTATTGTTATACTGTATTGTATTGTTATATTGTATTGTATTGTTATACTGTATTGTATTGCTATACTGTATTGTATTGTTATACTGTATTGTATTGTTATACTGTATTGTATTGTTATACTGTATTGTATTGCTATACTGTATTGTATTGTTATACTGTATTGTATTGTTATACTGTATTGTATTGTTATACTGTACTGTATTGTTATACTGTATTGTATTGCTATACTGTATTGTATTGTTATACTGTATTGTATTGTTATACTGTATTGTATTGCTATACTGTATTGTATTGCTATACTGTATTGTATTGTTATACTGTATTGTATTGCTATACTGTATTGTATTGCTATACTGTATTGTATTGCTATACTGTATTGTATTGTTATACTGTATTGTATTGTTATACTGTATTGTATTGTTATACTGTACTGTATTGTTATACTGTATTGCTATACTGTATTGTATTGTTATACTGTATTGCTATACTGTATTGTATTGTTATACTGTATTGTATTGTTATACTGTATTGTATTGTTATATTGTACTGTATTGTTATACTGTATTGCTATACTGTATTGTATTGCTATACTGTATTGTATTGCTATACTGTATTGTATTGTTATACTGTATTGTATTGTTATACTGTATTGTATTGTTATACTGTATTGCTATACTGTATTGTATTGTTATACTGCATTGTTATACTGTATTGTATTGTTATACTGTATTGTATTGCTCTGTATTGTATTGCTATACTGTATTGTTATACTGTATTGTATTGCTATATTTGTTCCTAATTCTTCAGTATGATTATCAGTTGGCAATCATTGCATCCATCTCTGGAATCGCCTGAAAAACATGAATATCTATAATCAGCATCATTTACACGATTTACACAGACACTGTTCACTTACATGATTTACACAGACACTGTTCACTTACACGATTTACACAGACACTGTTCACTTACATGATTTACACAGACACTGTTCACTTACATGATTTACACAGACACTGTTCACTTACATGATTTACACAGACACTGTTCACTTACATGATTTACACAGACACTGTTCACTTACATGATTTACACAGTCACTGTTCATTTACACAATGTTCACACAGTCACTGTTCATTTACACAATGTTCACACAGTCACTGTTCATTTACACAGTGTTCACACAGTCACTGTTCATTTACACAATGTTCACACATTCACTGTTCATTTACACAATGTTCACACAGTCACTGTTCATTTACACAATGTTCAAATACCCACTGTTCATTTACACAATGTTAACACAGACACTATTCATTTACACAATGTCCATACAGTCACTGTTCATTTACACAATGTTCACACAGTCATTGTTCATTTACACAATGTCCATACAGTCACTGTTCATTTACACAATGTTCACACAATCACTGTTCATTTACACAATGTTCACACAGTCACTGTTCATTTACACAGTGTTCACGCAGTCACTGTTCATTTACACAATGTTCACACAGTCACTGTTCATTTACACAATGTTCACACAGTCACTGTTCATTTACACAATGTTAACACAGTCACTGTTCATTTACACAATGTTCACAGACCCACTGTTCATTTGCACAGTGTTCACACAGTGACTGTTCATTTACACAATGTTCACACAGTCACTGTTCATTTACACAGTGTTCACACAGTCACTGTTCATTTACACAATGTTCACATACCCACTGTTCATTTACACAATGTTCACACAATCACTGTTCATTTACACAATGTTCACACAGTCACTGTTCATTTACACAATGTTCACACAATCACTGTTCATTTACATAATGTTCACACAGTCACTGTTCATTTACACAATGTTCACACAGTCACTGTTCATTTACACAATGTTCACACAGTCACTGTTCATTTACACAATGTTCACACAATCACTGTTCATTTACACAATGTTCACACAATCACTGTTCATTTACACAATGTTCACACAGTCACTGTTCATTTACACAATGTTCACACAGTCACTGTTCATTTACACAATGTTCACACAGTCACTGTTCATTTACACAATGTTCACAGTCACTGTTCATTTACAGTGTTCACACACTCACTGTTCATTTACACAATGTTCACACAGTCAATGTTCATTTACACAATGTTAACACAGTCACTGTTCATTTACAGTGTTCACACAATCACTGTTAATTTACACAATGTTAACACAGTCACTGTTCATTTACACAATGTTTACACAGTCACTGTTCATTTACACAATGTTCACACAGTCACTGTTCATTTACACAATGTTAACACAGTCACTGTTCATTTACAGTGTTCACACAATCACTGTTCATTTACACAATGTTAACACAGTCACTGTTCATTTACACAATGTTCACACAGTCACTGTTCATTTACACAGTGTTCACACAGTCACTGTTCATTTACACAATGTTCACACAATCACTGTTCATTTACACAGTGTTCACACAGTCACTGTTAATTTACACAATGTTCACACAGTCACTGTTCATTTACACAATGTTCACACATTCACTGTTCATTTACACAATGTTCACACAGTCACTGTTCATTTACACAATGTTCAAATACCCACTGTTCATTTACACAATGTTAACACAGACACTATTCATTTACACAATGTCCATACAGTCACTGTTCATTTACACAATGTTCACACAGTCATTGTTCATTTACACAATGTCCATACAGTCACTGTTCATTTACACAATGTTCACACAATCACTGTTCATTTACACAATGTTCACACAGTCACTGTTCATTTACACAGTGTTCACGCAGTCACTGTTCATTTACACAATGTTCACACAGTCACTGTTCATTTACACAATGTTCACACAGTCACTGTTCATTTACACAATGTTAACACAGTCACTGTTCATTTACACAATGTTCACAGACCCACTGTTCATTTGCACAGTGTTCACACAGTGACTGTTCATTTACACAATGTTCACACAGTCACTGTTCATTTACACAATGTTCACATACCCACTGTTCATTTACACAATGTTCACACAATCACTGTTCATTTACACAATGTTCACACAGTCACTGTTCATTTACACAATGTTCACACAATCACTGTTCATTTACATAATGTTCACACAGTCACTGTTCATTTACACAATGTTCACACAATCACTGTTCATTTACATAATGTTCACACAGTCACTGTTCATTTACACAATGTTCACACAGTCACTGTTCATTTACACAATGTTCACACAGTCACTGTTCATTTACACAATGTTCACACAATCACTGTTCATTTACACAATGTTCACACAATCACTGTTCATTTACACAATGTTCACACAGTCACTGTTCATTTACACAATGTTCACACAGTCACTGTTCATTTACACAATGTTCACACAGTCACTGTTCATTTACACAATGTTCACAGTCACTGTTCATTTACAGTGTTCACACACTCACTGTTCATTTACACAATGTTCACACAGTCAATGTTCATTTACACAATGTTAACACAGTCACTGTTCATTTACAGTGTTCACACAATCACTGTTAATTTACACAATGTTAACACAGTCACTGTTCATTTACACAATGTTTACACAGTCACTGTTCATTTACACAATGTTCACACAGTCACTGTTCATTTACACAATGTTAACACAGTCACTGTTCATTTACAGTGTTCACACAATCACTGTTCATTTACACAATGTTAACACAGTCACTGTTCATTTACACAATGTTCACACAGTCACTGTTCATTTACACAGTGTTCACACAGTCACTGTTCATTTACACAATGTTCACACAATCACTGTTCATTTACACAGTGTTCACACAGTCACTGTTAATTTACACAATGTTCACACAGTCACTGTTCATTTACACAATGTTCACACAGTCACTGTTCATTTACACAATGTTCACACAGTCACTGTTCATTTACACAATGTTCACACAGTCACTGTTCATTTACACAGTGTTCACACAGTCACTGTTCATTTACACAGTGTTCACACAGTCACTGTTCATTTACACAATGTTCACACAGTCACTGTTCATTTACACAATGTCCACACAGTCACTGTTCATTTTGTTTATAAATAACAATAATGGGAGATAACTCTACCAATACACAAATATCCAATTTCATGATTTGCAAAATAGGTATGTGTATGGTTGAACATAGCTGACAATCAAAGCTGTGACAGGTGAGAAAAAAGTTTGTCAACATTTGTCAACATGTGGCCCAGGGCACTTGGGAGATTGTGCTTCAGAAAAAGGTGTTAATTGAAGTAGTAGATCTTGTGGGTCCAGTGGTTTCAGAGTTCCAGAAATCCATGTTTCAATTATCGATAATATACATTATATAGAGATTATTGCCTGGACCAGGAGATGTGTTCCAGCACACGGGTGTGTTCTAGTTAACCAAGTTTGAGGCAACAAAGTTCGATTGTAACAGTTAATTTGTGACCGATCAAACTTTTACTAAAATGTATTTATAAATTATTATTGAACAATGGAAATGTTTGATAGTATTCTAAACTTCTAATCATCCTTAGAATATCTATGTGAAGCACATTCTCGGTAAACACATGGGTCTTTAGTGGTAAACACATGGGTCTTTAGTGGTAAACATATGGGTCTTTAGTGGTAAACACATGGGTCTTTAGTGGTAAACACATGGGTCTTTAGTGGTAAACACATGGGTCTTTAGTGGTAAACACATGGGTCTTTAGTGGTAAACACATGGGTCTTTAGTGGTAAACACATGGGTCTTTAGTGGTAAACACATGGGTCTTTAGTGGTAAACACATGGGTCTTTAGTGGTAAACACATGGGTCTTTAGCGGTAAACACATGGGTCTTTAGTGGTAAACACATGGGTCTTTAGCGGTAAACACATGGGTCTTTAGTGGTAAACACATGGGTCTTTAGTGGTAAACACATGGGTCTTTAGTGGTAAACACATGGGTCTTTAGTGGTAAACACATGGGTCTTTAGTGGTAAACACATGTGTCTTTAGTGGTAAACACATGGATCTTTAGTGGTAAACACATGGGTCTTTAGTGGTAAACACATGGGTCTTTAGCGGGTAAACACATGGGTCTTTAGCGGGTAAACACATGGGTCTTTAGCGGTAAACACATGGGTCTTTAGCGGTAAACACATGGGTCTTTAGCGGTAAACACATAGGTCTTTAGTGGTAAACACATGGGTCTTTAGTGGTAAACACATGGGTCTTTAGTGGTAAACACATGGGTCTTTAGTGGTAAACACATGGGTCTTTAGTGGTAAACACATGGGTCTTTAGTGGTAAACACATGGGTCTTTAGTGGTAAACACATGGGTCTTTAGTGGTAAACACATGTGTCTTTAGTGGTAAACACATGGGTCTTTAGTGGTAAACACATGGGACTTTAGTGGTAACACATGGGTCTTTAGTGGTAAACACATGGGTCTTTAGTGGTAAACACATGGGTCTTTAGTGGTAAACACATGGATCTTTAGTGGTAAACACATGGGACTTTAGTGGTAAACACATGGTCTTTAGTGGTAAACGTATGGGTCTTTAGTGGTAAACACATGGTCTTTAGTGGTAAACATATGGGTCTTTAGTGGTAAACACATGGGTCTTTAGTGGAAAACATATGGGTATTTAGTGGTAAACATATGGGTCTTTAGTGGTAAACATATAATGTGGTTTTCATTGAAAATGAATATTAGAGCTAAGGTTAGATGAAGCCTTTGTCGTAAGCATAGGATGGTGATTGAATGGTGTATTGAAATAGTAGATGGTGTAAGCACCCACGTAAACTTCAGGGATACCTACCTTGAAGAGATCCTGGACGAGTCCATAATCAGCCACCTGGAATATCGGGGCTTCAGGATCCTTGTTTATGGCAACTATCACCTTACTGTCCTTCATACCAGCCAGATGCTGAATGGCCCCAGAAATCCCTACAGCTACATAGAGGTCCTGTCAAATATAACATACTACAGACACACATTCTACAACATCGGGGCAAATGCACAAATTTTTTCCCCATTTTGGGAATGGTACGGATGTTTTCACTGACTTGTGAATATTTACGAGTAGATCACAATTTGTGTAATTTCTATTTGCATTATATATGTATCTACATGTGAACTGTTTGATGCATTATATATGTATCTACATGTGAACTGTTTGATGAGCTGAAGATTTGTACTATTTCCCATGGGGAACATTGCCATGGTACTCATTTCCAGTATTACTTATGCAAGAGGGCCATGAAAATCCTGGAGTTGAAATGCTGAAATGACTATAAATACATGTATTGCTCAATAGAGGTTACCACTAACACAGGTTCACGCAAAATATCAAAGCTCTGGGCATTGTGGTTTCTGAGTTTAAGTTTAAACTTTATTTATTTTACAACGAAGCAAGTTCTAACAACTTATATTAATCACTCTCGTTGGCACGGATGAAAGCGTATATATGTGGTCATTTGTGTGGAAGGAAACCGGAGTACCCGGAGAAAACCCACCTATTCGATCTGGCGACCACCATACCATCTCACATACTTCCCGGTCCGAGGATTGAACCCGGGTTGCATTAGTGAGAAGCGAGCGTGATAACCACTGTGCTAATCGGACAGCCTAAGATTTGTACTATGTAAGTCTATGTTATGTGAACCCTACCTGCATGTTATGTGAACCCTACCTGCCTGTTATGTGAACCCTACCTGCCTGTTATGTGAACCCTACTGTTATGTGATCCCTACCTGTCTGTTATGTGAACCCTACCTGCCTGTTATGTGAACCCTACCTGCATGTTATGTGAACCCTACCTGCCTGTTATGTGAACCCTACCTGCCTGTTATGTGAACCCTACCTGCCTGTTATATGAACCCTACCTGCCTGTTATGTGAACCCTACCTGCATGTTATGTGAACCCTACCTGCATGTTATGTGAACCCTACCTACATGTTATATGAACTCTACCTGCATGTTATATGAACCCTACCTGCATGTTATGTGAACCCTACCTGCATGTTATGTGAACCCTACCTGCATGTTATATGAACCCTACCTGCCTGTTATGTGAACTCTACCTGCCTGTTATGTGAACTCTACCTGCATGTTATGTGAACTCTACCTGCATCTTATATGAACCCTACCTGCATGTTATATGAACCCTACCTGCCTGTTATCGAACCCTACCTGCATGTTATGTGAACTCTACCTGCATGTTATATGAACCCTACCTGCATGTTATGTGAACTCTACCTGCATGTTATGTGAACTCTACCTGCCTGTTATCGCACCCTACCTGCATGTTATGTGAACTCTACCTGCATGTTATATGAACCCTACCTGCATGTTATGTGAACTCTACCTGCATGTTATATGAACCCTACCTGCCTGTTATGTGAACTCTACCTGCATGTTATGTAAACTCTACCTGCCTGTTATGTGAACTCTACCTGCATGTTATGTGAACCCTACCTGCATGTTATATGAACCCTACCTGCCTGTTATATGAACCCTACCTGCATGTTATATGAACCCTATCTGCATGTTATGTAA
The DNA here is from genome assembly GCA_014843695.1 of Archivesica marissinica. Lineage (NCBI taxonomy): Eukaryota > Metazoa > Mollusca > Bivalvia > Venerida > Vesicomyidae > Archivesica > Archivesica marissinica. The sequence goes on along the minus strand of CM026390.1, from coordinate 19,217,592 downwards.
ACTCTACAGGTCTGCATGTTATGTGAACCGTACCTGCATGTTATGTGAACCCTACCTGCATGTTATATGAACCCTACCTGCATGTTATATGAACTCTACCTGCATGTTATATGAACCCTACCTGCATGTTATGTGAACCCTATCTGCATGTCATATTATGTGAACCCTATCTGCATCTTATGTGAACCCTACCTGCATGTTATATGAACCCTACCTGCCTGTTATGTGAACTCTACCTGCATGTTATGTGAACTCTACCTGCATGTTATATGAACCCTACCTGCATGTTATATGAACCCTACCTGCCTGTTATCGAACCCTACCTGCATGTTATGTGAACTCTACCTGCATGTTATATGAACCCTACCTGCCTGTTATGTGAACTCTACCTGCATGTTATATGAACCCTACCTGCATGCTATGTGAACTCTACCTGCATGTTATGTGAACTCTACCTGCCTGTTATCGAACCCTACCTGCATGTTATGTGAACTCTACCTGCATGTTATATGAACCCTACCTGCCTGTTATGTGAACTCTACCTGCATGTTATATGACCCCTACCTGCATGTTATGTGAACTCTACCTGCATGTTATATGAACCCTACCTGCCTGTTATGTGAACTCTACCTGCATGTTATGTAAACTCTACCTGCCTGTTATGTGAACTCTACCTGCATGTTATGTGAACCCTACCTGCATGTTATATGAACCCTACCTGCCTGTTATATGAACCCTACCTGCATGTTATATGAACTCTACAGGTCTGCATGTTATGTGAACTCTACAGGTCTGCATGTTATGTGAACTCTACAGGTCTGCATGTTATATGAACCGTACCTGCATGTTATGTGAACCCTACCTGCATGTTATATGAACCCTACCTGCCTGTTATATGAACCCTACCTGCATGTTATATGAACCCTACCTGCATTTTATGTGAACCCTACCTGCCTGTTATATGAACCCTACCTGCATGTTATATGAACCCTACCTGCATGTTATGTGAACCCTACCTGCATGTTATATGAACCCTACCTGCCTGTTATATGAACCATACCTGCATGTTATGTGAACCGTACCTGCATGTTATGTGAACCCTACCTGCATGTTATGTGAACCCTACCTGCCTGTTATATGAACCCTACCTGCATGTTATGTGAACCCTACCTGCATGTTATATGAACCCTACCTGCATGCTATGTGAACCCTACCTGCCTGTTATATGAACCGTACCTGCATGTTATATGAACCGTACCTGCATGTTATGTGAACCGTACCTGCATGTTATATGAACCCTACCTGCATGTTATGTGAACCCTACCTGCCTGTTATATGAACCGTACCTGCATGTTATGTGAACCCTACCTGCCTGTTATGTGAACCCTACCTGCCTGTTATGTGAACCCTATCGAGCAGTCAATTATGACTCCAGGATCATCATTTAACAAGACTTAGAAGTGGTCCACCAAGTGATGCTACATGCAAAATATCAAACCTATGGACATTGTGGCTTCTGAGAGCAATACTGTACTATGTGACACTTAAGGATCACAATTGAGGTCCACTAGATACATGCCAAATATCAAAGATCTGTGCATTGTGGTTTATGAGAAGAATACTTTTAAAGATTTACTATATAATTCTATAGGAAATTGAGCAAAAATGCTTACACTTACAACCATGTCTTATGAGGAATCGATACAGCTTGAGCAAACATCATTTAATACTGCTCCACACAAAGGTTCATCACACTTTTCCTAGTAATTTCAGGGGATATTTGTGAAATTTTGGCACTTGTTTGAACTATAGACCTAGGTCTAAGACCTAGTGACATAATTCTAGCATTGTTGAAATGATCAATAAAGATTCATGATGCTGGAAGAGATCTGGAGTATATGTCAGTTGAAGCAAAATGTTCACCCCAGATAAAAAGCCATAACAACAGCTCAAGTGAGGTAAAAACATTGTGCAACATCTTACTGGTGCAACAATTTTGCCAGTCTGTCCAATCTGCATATCATTTGGTACAAAGCCGGCATCTACCGCGGCACGTGAGGCCCCAACGGCAGCATTCATCTTGTCAGCAAGACCGTACAGAAGCTTGAAGTTTTCACCATTCTTCATTCCACGACCTGAAACATTACACATGATATGTGTATATTTACATCGTTATTACAATTCCTTCCATGGACGTATACGCCTTGATGGTTACCAGGATGCTACATTGAGATACAGTACCATCAGTAGAGATGGTTACCAGGATGCTACATTGAGATACAGTACCACCAGTAGAGATGGTTACCAGGATGCTACATTGAGATACAGTACCACCAGTAGAGATGGTTACCAGGATGCTACATTGAGATACAGTACCATCAGTAGAGATGGTTACCAGGATGCTACATTGAGATACAGTACCATCAGTAGAGATGGTTACCAGGATGCTACATTGAGATACAGTACCACCAGTAGAGATGGTTACCAGGATGTGTAGATGAAGTTTTTCCTATGCTTATTTTCACACCACAAGAAGAGATGTCCTAATACTCACCTCCAGATATAACGATTCTAGCTCCCGTCAGCTCTGGTCGGTCACTCTTGTGTATCTCTTGGCCGACAAATTCCGACAGATCATTTTGAATAGGAACATCAACTGAAGTAAGATGCAGCTCTATAAGCAAAGTAAAGTGGTTGTTCACTATAGTGTCATGGTGTGGCACATATTGACAGGGGTAACACTATAACACCTCTTATGCTCATCAGTACTTCCTGAACAATATCCTTGCAGGACGTGCACCAGTCTGATAGATAATCTGTATCCTTGCAGGACGTGCACCAGTCTGATAGATAATCTGTATCCTTGCAGGACGTGCACCAGTCTGATAGATAATCTGTATCCTTGCAGGACGTGCACTAGTCTGATGATAATCTGTATCCTTGCAGGACGTGCACCAGTCTGATGATAATCTGTATCCTTGCAGGACGTGCACCAGTCTGATAGATAATCTGTATCCTTGCAGGACGTGCACCAGTCTGATGATAATCTGTATCCTTGCAGGACGTGCACCAGTCTGATAGATAATCTGTATCCTTGCAGGACGTGCACCAGTCTGATAGATAATCTGTATCCTTGCAGGACGTGCACTAGTCTTATGATAATCTGTATCCTTGCAGGACGTGCACCAGTCTGATGATAATCTGTATCCTTGCAGGACGTGCACCAGTCTGATAGATAATCTGTATTCTTGCAGGACGTGCACCAGTCTGATAGATAATCTGTATCCTTGCAGGACGTGCACCAGTCTGATAGATAATCTGTATCCTTGCAGGACGTGCACCAGTCTGATAGATAATCTGTATCCTTGCAGGACGTGCACCAGTCTGATAGATAATCTGTATCCTTGAAGGACGTGCACTAGTCTGATGATAATCTGTATCCTTGCAGGACGTGCACCAGTCTGATGATAATCTGTATCCTTGCAGGACGTGCACCAGTCTGATAGATAATCTGTATCCTTACAGGACGTGCACCAGTCTGATAGATAATCTGTATCCTTGCAGAACGTGCACCAGTCTGATAGATAATCTGTATCCTTGCAGGACGTGCACCAGTCTGATAGATAATCTGTATCATTGCAGACATGAACCAGTCTGATAGATAATCTGTATCATTGCAGGACGTGCACCAGTCTGATAGATAATCTGTATCATTGCAGACATGCACCAGTCTGATAGATAATCTGTATCCTTGCAGGACGTGCACCAGTCTGATAGATAATCTGTATCCTTGCAGGACGTGCACCAATCTGATAGATAATCTGTATCCTTGCAGGATGTGCACCAGTCTGATAGATAATCTGTATCCTTGCAGGACGTGCACCAGTCTGATAGATAATCTGTATCATTGCAGACATGCACCAGTCTGATAGATAATCTGTATCATTGCAGGACGTGCACCAGTCTGATAGATAATCTGTATCCTTGCAGGACGTGCACCAGTCTGATAGATAATCTGTATCCTTGCAGGACGTGCACCAGTCTGATAGATAATCTGTATCCTTGTAGGACGTACACCAATCTGATAGATAATCTGTATCCTTGCAGGACGTGCACCAGTCTGATAGATAATCTGTATCCTTGCAGGACGTGCACCAGTCTGATAGATAATCTGTATCCTTGCAGGACGTGCACCAGTCTGATAGATAATCTGTATCCTTGCAGGACGTGCACCAGTCTGATAGATAATCTGTATCCTTGCAGGACGTGCACTAGTCTGATGATAATCTGTATCCTTGCAGGACGTGCACCAGTCTGATGATAATCTGTATCCTTGCAGGACGTGCACCAGTCTGATAGATAATCTGTATCCTTGCAGGACGTGCACCAGTCTGATAGATAATCTGTATCCTTGCAGGACGTGCACCAGTCTGATAGATAATCTGTATCCTTGCAGGACGTGCACCAGTCTGATAGATAATCTGTATCCTTGCAGGACGTGCACCAGTCTGATGATAATCTGTATCCTTGCAGGACGTGCACCAGTCTGATAGATAATCTGTATCCTTGCAGGACGTGCACCAGTCTGATAGATAATCTGTATCCTTGCAGGACGTGCACCAGTCTGATAGATAATCTGTATCCTTGCAGGACGTGCACCAGTCTGATAGATAATCTGTATCCTTGCAGGACGTGCACCAGTCTGATAGATAATCTGTATCCTTGCAGGACGTGCACCAGTCTGATGATAATCTGTATCCTTGCAGGACGTGCACCAGTCTGATAGATAATCTGTATCCTTGCAGGACGTGCACCAGTCTGATAGATAATCTGTATCCTTGCAGGACGTGCACCAGTCTGATAGATAATCTGTATCATTGCAGACATGAACCAGTCTGATAGATAATCTATATCATTGCAGGACGTGCACCAGTCTGATAGATAATCTGTATCATTGCAGACATGCACCAGTCTGATAGATAATCTGTATCCTTGCAGGACGTGCACCAGTCTGATAGATAATCTGTATCCTTGCAGGACGTGCACCAATCTGATAGATAATCTGTATCCTTGCAGGATGTGCACCAGTCTGATAGATAATCTGTATCCTTGCAGGACGTGCACCAGTCTGACAGATAATCTGTATCCTTGTAGGACGTACACCAATCTGATAGATAATCTGTATCCTTGCAGGACGTGCACCAGTCTGATAGATAATCTGTATCCTTGCAGGACGTGCACCAGTCTGATGATAATCTGTATCCTTGCAGGACGTGCACCAGTCTGATAGATAATCTGTATCATTGCAGGACGTGCACCAGTCTGATAGATAATCTGTATCCTTGCAGGACGTGCACCAGTCTGATAGATAATCTGTATCCTTGCAGGACGTGCACCAGTCTGATAGATAATCTGTATCATTGCAGACATGCACCAGTCTGATAGATAATCTGTATCCTTGCAGGACGTGCACCAGTCTGATAGATAATCTGTATCCTTGCAGGACGTGCATCAATCTGATAGATAATCTGTATCCTTGCAGGACGTGCACCAGTCTGATAGATAATCTGTATCCTTGCAGGACGTGCACCAGTCTGATAGATAATCTGTATCATTGCAGACATGCACCAGTCTGATAGATAATCTGTATCATTGCAGGACGTGCACCAGTCTGATAGATAATCTGTATCCTTGCAGGACGTGCACCAGTCTGATAGATAATCTGTATCCTTGCAGGACGTACACCAATCTGATAGATAATCTGTATCCTTGCAGGACGTGCACCAGTCTGATAAATAATCTGTATCCTTGCAGGACGTGCACCAGTCTGATGATAATCTGTATCCTTGCAGGACGTGCACCAGTCTGATAGATAATCTGTATCATTGCAGGACGTGCACCAGTCTGATAGATAATCTGTATCCTTGCAGGACGTGCACCAGTCTGATAGATAATCTGTATCCTTGCAGGATGAGCACCAGTCTGATAGATAATCTGTATCCTTGCAGGACGTGCACCAGTCTGATAGATAATCTGTATCATTGCAGACATGCACCAGTCTGATAGATAATCTGTATCATTGCAGGACGTGCACCAGACTGATAGATAATCTGTATCCTTGCAGGACGTGCACCAGTCTGATAGATAATCTGTATCCTTGCAGGACGTGCACCAGTCTGATGATAATCTGTATCCTTGCAGGACATGCACCAGTCTGATGATAATCTGTATCCTTGCAGGACGTGCACCAGTCTGATAGATAATCTGTATCCTTGCAGGACGTGCACCAGTCTGATAGATAATCTGTATCCTTGCAGGACATGCACCAGTCTGATGATAATCTGTATCCTTGCAGGACGTGTACCAGTCTGATAGATAATCTGTATCATTGCAGGACGTGCACCAGTCTGATAGATAATCTGTATCCTTGCAGGACGTGCACCAGTCTGATAGATAATCTGTATCCTTGCAGGACGTGCACCAGTCTGATAGATAATCTGTATCATTGCAGACATGCACCAGTCTGATAGATAATCTGTATCCTTGCAGGACCTGCACCAGTCTGATAGATAATCTGTATCCTTGTCGGACGTGCACCAGTCTGATAGATAATCTGTATCATTGCAGACATGCACCAGTCTGATAGATAATCTGTATCATTGCAGACGTGCACCAGTCTGATAGATAATCTGTATCATTGCAGACATGCACCAGTCTGATAGATAATCTGTATCATTGCAGACGTGCACCAGTCTGATAGATAATCTGTATCATTGTAGACGTGCATCAGTCTGATAGATAATCTGTATCATTGCAGACATGCATCAGTCTGATAGATAATCTGTATCATGGCAGACATGCACCAGTCTGATAGATAATCTATATCATTGCAGACGTGCACCAGTCTGATAGATATTCTGTATACTTGCCGGACGTGCACCAGTCTGATAGATAATCTGTATCCTTGCAGACATGCACCAGTCTGATAGATAATCTGTATCATTGCACGACGTGCACCAGTCTGATAGATAATCTGTATCCTTGCCGGACGTGCACCAGTCTGATAGATAATCTGTATCATTGCAGACATGCACCAGTCTGATAGATAATCTGTATCCTTGCAGGACATGCACCAGTCTGATAGATAATCTGTACCAAAATTAACCATTGCCCTCCAGGTTAACTACTAGGCCATGTAGACAAGCCGTATATCATTTCTCAGTATACATTTCTGCACAGGATGCAAGCTAGATCTTCAAATAAGGCATATGTTTAGGTATATAGGGGAGAAGGCTGGTAGAGTATGTGAGTTAATGTGACAGACTGGTGGACAATCGAGTGAGTTAATGTGATGGACTGGTGGACAAACGAGTGTGAGTTAATGTGATGGACTGGTGTACACATGAGCGTGTGAGTTAATGTGATGGACTGGAGAACAGGTGAGGGTGTGAGTTAATGTGACGGACTGGTGGACAGGTGAGGGTGTGAGTTAATGTGATGGACTGGTGGACAGGTGGACAGGTGGACAGGTGAGGGTGTGAGTTAATGTGATGGACTGGTGGACAGGTGAGGGTGTGAGTTAATGTGACGGAATGGTGGACAAACGAGTGTGAGTTAATGTGATGGACTGGTGTACAAATGAGGGTGTGAGTTAATGTGATGGACTGGTGGACAGGTGAGGGTGTGAGTTAATGTGATGGACTGGTGTACACATGAGGGTGTGAGTTAATGTGATGGACTGGTGGACAGGTGAGTGTGAGTTAATGTGATGGACTGGTGGACAAACGAGTGTGAGTTAATGTGATGGACTGGTGGACAGGTGAGGGTGTGAGTTGATGTGACGGACTGGTGGACAGGTGAGGGTGTGAGTTGATGTGATGGACTGGTGGACAGGTGAGGGTGTGAGTTGATGTGACGGACTGGTGGACAGGTGAGGGTGTGAGTTAATGTGATGGACTGGTGGACAAACAAGTGTGAGTTAATGTGATGGACTGGTGGACAGGTGAGGGTGTGAGTTGATGTGACGGACTGGTGGACAAACGAGTGTGAGTTAATGTGATGGACTGGTGGACAGGTGAGGGTGTGAGTTAATGTGATGGACTGGTATACACATGAGGGTGTGAGTTAATGTGATGGACTGGTGTACACATGAGGGTGTGAGTTAATGTAATGGACTGGTGGACAGGCGAGGGTGTGAGTTAATGTGATGGACTGGTGGACAAACGAGTGTTAGTTAATGTGATGGACTGGTGGACAGGTGAGTATGTGAGTTAATGTGACGGACTAGTGTACACATGAGGGTGTGAGTTAATGTGATGGACTGGAGGACAGGTGAGGGTGTGAGTTAATGTGATGGACTGGTGGACAGGACAGGTGAGTATGTGAGTTAATGTGATGGACTAGTGTACACATGAGCGTGTGAGTTAATGTGATGGACTGGTGGACAGGTGAGGGTGTGAGTTAATGTGATGGACTGGTGGACAGGACAGGTGAGGGTGTGAGTTAATGTGATGGACTGGTGGACAGGTGAGGGTGTGAGTTAATGTGATGGACTGGTGGACAGGTGAGGGTGTGAGTTAATGTGATGGACTGGTGGACAAACAAGTGTGAGTTAATGTGATGGACTGGTGGACAAACGAGTGTGAGTTAATGTGATGGACTGGTGGACAGGTGAGTATGTGAGTTAATGTGATGGACTGGTGGACAGGTGAGGGTGTGAGTTAATGTGATGGACTGGTGGACAAATAAGTGTGAGTTAATGTGATGGACTGGTGGACAGGTGAGGGTGTGAGGTAATGTGATGGACTGGTGGACAGGTGAGTGTGAGTTAATGTGATGGACTGGTGGACAGGTGAGGGTGTGATTAATGTGATGGACTGGTGGACAGGTGAGGGTGTAGTTAATGTGATGGACTGGTGGACAGGTGAGGGTGTGAGTTAATGTGATGGACTGGTGGACAGGTGAGTATGTGAGTTAATGTGATGGACTGGTGGACAGGTGAGGGTGTGAGTTAATGTGGTGGACTGGTGTACACATGAAGGTGTGAGTTAATGTGATGGACTGGTGGACAGGTGAGGGTGTGAGTTAATGTGATGGACTGGTGGACAGGTGAGGGTGTGAGTTAATGTGATGGACTGGTGTACACATGAGGGTGTGAGTTAATGTGATGGACTGGTGGACAGGTGAGGGTGTGAGTTAATGTGATGGACTGGTGGACAGGTGAGGGTGTGAGTTAATGTGATGGACTGGTGGACAGGTGAGGGTGTGAGTTAATGTGATGGACTGGTGGACAGGTGAGGGTGTGAGTTAATGTGATGGACTGGTGGACAGGTGAGGGTGTGAGTTAATGTGATGGACTGGTGGACAGGTGAGTGTGTGAGTTAATGTGATGGACTGGTGGACAGGTGA
>CM026390.1:19189132-19207184 GCA_014843695.1 Archivesica marissinica | reverse complement strand
CCAACAGCGTAGGTCATATGCTCACTCTCCAGCACCAACAGCGTATGTCATATGCTCACTCTCCAGCACCAACAGCGTAGGACATATGCTCACTCTCCAGCACCAACAGCGTAGGACATATGCTCACTCTCCAGCACCAACAGCGTAGGTCATATGCTCACTCTCCAGCACCAACAGCGTAGGTCATATGCTCACTCTCCAGCACCAACAGCGTAGGTCATATGCTCACTCTCCAGCACCAACAGCGTAGGTCATATGCTCACTCTCCAGCACCAACAGCGTAGGTCATATGCTCACTCTCCAGCACCAACAGCGTATGTCATATGCTCACTCTCCAGCACCAACAGCGTAGGACATATGCTCACTCTCCAGCACCAACAGCGTAGGACATATGCTCACTCTCCAGCACCAACAGCGTAGGTCATATGCTCACTCTCCAGCACCAACAGCGTATGTCATATGCTCACTCTCCAGCACCAACAGCGTAGGTCATATGCTCACTCTCCAGCACCAACAGCGTAGGTCATATGCTCACTCTCCAGCACCAACAGCGTAGGTCATATGCTCACTCTCCAGCACCAACAGCGTATGTCATATGCTCACTCTCCAGCACCAACAGCGTAGGTCATATGCTCACTCTCCAGCACCAACAGCGTAGGTCAACTCTCTCCAGCACCAACAGCGTAGGACATATGCTCACTCTCCAGCACCAACAGCGTAGGACATATGCTCACTCTCCAGCACCAACAGCGTAGGACATATGCTCACTCTCCAGCACCAACAGGGTTTAATGTCGCACCAACAGCGTAGGTCATATGCTCACTCTCCAGCACCAACAGCGTAGGACATATGCTCACTCTCCAGCACCAACAGCGTAGGACATATGCTCACTCTCCAGCACCAACAGCGTAGGTCATATGCTCACTCTCCAGCACCAACAGCGTAGGACATATGCTCACTCTCCAGCACCAACAGCGTAGGACATATGCTCACTCTCCAGCACCAACAGCGTAGACATATGCTCACTTCCAGCACCAACAGCGTAGGTCATATGCTCACTTTCCAGCACCAACAGCGTAGGACATATGCTCACTCTCCAGCACCAACAGCGTAGGTCATATGCTCACTCTCCAGCAAGGTGTCAAGCTTAGCACCAACAGTGTAGGTCATATGCTCACTTTCCAGCACCAACAGCGTAGGACATATGCTCACTCTCCAGCACCAACAGCGTATGTCATATGCTCACTCTCCAGCACCAACGCGTAGGTCATATGCTCACTTTCCAGCACCAACAGCGTAGGTCATATGCTCACTTTCCAGCACCAACAGCGTAGGTCATATGCTCACTCTCCAGCACCAACAGCGTATGTCATATGCTCACTCTCCAGCACCAACAGCGTAGGTCATATGCTCACTCTCCAGCACCAACAGCGTAGGTCATATGCTCACTCTCCAGCACCAACAGCGTATGTCATATGCTCACTCTCCAGCACCAACAGCGTATGTCATATGCTCACTCTCCAGCACCAACAGCGTAGGTCATATGCTCACTTTCCAGCACCAACAGCGTATGTCATATGCTCACTCTCCAGCACCAACAGTGTAGGTCATATGCTCACTCTCCAGCACCAAGAGCGTAGGTCATATGCTCACTCTCCAGCACCAACAGCGTAGGTCATATGCTCACTCTCCAGCACTAACAGCGTAGGTCATATGCTCACTCTCCAGCACCAACAGCGTAGGTCATATGCTCACTCTCCACCAATTATTGGTGTCAGAAGACCCCGGGTTTAATGTCGCACCAACAGCGTAGGTCATATGCTCACTCTCCAGCAATTATTGGTGTCAGAAGACCCCGGGTCTAATGTCACACCAACAGCGTAGGTCATATGCTGACTCTTCAGCTATAATTGGTGTCGGAAGACCCCGGGTTTAATGTCGCACCAACAGCGTAGGTCATATGCTGACTCTCCAGCTATTATTGGTCTCGGAAGACCCCGGGTTTAATGTCGCACCAACAGCGTAGGTCATATGCTGACTCTCCAGCTATTATTGGTGTCGGAAGACACCGGGTTTAATGTCGCACCAAAGCGTAGGTCATATGCTGACTCTCCAGCTATTATTGGTGTCGGAAGACTCCGGGTTTAATGTCGCACCAACAGCGTAGGTCATATGCTGACTCTCCAGCTATTATTGGTGTCGGAAGACTCCGGGTTTAATGTCGCACCAACAGCGTAGGTCATATGCTGACTCTCCAGCTATTATTGGTGTCGGAAGACCCAGGTTTAATGCTGGATGGGTACCCGGAAAGAACAAGTCAACCGCATGCCAACTGGAAAGCTTCCTTACTTGAAAGAATTTGATGCCTCTAGTGGGATTTGAACCCATAGTGGTGAGGTGCAAGTCAACAACCCTAACCACTCAGCCATGGAGGCCCCTCGGTTTGTGTGAGTAAGATTGGACAAACCTTAGATTGACATGCGAGTGCAAACTCTAAAATGAATCAGAAACATAGATATCGCTCTAGTCCAAAAGTAAATAAACTCCGAGTGATTAAATCGCTTGCAAGACTGGTCCTCAATTACTACTACTAGACTATGCCTATTTACAAATAATGGTAATAAACTGGTTCGTTGAAATCACAAACATCGGAATACTTTCATTAAAATCAGACAAAAATCATATCTTAAGCAGCAAGCCATGGGAATCACAGAAACTGGCTGCTTAATAGAGGACATGTATAATAAAGCAACATATTGGGAAACTGGCTGCTTAACTTGATGCATGCTAGCAGCAGATAAATCACATTTGCAAACAGCATAGAGCCAGATCTGACAGCACAGAACATGCCTTCTGGTCAGGCTCTATGATGTTTGCTATTCAGATACTGGAGTTAAAACACTTGGCTGAATAGCAAACAACATACAACAATACACTACAGCTGATCTGGATCTATGTTGTTTGCAAATGTGATTTATTTACTCAGCATGCAAAGGGTTAATACAGGTTGACTGCTTAATTTAACGGACATGACCACTAACACAGATTTCACTGTAATACATAATATTCTTCCAAAGATGTCAAAAGTTGCCTTAATTGCAATTATTCACAGTACGATACTTATCATTTACTAAACAAGCATACAAACATTATACTGCCCCTGAATACTCCCTAAAAGCAGATAGGTCCTATTAAGTGTTTTCCTCTGTTTTTATTGTTCTTGTCTTTGCACAACATGCTAGCAAGTATATTCCACTATCGCTTCTTATGATTATTAAATTACTATATCTCAACAGATTACGGAAAGTCTGAATTTCCTACAGTATAATATGCATTGGGTACTTATTGTAAAACAATGTTATTAATTAATTAACATGATTTTGATAAAATTACATCGTAACATCTGGATAGGGAACAACTAGGGATGCCAACAAATAATCGCTCCAATGTTCAATTATTCGAATACTATTCCAGTATTCGGAAAAAATATTATATTTGCAAAAATGAAATAAACTGTCATAATAAAACCTTCCAATACAAAAGAAATCACTGCAGGATGTGTGAATAAACAATGTTGTGGTGGCATCCATGGCAGGTGTTAATTGACACTTTGTGCCATGTAATCGGATAATTCCTTTGAAATATTACATCCACACCCATTATCTTAAATATTTAATTAACTGCTCAATATTACCAAAACATACTATTTAATGTACGATTTTTATGATATTGTCCTCAAAATGCCGCCTGCTCAGTCACACGTTCGGAAAGCCTTCAATTAAAAAAAAGCTTAAACGTTATTTATTTTACAATGATTGCGAGGCAAGTTTTAATAACTTATATTAATCACTCTCGTTGGCGCGGATGAAAGCGTATATGTGGTCATTTGTGTGGGAGGAAACCAGAGTACCCGGAGAAAACCCACCTGTCCGATCTGGCGACCATAGTACCATCTCACATTCCCAGTCCGAGGATCGAACCCGGGTTGCATTGGTGAGAAGCGAGCGCGCTAACAACTGCGCTAATCGGACAGCCTTCAATTGTTCTGAGAATAATAAAACTGCTAGGTGTAATCTATGCAAATTGGATTTAACATATTCGGGTACAATATCAATCTGAATAATCATTTGAAAAAGGAACACCGGTGTGTGTTTTTTACGTTTATTTAATGCCGCTACCGGTTGTCCATATGAGCGACGCCTCCTGAAGAGATTAGTCATTTTAGATTTTGGAGGATAGTGCATGATACAGACAGAGACACATTCCAGAATCTCCTCTGGTTCTTTTACGTGCACAGTGTACAGCACCGACACGAGACCTCGGTGTAACGTCCAATCTGAAAGACTGTTAATTTTATTAGGGTCAGACGGGGGATCGAACCTGTGATCCCTGGATTACCAGTCCAGCGTGTTACCACTGGACTACAGATCCGTCTGGAACACCCTTTAACGGAAAGGCTTATATAGCAGTTGAAGTGACAATAGCAGCATTTGTGAAAACGCCCATGAATGTACAGTGGCCAATAACAATAACTGAATGAGTCCTCGTCATATTTGCATGGCCTTACAGGAAGACATTAGGTTAATTTGCATGGCCTTACAGGAAGACATTAGGTTAATTTGCATGGCCTTACAGGAAGACATTAGGTTAATTTGCATGGCCTTACAGGAAGACATTAGGTTAATTTGCATGGCCTTACAGGAAGACATTAGGTTAATTTGCATGGCCTTACAGGAAGACATTAGGTTAATTTGGCACATTTTATGAGAGTTTGAGTGAGTTTGAGTTTTTGATAGAATTCTTTCAAATATTCGAATAGCAAAATCGCTAGTTGTTGCCATCCCTAGTAAAAACAAAGGATTCCAACAATAAGATTTGTTTACATTCTGGGATAAATCAGAGTTTATCTGCCAAGGGAGGTAATGGAGATGACCGTTTATGAATACAGGAGATGTCATTGTACGGACGAGTGGCAGTCTGATATAGATGAGTCAATTCTGACAGTGATAGTAATAGTACACATCTAGTCTGTCATGAAATATAACTCCAGAATACGATTCAATCCCCACATTTGGATGGAACATCAAGTTTATGTGAAAATGGTTCGTGGCCACTTTATTACCTTTCCAACTGCTGTTGCACTGGCTAGAATGTACTCGTAGTTGAACTGTTTTTGTACTGCTAATACAAGCGGAGTCAGTGATTCTACAAGAAAATACAAACATACATTAATATAGCATTGAATCCATGTTATCCCCACAGCTTTCCCTGGAAAATACACACATACATTACTATAGCATTGAATCCATATTATCCCCACAGCTTTCCCTGGAAAATACACAAATACATTACTATAGCATTGAATCCATGTTATCCCCACAGCTTTCCCTGGAAAATACACACATACATTACTATAGCATTGAATCCATGTTATCCCCACAGCTTTCCCTGGAAAATACACAAATACATTACTATAGCATTGAATCCATGTTATCCCCACAGCTTTCACTGGAAAATACACACATACATTACTATAGCATTGAATCCATGTTATCCCCACAGCTTTCCCTGGAAAATACACAAATACATTACTATAGCATTGAATCCATGTTATCCCCACAGCTTTCACTGTACATGCATAATATAAAAGCTTTCTGCATTGTGGTTTCTGAAAAGAAGATTTTTAAGGCTATGTAAACTATGGGAGCCCAGGATCATTATTTGAGTAAACTTAGTAGGGGTCAACTAGGGGTTGCCACATGTAAAATATCAGAACACTGAGATTTCTTACATGTTGCTTTTTTTAAAGAGTTTACAACGTAAATCAATATAAATTATGTGACGCCTACAGGACCACAATTTGTGGAATTTAATAGAGGTCCTACTTTTAATGCTTCATGCCAAATATAAAAGATCTAGACATTGTGCTTTATGAGAAGATTTTTATAATTTTAACTATATTAGTCACTGTAAATCATGCCACCTCCTCTTTTCTCAACCTGGGGTAATAACTCCACGAGATAATTTTGTATACCGGTATACATCATGTAATATTTAAGCAACTTCTGTAATTAAAGTATAAATGTCATTACAGTTGAACCTGTCTTAAGCAGTCAGCCAAGGGAATCACAGAATGTGGCTGCTTAGCACAGGTGGCTAATAGAGGTTAAATGTATAATAAAACAACATATTGGGAATCTGGAAACTAGCTGCTTAATACAGGTTGGCTGCTTAATGGAGGTGACCACTAACACAGGTTTGACTGTATTTAATTAAACTCTTTGCTTTGTATGGAGAAAAAAACACATAAACAGACTCGGAAAGAGGCCCAAAACTTGAAATAAATATATATATATTTGCAAAATATTTAGACCTCTTAGTTAAACATCATTTTCAAGTGTAACGTTGATATGTTATCATTTAGCACTGCATCGACGGCCATCGTGTCATTCTTATGTAAACATAGAAATTAAACTGTATAAACTATTTTACAATGATTGCGAAACAAGCTGTAACAACTTATATTATTAATTCTCATTGGTGCAGACGACAGCGTATTTGTGGTCTTTCATGTGGGAGGAAACTGAAGTACCCGAGAAAACCACCTTTTCTGATCTGGCGACTACCAGAGTTCCCTCTGTCTAAATTTTTGTCCGCGCCACCTCAGTCGCCAGAGCCAATTTGAAAAACTTGAAGTGAACTAAGAACCATATAGTTCACAGATAAATATTGTAATGTATAAAAAACCATAAGACTCACCGGCTAGGAAACCCTTGTATGAGTCGTTGTCTGCGAGTAATACATTTTGTACTCCTGTCACTTTACTCACTTCTTCCGCAACCTGTTCAACATTGATGACACATCACATTGTATGTACCACTACCATCACAATTATAGTCCAGAGCAACTTACACTAATCACAGAGCGTGTTATACAGAGCAACTTACACTAATCACAGAGCGTGTTTTACAGAGCAACTTACACTAATCACAGAGTGTGTTATACAGAGCAACTTACACTAATCACAGAGCGTGTTTTACAGAGCAACTTACACTAATCACAGAGCGTGTTTTACAGAGCAACTTACACTAATCACAGAGCGTGTTTTACAGAGCAACTTACACTAATCACAGAGCGTGTTTTACAGAGCAACTTACACTAATCACAGAGTGTGTTATACAGAGCAACTTACACTAATCACAGAGCGTGTTTTACAGAGCAACTTACACTAATCACAGAGCGTGTTTTACAGAGCAACTTACACTAATCACAGAGCGTGTTTTACAGAGCAACTTACACTAATCACAGAGCGTGTTTTACATTTATTTATCGTCGCTGCCGGTTGCCCATATGAGCGACACCTCCTGAAGAGATTAGTCATTTTAGATTTTGGAGGATAGTGCAATGATACAGACAGAGACCCATTCTAGAGTCACTTCTGGTTCTTTTACGTGCACGGTGTACAGCACTGACACGAGACCTCGGTTTAATGTCCCATCTGAAAGACTGTTCATTTTATTAGGGTCAGACGGGGATCGAACCTGCGACCCCTGGATTACCAGTCCAACATGTTACCACTAGACTACAGATCCGTCTGTATTCACAGAGCACTCATTAGGGGTGCTGAAATATCAAACAATCTTACATTGTCGGCAAACAATCTTACATTGTCCTCAAACAATCTTACATTGTCGGCAAACAATCTTACATTGCCGGCAAACAATCTTACATTGTCGGCAAACAATCTTACATTGTCCGCAAACAATCTTACATTGTCGGCAAACAATCTTACATTGTCCACAAACAATCTTACATTGTCCACAAACAATCTTACATTGTCCGCAAACAATCTTACATTGTCCGCAAACAATCTTACATTGTCCGCAAACAATCTTACCACATTGTCGGCAAACAATCTTACATTGTCGGCAAACAATCTTACATTGTCGGCAAACAATCTTACATTGTCCACAAACAATCTTACATTGTCGGCAAACAATCTTACATTGTCGGCAAACAATCTTACATTGTCGGCATACAATCTTACATTGTCCATAAACAATCTTACATTGTAGGCAAACAATCTTACATTGTCCACAAACAATCTTACATTGTAGGCAAACAATCTTACATTGTCCACAAACAATCTTACATTGTCCGCAAACAATCTTACATTGTAGTAAAATAATCTTACATTGTCCACAAACAATCTTACATTGTCCACAAACAATCTTACATTGTCCACAAACAATCTTACATTGTAGGCAAACAATCTTACATTGTCGGCAAACAATCTTACATTGTAGTAAAATAATCTTACATTGTCCACAAACAATCTTACATTGTAGGCAAATAATCTTACATTGTCCACAACCAATCTTACATTGTCCACAAACAATCTTACATTGTCCACAAACAACCTTACATTGTCGGCAAACAATCTTACATTGTAGGCAAACAATCTTACATTGTCGGCAAATAATCTTACATTATAGGCAAATAATCTTACATTGTAGGCACACAATCTTACATTGTCCACAAACAATCTTACATTGTCGGCAAATAATCTTACATTGTAGGCAAACAATCTTACATTGTCGGCAAACAATCTTACATTGTAGGCAAACAATCTTACATTGTCCACAAACAATCTTACATTGTCGGCAAACAATCTTACATTGTCCACAAACAATCTTACATTGTAGGCAAATAATCTTACATTGTCGGCAAACAATCTTACATTGTCGGCAAACAATCTTACATTGTCGGCAAACAATCTTACATTGTAGGCAAACAATCTTACATTGTAGGCAAACAATCTTACATTGTAGGCAAACAATCTTACATTGTCCTCAAACAATCTTACATTGTAGGCAAATAATCTTACATTGTAGGCAAACAATCTTACATTGTCCACAAACAATCTTACATTGTCCACAAACAATCTTACATTGTAGGCAAATAATCTTACATTGTCCACAAACAATCTTACATTGTCCACAAACAATCTTACATTGTCCACAAACAATCTTACATTGTCCATAAACAATCTTACATTGTCGGCAAACAATCTTACATTGTCATAAACAATCTTACATTGTCGGCAAACAATCTTACATTGTCCATAAACAATCTTACATTGTCCACAAACAATCTTACATTGTCCATAAACAATCTTACATTGTCGGCAAACAATCTTACATTGTCCACAAACAATCTTACATTGTCCACAAACAATCTTACATTGTCCATAAACAATCTTACATTGTCGGCAAACAATCTTACATTGTCCATAAACAATCTTACATTGTCCATAAACAATCTTACATTGTCCATAAACAATCTTACATTGTCCACAAACAATCTTACATTGTCCACAAACAATCTTACATTGTCCACAAACAATCTTACATTGTCCATAAACAATCTTACATTGTCGGCAAACAATCTTACATTGTCCATAAACAATCTTACATTGTCCACAAACAATCTTACATTGTCCACAAACAATCTTACATTGTCCACAAACAATCTTACATTGTCCACAAACAATCTTACATTGTCGGCAAACAATCTTACATTGTCCATAAACAATCTTACATTGTCGGCAAACAATCTTACATTGTCCATAAACAATCTTACATTGTCCACAAACAATCTTACATTGTCGGCAAACAATCTTATATTGTCCACAAACAATCTTACATTGTAGGCAAACAATCTACATGTCGGTTTCATTGTCCATAAACAATCTTCATTGTCGGCAAACAATCTACATGTCGGCAAACAATCTTACATGTATAAACAATCTTACATTGTCCACAAACATCTTACATTGTCCATAAACAATCTTACATTGTCCATAAACAATCTTACATTGTCCATAAACAATCTTACATTGTCCATAAACAATCTTACATTGTCCATAAACAATCTTACATTGTCCATAAACAATCTTACATTGTCCACAAACAATCTTACATTGTAGGCAAACAATATTACATTGTCCACAAACAATCTTACATTGTCCACAAACAAACTTACATTGTCAACAAACAATCTTACATTGTCCACAAACAATATTACATTGTCCACAAACAATCTTACATTGTCCACAAACAATCTTACATTGTCCACAAACAAACTTACATTGTCCACAAACAATCTTATATTGTCGGCAAACAATCATACATTGTCCACAAACAAACTTACATTGTCGGCAAACAATCTTACATTGTCCATAAACAATCTTACATTGTCCACAAACAAACTTACATTGTCCACAAACAATCTTACATTGTCCACAAACAATCTTACATTGTCCATTGTCCACAAACAATCTTACATTGTCGGCAAACAATCTTACATTGTAGGCAAACAATCTTACATTGTAGACAAACAATCTTACATTGTCCACAAACAATCTTACATTGTCGGCAAACAATCTTACATTGTCGGCAAACAATCTACATTGTCGGCAAACAATCTTACATTGTAGGCAAACAATCTTACATT
The DNA here is from genome assembly GCA_014843695.1 of Archivesica marissinica. NCBI lineage: Eukaryota > Metazoa > Mollusca > Bivalvia > Venerida > Vesicomyidae > Archivesica > Archivesica marissinica. Next base: position 19,196,669 of record CM026390.1, on the reverse strand, counting down.
GTAGGCAAACAATCTTACATTGTAGGCAAACAATCTTACATTGTCCTCAAACAATCTTACATTGTAGGCAAATAATCTTACATTGTAGGCAAACAATCTTACATTGTCCACAAACAATCTTACATTGTCCACAAACAATCTTACATTGTAGGCAAATAATCTTACATTGTCCACAAACAATCTTACATTGTCCACAAACAATCTTACATTGTCCACAAACAATCTTACATTGTCCACAAACAATCTTACATTGTCCGCAAACAATCTTACATTGTCGGCAAACAATCTTACCACATTGTCGGCAAACAATCTTACATTGTCCGCAAACAATCTTACATTGTCGGCAAACAATCTTACATTGTCCACAAACAATCTTACATTGTCCACAAACAATCTTACATTGTCGGCAAACAATCTTACATTGTCGGCAAACAATCTTACATTGTAGTAAAATAATCTTACATTGTCCACAAACAATCTTACATTGTAGGCAAATAATCTTACATTGTCCACAAACAATCTTACATTGTAGGCAAATAATCTTACATTGTCCACAAACAATCTTACATTGTCCACAAACAATCTTACATTGTCGGCAAACAATCTTACATTGTCCACAAACAATCTTACATTGTCGGCAAACAATCTTACATTGTAGGCAAAAATCTTACATTATCGGCAAATAATCTTACATTATAGGCAAATAATCTTACATTGTAGGCAAACAATCTTACATTGTCCACAAACAATCTTACATTGTCGGCAAACAATCTTACATTGTAGGCAAATAATCTTACATTGTAGGCAAACAATCTTACATTGTCGGCAAACAATCTTACATTGTAAGCAAACAATCTTACATTGTCCACAAACAATCTTACATTGTCCACAAACAATCTTACATTGTCCACAAACAATCTTACATTGTCCATAAACAATCTTACATTGTCCACAAACAATCTTACATTGTCGGCAAACAATCTTACATTGTCCACAAACAATCTTACATTGTAGGCAAATAATCTTATATTGTCGGCAAACAATCTTACATTGTCGGCAAACAATCTTACATTGTCGGCAAACAATCTTACATTGTCGGCAAACAATCTTACATTGTAGGCAAACAATCTTACATTGTAGGCAAACAATCTTACATTGTCCTCAAACAATCTTACATTGTAGGCAAATAATCTTACATTGTAGGCAAATAATCTTACATTGTCCGCAAACAATCTTACATTGTAGGCAAACAATCTTACGTTGTAGGCAAACAATCTTACATTGTAGGCAAACAATCATACATTGTCCACAAACAATCTTACATTGTCGGCAAATAATCTTACATTGTCCACAAACAATCTTACATTGTCCACAATCTTACATTGTCCACAAACAATCTTACATTGTAGGCAAATAATCTTACATTGTCCACAAACAATCTTACATTGTCCACAAACAATCTTACATTGTCCATAAACAATCTTACATTGTCGGCAAACAATCTTACATTGTCCATAAACAATCTTACATTGTCCATAAACAATCTTACATTGTCGGCAAACAATCTTACATTGTCCACAAACAATCTTACATTGTCCACAAACAATCTTACATTGTCGGCAAACAATCTTACATTGTCCATAAACAATCTTACATTGAAACAATCTTACATTGTCCATAAACAATCTTACATTGTCGGCAAACAATCTTACATTGTCCATAAACAATCTTACATTGTCGGCAAACAATCTTGTCCACAAACAATCTTACATTGTCCACAAACAATCTTACATTGTCGGCAAACAATCTACATTGTCCATAAACAATCTTACATTGTCCACAAACAATCTTACATTGTCGGCAAACAATCTTATATTGTCCACAAACAATCTTACATTGTCGGCATACAATCTTACATTGTCCACAAACAATCTTACATTGTAGGCAAACAATCTTACATTGTCGGCAAGCAATCTTACATTGTCCACAAACAATCTTACATTGTCCATAAACAATCTTACATTGTCGGCAAACAATCTTACATTGTCCACAAACAATCTTACATTGTCCATAAACAATCTTACATTGTCCATAAACAAACTTACATTGTCCACAAACAATCTTACATTGTAGGCAAACAATCTTACATTGTCCACAAACAATCTTACATTGTCCACAAACAAACTTACATTGTCCACAAACAATCTTACATTGTCCACAAACAATCTTACATTGTCGGCAAACAATCTTACATTGTCCACAAACAATCTTACATTGTCCACAAACAAACTTACATTGTCCACAAACAATCTTACATTGTCCACAAACAATCTTACATTGTCGGCAAACAATCTTACATTGTCCATAAACAATCTTACATTGTCCACAAACAATCTTACATTGTCCACAAACAATCTTACATTGTCCACAAACAATCTTACATTGTAAACAATCTTACATTGTCCACAAACAATCTTACATTGTCGGCAAACAATCTTACATTGTCGGCAAACAATCTTACATTGTAGGCAAACAATCTTACATTGTCCACAAACAATTTCTTACATTGTCGGCAAATAATCTTACATTGTCCACAAACAATCTTACCTTGTCCATAAACAATCTTACATTGTCGGCAAATAATCCTACATTGTCGGCAAACAATCTTACATTGTCCATAAACAATCTTACATTGTCGGCAAATAATCTTACATTGTCCACAAACAATCTTACATTGTCCACAAACAATCTTACATTGTCCACAAACAAACTTACATTGTCCACAAACAATCTTACATTGTCCACAAACAATCTTACATTGTCGGCAAACAATCTTACATTGTCCATAAACAATCTTACATTGTCCACAAACAATCTTACATTGTCCACAAACAATCTTACATTGTCCACAAACAAACTTACATTGTCCACAAACAATCTTACATTGTAGGCAAACAATCTTACATTGTCCACAAACAATCTTACATTGTCGGCAAACAATCTTACATTGTCGGCAAACAATCTTACATTGTAGGCAAACAATCTTACATTGTCCACAAACAATCTTCTTACATTGTCGGCAAATAATCTTACATTGTCCACAAACAATCTTACCTTGTCCATAAACAATCTTACATTGTCGGCAAATAATCCTACATTGTCGGCAAACAATCTTACATTGTCCATAAACAATCTTACATTGTTGGCAAATAATCTTACATTGTCCATAAACAATCTTACATTGTCCTCAAACAATCTTACATTGTCCACAAACAAACCTTACATTGTCCACAAACAATCTTACATTGTCCACAAACAATCTTACATTGTCCATAAACAATCTTACATTGTCGGGAAACAATCTTACATTGTCCACAAACAATCTTACATTGTCCACAAATAATCTTACATTGTCCACAAACAATCTTACATTGTCCACAAACAATCTTACATTGTCGGCAAACAATCTTACATTGTCCATAAACAATCTTACATTCTCGGCAAACAATCTTACATTGTGCGCAAACAATCTTACATTGTCCACAAACAATCTTACATTGTGCGCAAACAATCTTACATTGTCGGCATACAATCATACATTGTTGGCAAACAATCTTACATTGTTCACAAACAATCTTACATTGTCAGCAAACAACCTTACATTGTCCACAAACAATCTTACATTGTCCACAAACAATCTTACATTGTGCGCAAACAATCTTACATTGTCCACAAACAATCTTACATTGTCGGCAAACAATCTTACATTGTCCACAAACAATCTGATATTATCGGCAAACAATCTTACATTGTCGGCAAACAATTAACGAGATGTGTAATTTCTCTATGATCTATGTACACTCACTAGGGGTGCTGATATATCAAACAATCTTACTTTGTCTGCAGACAATTAACAAGAAAGAAAAAGATGTGTAACTTGTCAATAATCTATGTACACATATATATATTATATTCTGTATAATATGCATGCACAAATGTTATTAAATAAGAAAATTATATTTAAACTTTGCCATGTTCTACTTTATTTAATATTGTATTTTCATTACTTTGTTACCGTTTGATTATGCCAATGTACAAACCACATTTTGTATTTGCAAACATTGGAAATTGCCTACAAATTTACACTACATTGTATTCTACATGCAACAAAGAAAAGCATTTAGCCACATATCCTGGAAGGTACGTTTAGTTAGCCACATATCCTGGAAGGTACGTTTAGTTAGCCACATATTATGGAAGGTACGTTTAGTTAGTCACATATCCTGGAAGGTACGTTTAGTTAGCCACATATCCTGGAAGGTACGTTTAGTTAGTCACATATCCTGGAAGGTACGTTTAGTTAGTCACATATTATGGAAGGTACGTTTAGTTAGACACATATCCTGGAAGGTACATTTAGTTAGTCACATATCCTGGAAGGTACATTTAGTTAGCCACATATTATGGAAGGTACGTTTAGTTAGCCACATATCCTGGAAGGTACGTTTAGTTAGTCACATATTATGGAAGGTACGTTTAGTTAGCCACATATCCTGGAAGGTACGTTTAGTTAGCCACATATCCTGGAAGGTACGTTTAGTTAGCCACATATTATGGAAGGTACGTTTAGTTAGCCACATATCCTGGAAGGTACGTTTAGTTAGTCACATATTATGGAAGGTACGTTTAGTTAGCCACATATCCTGGAAGGTACGTTTAGTTAGCCACATATTATGGAAGGTACGTTTAGTTAGTCACATATTATGGAAGGTACGTTTAGTTAGCCACATATTGTGGAAGGTACGTTTAGTTAGTCACATATTATGGAAGGTACGTTTAGTTAGCCACATATCCTGGAAGGTACGTTTAGTTAGTCACATATTATGGAAGGTACGTTTAGTTAGCCACATACCCTGGAAGGTACGTTTAGTTAGCCACATATCCTGGAAGGTACGTTTAGTTAGTCACATATTATGGAAGGTACGTTTAGTTAGCCACATATTGTGGAAGGTACATTTAGTTAGCCACATATCCTGGAAGGTACGTTTAGTTAGTCACATATTATGGAAGGTACGTTTAGTTAGCCACATATTATGGAAGGTACGTTTAGTTAGCCACATATTATGGAAGGTACGTTTAGTTAGTCACATATCCTGGAAGGTACGTTTAGTTAGTCACATATTATGGAAGGTACGTTTAGTTAGCCATATATTATGGAAGGTACGTTTAGTTAGTCACATATCCTGGAAGGTACGTTTAGTTAGCCACATATCCTGGAAGGTACGTTTAGTAGTATCATACTGATCATAGCATGTTTGTTGCTGGACCTGTTGCTTCATATTGTTTGTCTGAAGTATTGATTAAAAATAGGGATGGCAACAAATATTCGCTCGAACGTCCGAATATTCGAATAGTCACTTCTCCCTCCAGATTAATTAGGGTGAAGTGAGGAAAATTTAGGGAGAAGTGGTGAGGGAGAAGTAGGAACTATTGTATGTAGAAAAGCTGCAGGGCATTCACTAGACTTTGAAAGTGAGAGTCAATGACCCTAGACGCCAAATCTCAAGAGTGTCAAGCTGTATTAAGAGTCAATATACATGTTGGTACTTTCCGTACAGGTAACTTTTCCCCGACATATTGTTTTACCGTTGTGCATATCATTTAGCTGTTTGAAGTCGACAGATGAGATTCTCCCACCTTTTCTGCGCAGTCTCAGGGCTCAAGCTAGACTCCAAATTTTGGATGATTTAGGGAGAAGTGAGAACATTTAGGGAGAAGTGGGGAGACTTTTGAACGACTGCAAATAGTGAAACCGTATTTAGTCGCGGTTTGCAGGATAATCATTGTAGGAACTATTGTATGTAGAAAAGCTGCAGGGCATTCACTAGACGTTGAAAGTGAAAGAGCCAATATGCATGTTGCATTGTTGGTACTTTCCATACAGGTAACTTTTCCCCAACCATATAATTACCTCTTAGCCAAGGTATGCCTTTGGTGCAACCAGATCTAATTTTTTATATAAGAAATAGAGAAAACATTGACTACTTTGCCGAGTTGTGTTTAGGACCGTGCACCTAAGTTTCATGTTACTTTGTAACTTGTATAGTTCTACATTGTATCCCAGTTGTAAAGGTCACCAAATGATCATGAGTAGTTGAGTTCAACATCTGAGCCTTCTGGGTCGTGCACACAGATAATCTTGACAAACCAATTGGAATGTTGATTATACAATAAAAGCTGATATTCATTTAATTTCATTATGCAAGAAATTGGTGCGAAACAGTTCGAGTACGGTTCAACGACATTGTAAAACTGTTAATTTGCATACATTTCTTATATACGGTAAAGGACATATTCATTTTAATATATATGAAAATTTTATATTAAACACATATGTATGCATTTATAATAATTATACGTAACTCGTATCATTTGCGAAATCAACTAATAGTCGAATCCGAAAAATTTCATTCATATAAATGTAAGATACCGTAGTGACATGAACAGTTGGGAATGAATATGAAAACAAGTGATTTTCATAAAATATATTTAGTTACCAATTGAAATAAATCGGTAAAACTCGTAAATGATATTGGGGTTTTTTTTGTTACAAGGAAGTTTTATCCATCACTGGCTTCAGATACTTTGCGATCGGGGCCCTGGCATCAGCATATTCGAAATGCATGATTGCACACTGGCTATCAATTATATATACGTTGCATACACATGTAGGCACTGAAATGCTCGCCCATATAGTTCGCCGGAGGAGAGGGTAAATAAGCTCAATCATCATCAGGCACTGAAATACTTAGTAAGTCAACCCGATAAATTTAGTCACAACCACAGAATATTACCTTGACCCGAGTAATTTTCCATAAATAGCTCTGGGACATTCCAATTTTCAGTAATTGATTTTTTATTAGTCAATTTTCGCACATATTTGCAACAATGACTAAATTTTAGCACTTATAATTGCTTCCGGTTGTATCACGGGAGAGCTTGTATCACGGTATTTCACATTTCGACAACCAGTCTCAAAAAGCACCACCTATAGTCAGTTCCCACGGTCCAGTTTTACGAAACAAAATGAACTAAATATCAACACAAAATGTTATGTACAGTTTATTTTTGGTATATACACCTGTATTTCAAGAAGCTAGTCAGTTTGCCCCACACCTACCCTAAAGCAGTATTTCAGGCGAGGGCGGGCACTTGGCTAGAACCACCAACCTTCTACAAGCTAGCTAAATAGCTTCGGCACATGAAATGATGCGACACACCCCCGTGTAGGATTTGAACCAGCAGTGTTGATGGGCAAGTGACATGAAGTCAACGACCTCAACCACCACTCTGCTATGGAGGCCCCGATCACGACTAGGACAACTCATGAAGTCAACGACCTCAACCACCACTCTGCTATGGAGGCCCTGTCATGACTAGGACAACTTATGAAGTAACGACCTCAACCACCACTCTGCTATGGAGGCCCTGTCACGACTAGGACAACGACCTCAACCACCACTCTGCTATGGAGGCC
>CM026390.1:19121743-19188132 GCA_014843695.1 Archivesica marissinica | reverse complement strand
GCCACATTGTATACTGACAAACCTAACCACGCAACATGCCACATTGTATACTGACAAACCTAACCACGCAACATGGTGCCACATTGTATACTGACAAACCTAACCACGCAACATGGTGCCACATTGTATACTGACAAACCTAACCACGCAACATGGTGCCACATTGTATACTGACAAACCTAACCACGCAACATGGTGCCACATTGTATACTGACAAACCTAACCACGCAACATGGTGCCACATTGTATACTGACAAACCTAACCACGCAACATGGTGCCACATTGTATACTGACAAACCTAACCACGCAACATGGTGCCACATTGTATACTGACAAACCTAACCACGCAACATGCCACATTGTATACTGACAAACCTAACCACGCAACATGCCACATTGTATACTGACAAACCTAACCACGCAACATGCCACATTGTATACTGACAAACCTAACCACGCAACATGGTGCCACATTGTATACTGACAAACCTAACCACGCAACATGCACATTGTATACTGACAAACCTAACCACGCAACATGGTGCCACATTGTATACTGACAAACCTAACCACGCAACATGGTGCCACATTGTATACTGACAAACCTAACCACGCAACATGCCACATTGTATACTGACAAACCTAACCACGCAACATGGTGCCACATTGTATACTGACAAACCTAACCACGCAACATGGTGCCACATTGTATACTGACAAACCTAACCACGCAACATGCCACATTGTATACTGACAAACCTAACCACGCAACATGCCACATTGTATACTGACAAACCTAACCACGCAACATGGTGCCACATTGTATACTGACAAACCTAACCACGCAACATGGTGCCACATTGTATACTGACAAACCTAACCACGCAACATGCCACATTGTATACTGACAAACCTAACCACGCAACATGGTGCCACATTGTATACTGACAAACCTAACCACGCAACATGGTGCCACATTGTATACTGACAAACCTAACCACGCAACATGGTGCCACATTGTATACTGACAAACATTGCAAGTTGGTAATCAGGTGACGTCCACTATTTTATCTTGTCACATTGTTAGCCAATCATTCAGCAGATCAGGACACATTTTACGTTTTGGACCACCGAAAATTGTCTCAGATCTCAGATAACTCAAGATACAACATAAGTTGTAACACACGAACAAACAATGACAGAATGCTAAATACATGTATCTATTAATTTATCAAATTTGGAGAATTTAAACTCCAAAAAATTATTTTGACATTTATATTTGCCGATTTTACACCAGATAATAGGGTGAAGTTGACTTCGCTCATCTAACCAATGAAAACGACAATTTCGCCCACAAAGTTGAACTCTGCGACCATTGTGTGCCAGTGACAAGCAACAATGTCCCCAACATTACCGTTCCACATTGTGAGCCGACAACCAGACATGTAAAATCTTCTATGATAGCGTTCCACATTGTGAGCCGACAACCAGACAGGTAAAATCTTCTATGATAGCGTTCCACATTGTGAGCCGACAACCAGACAGGTAAAATCTTCTATGTTACCGGTTCCACATTGTGAGCCGACAACCAGACAGGTAAAATCTTCTATGTTACCGTTCCACATTGTGAGCCGACAACCAGACAGGTAAAATCTTCTATGTTACCGGTTCCACATTGTGAGCCGACAACCAGACAGGTAAAATCTTCTATGTTACCGGTTCCACATTGTGAGCCGACAACCAGACAGGTAAAATCTTCTTTATTACCGTTCCACATTGTGAGCCGACAACCAGACAGGTAAAATCTTCTTTATTACCTTGCCACATTGTGAGCCGACAACCAGACATGCAAAATCTTCTTTGTTACCGTTCCACATTGTGAGCCGACAACAAGACATGCAAAATCTTCTTTATTACCTTGCCACATTGTGAGCCGGCAACCAGACAGGTAACATCCCCTATTTTACTGGCAGCAGAGATTGTGTTGAGCGTGACGGGCGATAGCTTGTCATTGTCATGTTCAGCAACGACTAACGTACTCCGATACCGCTGTGTTAGTGCTGTCTACAAAGAGAAATAAAAGTATTAAACTGCATGCAATAACGCATAAGGAAAAGAAAATAAAGAACAAGGAAATCGGTGGAACCGATGGATGCTCCTCAAACTGAGCCGGTGGATGCTCCTCAAACTGAGCCGGTGGATGCTCCTCAAACTGAGCCAATGGATGCTCCTCAAACTGAGCTGGTGGATGCTCCTCAAACTGAGCCGGTGGATGCTCCTCAAACTGAGCCGGTGGATGCTCCTCAAACTGAGCCGGTGGATGCTCCTCAAACTGAGCCGATGGATGCTCCTCAAACTGAGCGGGTGGATGCTCCTCAAACTGAGCCGGTGGATGCTCCTCAAACTGAGCCCGTGGATGCTCCTCAAACTGAGCCGATGGATGCTCCTCAAACTGAGCCAGTGGATGCTCCTCAAACTGAGCTGGTGGATGCTCCTCAAACTGAGCCGGGGGATGCTCCTCAAACTGAGCTGGTGGATGCTCCTCAAACTGAGCCAGTGGATGCTCCTCAAACTGAGCCGGTGGATGCTCCTCAAACTGAGCTGGTGGATGCTCCTCAAACTGAGCTGGTGGATGCTCCTCAAACTGAGCCGATGGATGCTCCTCAAACTGAGCTGGTGGATGCTCCTCAAACTGAGCCAGTGGATGCTCCTCAAACTGAGCCGGTGGATGCTCCTCAAACTGAGCCAGTGGATGCTCCTCAAACTGAGCCGATGGATGCTCCTCAAACTGAGCCGGTGGATGCTCCTCAAACTGAGCTGGTGGATGCTCCTCAAACTGAGCCAGTGGATGCTCCTCAAACTGAGCCGGTGGATGCTCCTCAAACTGAGCTGGTGGATGCTCCTCAAACTGAGCCAGTGGATGCTCCTCAAACTGAGCTGGTGGATGCTCCTCAAACTGAGCTGGTGGATGCTCCTCAAACTGAGCTGGTGGATGCTCCTCAAACTGAGCCAATGGATGCTCCTCAAACTGAGCCGATGGATGCTCCTCAAACTGAGCCAGTGGATGCTCCTCAAACTGGGCTGTGAGCCGATGGATGCTCCTCAAACTGGGCTGTGAGCCAGTGGATGCTCCTCAAACTGAGCCGGTGGATGCTCCTCAAACTGGGCTGTGAGCCGATGGATGCTCCTCAAACTGGGCTGTGAGCCGGTGGATGCTCCTCAAACTGGGCTGTGAGCCGATGGATGCTCCTCAAACTGAGCCAGTGGATGCTCCTCAAACTGGGCTGTGAGCCGGTGGATGCTCCTCAAACTGGGCTGTGAGCCGGTGGATGCTCCTCAAACTGAGCCGGTGGATGCTCCTCAAACTGAGCTGCTGGATGCTCCTCAAACTGAGCTGATGGATGCTCCTCAAACTGAGCCAGTGGATACTCCTCAAACTGAGCCGGTGGATGCTCCTCAAACTGAGCCAGATGCCAAATATCACACATATTTAGATATGAAAGTGTTTTTGGTGGAAACATTTTTTATGAGAAATGTGAGAAACATTTGAAAAAAACTTTAATGATGCCATGATGATTTTAGAAAGAACTATACTTGAGACTAGTATTACATGTAGTTAAACTCAGAAACATCATGTGCTCATAAATGAAGACATGTGTAAGTGACATTACTATATGCAGTGTGATATTGCGCTCTATCCTCCGCATCATTGCCATCTATCACTGTTGGAAGTTTAATTCTATTTGCTTAAATACTTTTCGAGTTACATATATGTTATGCTCCGGACAAGCATTTAATACAATGGTAAGGGGAGATAATTCAATGAGTACAACACAGACAGTTATGGTTCTTCTTGCGCTCTGCACTCCGCCTGATTGTCCTGTATAAATGTGTAACCCTTTGCATGCTGAGTAAATAAAATCACATTTGCAAACGACAAATCAGCGGCTGATCAGGATCTATGGTGTTTGCTATTCAGCCAAGTGTATTTGTACCACTATCCGAATAGCAAACAGTATAGAGCCTGATCAGATGGAACGTTCTGTGTCGTCTGATCTGGTTCTATGCTGTTTGCATGTGATTTTATCAGCCGCAAAGGGTTAAAGTTTAATTTCATTTCACCAATACTGTTGGAGTTATGCTGCAGACAAGCACTTAATGAAGTGAAATGGGATATAATTCAGTAAGGACAACAGAGAGCGTTATGGTTCTTGCACACTGCACTCATTGCCCCGTATCACTGTTTCAAGTTTCATTTGATTTCTTGAATAGTTTGCGAGTTTTGCTCCCGACAAGAAGTGCACAGACGGACAAGGTGGCAACTATATGCTCGCGCTATGAGGAACATAATTACAAATAGTGAGCAAAGCAGTTCATCTTGTGCAAATATTCATGAAAACACTGTAAAAAAGACAATTAATGAAGCTACATGTATAAAGAAATCAAGAAAGACACTACATGTATATAGTCTAATGACAGCCTGAATGCATGGTGGAAATGATCTTGGTCCAGAGTGTACCATACATGTATCATATGTGATACAGAGCTGTACATGTATAGATAGCATTACCCAATAATTTGTACATACAATCTCTTGAATGCTTCATAAGAAAAGTCATCAAACAAATACTGTCGTTATCAACAAGTACACCTGATCCAATTACCTATGTATTATCAGGAATAATGATTACATATCATAGCTCTTCCAGTCTACAACAGCTTAAACAAATTATGTCTTCATGAAAACAATAGTATTGAAAAACAACTTATGATCATGCACCTGTCCACTTTAAATCAGAGCATGTCCATTTCCAGATGGAAAAAGACCTGGGCATGTCGGTTAAATATAGTTTCTATGAGCACGATAATGAGGTTAACATAGAGATAGCTGCAGTTGATTCTCAATTATTGAGTTTATTCTAACAAGTATAACCTCCTAAACTTCTATACCATGTAACAAAATAGATAAACCGCCACACACATTAACCATGTCCAATGTAGTTTCATACCCTGATGGAAACTATTAACCCGCGATTCATTCCTTGTAAAAATATTTCTGGAATAGACCAAATATTCCAAAATTTGTAGAGCTGCTCTCTTCAGAAAATTCTTATATTTTGACAAAATTTGCGTTATTTGTACACGCCTTCAAGAAAAGAAATCATTTATTATATTGAGCACTTTTCTGTGCAAATATTACATCTACACCTGTACATATACACCTGTACTTGTATATATTTGAGAATGTTCTTTGATATCCCAATGACCATCATTAGGGCCAAGCATACAATATAGTTAGTTTAAACAGTATTTCTATTACATATTTATGTATACATATACAAATGTCATAAAATAATTGTAATACAAAAAGAATCTGAAAACAAGCTTTATACAAAGCTTATATAAATTAATTTCCATGGTAAACATAAAGTCTTGGTATCCGATTAAAGAAATTATGTGTATTATGAAATTATAAATACTTTTTATTGTAAAGTTGTGATAACGTTTGTTTCAAACAAAAATATAGTCCATAATTATGTTCCGGTAATAATTGAAATTGCTGCAAAGTATTTGAATACTACAAGTTCTCATCCCAGCCCATCCGTGTGTTCGTAGATCAAGTTGTGAATCGCTTAGAGGCAACAATGAATTGTTGTACTTTGTGAAAGAGGTGCACGTTTAGCTCGTTACCGAGTCTTTCGTTGCCGTAGATAAGATTGTTATAGGTTAATGGACATGGTAAGTTAGCAAGGTAAGTTTGTCGGATGTTGATATAGTTGCGACAGTATAAAAAGTAATGGTTTGCCGTTTCAATTTCTCCGCATGCACAATTTGGGTTGTTTACGATAGATTTACGAAAGAGGTCATAATTTAATGAGCTACATCCAAGACGTATACGAGTATGCAACACTTGACCAGTTCTGCTACCAGTCTGGTAAAATGATGGAGGTTTAGTGACGTTAGTGCTAAGCTGTTTCTTGAACGCTGCTTTAGTTGTTTGAGGAAGAGTGTTCCAATCCTTTATTACTGAAGGGAGAAAGGAATTTTGATATAACTGAGTACAGCAGTGAATTAATGGTGTGTTGGAGTAATTTCTTAGGTTATATCTAGTTTGTGTAGTTTCGGGTATGAGATCGACTAAGTAGTTCGGGGTCAAGTTGTTATTCATTTTGTAAAATAAGACTAACTTGTGTTGCCAACATTTCCCATTTTAAATCGGTGTAAAGGTTATTTATACTGCATAGCTTAGTAGCTCCTGTGACGAATCGAGCAGCCTCTAATTGAATTGATTCAAGTTCGCGCTTATGTTCTTCAGTGCAGTTATCCCATATGACGTCGCCGTATTCGAGTAGAGGTCTTATGAATGTGAAATATAGACGTTCAAGGGATTTTCAATTCAGAATGAATTTAAGCCAAGGGGGCGTAAGAGTCCCAAGCGTTGCCAAGCGCGATTAACGATTGACTGGGCTTGTGATTGCCATTTACCGTCTTTTGAAAATGTAATACCCAAGTGCTTGTGTTCGTCTACGTTCTGTATTGGAGTGTTGTTCATAATTAGGTCAGGATGATGGGGTTTGTTTTGTTTTCTAGACACTGTCATTGTTTCAGTTTTAGATGGGTTGAAGTCAACTAACCAAGTGGTTGCCCATGAATGTATCTTACTTAGGTCAATGTTAAGCAATCTAGCAGTTGTAGTAGGATCATCGACAATTAAATAAAGGCTTGTATCGTCTGCAAATAGCCGTATTCTAGAATTAATTTCTGTAACGATATCGTTGATATAGACTAGGAAAAGAAGGGGCCCAAGAATTGACCCCTGTGGAACACCGGCCATGACTTTGCCCCATGAAGAGTTAGAATTGCTTAGGACTACCCGTTGCTCTCGGTTGGAGAGATATGAAGAGAACCATTGTAAAAGGGTGTTTCGGATGCCCATAGAAGCTAGTTTGGTGAGAAGGCCCCAATGCCATACACGGTCGAATGCCTTGGATATGTCACAGAAGACAACTCGAATTTCTTTACCTTGGTCTAGAGCTTTGCATATATCATTATATATGTAGACAAGTTGATTTACTGTCGAATCCCCACGAATGAATCCTGATTGAAATGGTGTTAAAATATTGTTCTCAATAATAAAATTATACAAATACTTATGAACACAACGTTCCATTATTTTTCCTAAACAGCTTAATAAAGATATGGGTTTGTAATTTCCTGGATTTGTAGGATCTCCTTTTTTGTATATGGGAGTAACATTAGCTCTTTTCCATTCATCTGGAAAGTATGATTTGCTTAACAAGTTGTTGAAGTATGTAGAAAGGGGTATAGAGAGTTCATTAACAGCTTCCTTCAGGAGGCGAGGACTTATTTTGTCTGGACCAGATGCCTTGGATGCGTCAACTAATGAGATAGCGTCAATTACGTCTTGTGGTGTTATATGCATATTGGTTAAGCTGTTGTCAGTAATTGGGTTTATATCTGGTGGATTTTGATTATTGTCTTTGACAGTTGACTGTGCCTTTTCTGTTTCCGATGTTGCCTCCTGGTTTTGAAATTGTAAGTTTGGTACAGTACTTAGTTGACTTATTGTCGTTAATAAAACGTTTTACCAGTTTAAACCAGTTTTTTGCAGTTAATGAGTTGTCGTTAAGCTTTTCAGTAAGGTTTTGTTTGTACTCGAGTTTTGCTTTTCTAATTTCTTTTGTGACTTGGTTTCGTTTCTCGCGGAAATGTTGCCAATGAATTTCAGAGTTTGATGACTTTGTGCTTTCCTATGGATTCTGTTTCTTTGTCTTATTAATTTACGGATATTACCTTTGAACCAAGGGACGTCATTTGGTCTAATTGTTACTCTTTTGTTTGGTATTGATTGTGAAGCTGCAAAAAGTATTTTTTCGGTAATTGTATGGGCAATGTTGTCTAGGTTTTCATTATGGAGGATAGAGTCCCAGTCAGTTATTCCCAATTTGTTTCTGTATTTATCATAATCACCTTGATCATATTTCCATATATTGCATTTAAAAGAGGATGATGTAGGTTTCTCGAATTTTAAAACAACAACAATAGGGCAATGGTATCTAATCAAGTCTGGTATGAAGGGGTCGTTTACAAAGCTGGTAAGTACATGTTTTGCATTCTTTACGATAATAAGATCAATTGTGGAACTAGAGGTTTCTGTATAGTGCGTTGGTTCTGTAATTAACTGTTGCAAATTATATGATGAGACTAGGTTGTTAATTTTGTTACCTTGATTGTCTGCAATATTAATATTGAAGTCTCCAGCAATTATTATGTTTTCATAGTTTGTGTTATATGCCCTATCTATGCTCTCTTCAATTAGTGACCAGTAATCGTTGTTTGAACTAGGGGGTCTGTAGAAGCCGCCAATTAATATATTTTTATTGTCAAATTTAGTTTCTATCCAAATAGCCTCTAGTCCGTTAATAGAGAGTTGATTGCACATAGACCCATGCAGGCCTTCTCGAAGGTAAATGGCCACTCCACCACCAGTTTTGCCTACACGGTCATGCCTAAAGGGTATACCAAAGTTGGGGATTTTGATTTCTGTATTATCAATTTCAGGATTTAGCCAGGTCTCAGAAAATATTAGTACGTCATAAGATTGGGCTTCTATTTCTAGAATATCTATTTTGGGACAGAGACTTTGGATATTTAAATGCATAATAGAAAGACCATACTTTAATAAATCTGTAGCTGTTGTACTATTTGCTAGGGTTGAGTCGAGGTCATCAGGTCCTGGATTTGGATGGATGTCACCAGAGAGATGCAAAACTAACCGTTTCCAAGAGAATATTACATTTTCAAACATGCTTAGTTTCACAGTAGTTTTCTTTGGATATAATAAGTACGTTGTTGCTTCCCTACGCGCGTTGACCGAATGTTTGAAGATTAAGTTATACATTCGTAGATAGTCACGTATCGCGAGGCCATCGCGCGGCGGCGCGATTCACTACCTGATAAACCATGGACACACGGGCGGAGCAGGATAATAGAACACAAAGCGCAACAAAGTTGTGCTAGATATGGATGACTGTGCAGCATGATTGTTTACGGACAATAAATATGAGAAGAAAAAAAAAATCAAATAAATAAGTAAAAGAAGTGTTGCTATTGTTGGATTGTTTCAAATTGGACGATTTGTTACATCAGAAATACATTTCTTGTAATTATGGGGAATTACAGTTACCACAATATTCTAAGATTGAAAATTCGTAACAGTTCACCTGCGTGCGTATGAAAACAAATATAGGAACATTTCTTAAAATAAGTACATTAAAAAGAGTACATTAAAATGTACATGCAAGTCCATACGTCAATATCAGTATATGACTATGATGTATGTACTTGCATGATAATATAACCCAGATATATACACATAACCATATAAACTTAATGAACAAAATCGCTGAAGCATCGGGCCGTGATCGGTTAAATAGACAATGCGTGGAACGGTGTGCATCGGACCGCGGTCGGTTAAATAGACAATTTGTGGAACGGTGTGCATTATTTGTAATTAAATAATCCAAGCGCGATCTAATAAATAAGCAATTGCACGAAAGAGTATACAATGTCTAGTTGAGTTTCAGGAATAAAATATGAATAAGTAATTCGTAGTTTCTATGCCAAATGTTTGTTCCAGTAAAGAATAATAAAATTATTGTCAGAAGGGTAATCCCTATACCAGTCAAAAAGTACACTAACTTACGTGGATTATGTCATTGTATTGCAACAATCAAGTCACATGATGCGATCCTCGGCACAATATGTATTGTTATACGAAGAGTCAGTTCTATATTCAATAATGATCACTTGTTATAACGGGACAGTAGCACAACTACCTCAATGTTGCCTTATAATGCGTATCATAACACAGCGAGTATTACACATATGGTCAAGTCAAGTACTATTGTCAACTTGGCTAGTCAGCTATTTTACAACTAAGAGTTTGAACTGGCTCAAGCTTATGTAATTTTTTTGCTATTAGGTCATGAAGCTATAAATAGTAAAATAAATAAGATATCTATAGTCTGTATTCTATAGTACTAAATAGCTGTAACAGCAGATCAGTTTTTTTTAGAATAAAGTAGAGAATTTAATAATTAAGACAACTTAGCAAATACTATGAATGTACCCTGAGTGCAGGATATCTGTGCTGTTAACGGGGTTACTCGTGAGTTTATTAAGTGGTTTCGGAGAAAATATAAAAACTTGTGTGACACAGCCTTGCATACAAACTATACAGTGTGTAGTGCGACCCAGCTTTACATACAAACTATACAATGTCAAGCTATACAATGTGTAGCAGAATAAACTGGTTTCTTTGAATACGGTCTATCAATAATAAACAGTGTATCTATAATAAACCCTATGACATACATTTGAGTTTAGGAAGGAAAGTATATTACAGAAATGTCAGACATAGACAAGTTATTGTTAAATGTATTAGGGCTATTTTGCTTCTATTCGTACCAACAGATCACAGTGATCTGGACATTTACAATACTTTATTAATTCAACAGTCTTTGGAAAAATATTTATGAAAAAGATTATTTACAGTAATATATGGACAAGACATTTTGTGTCAACTGTTGTCATAATATTACCAGCATAATGACATAGTCTGCTAAGGAATACATGTGCATAAGGTAAGTACGTTATAGTTTATTTACGATACACTGTATATACTGTATATGACCTATTTAACGGTTGAACAATCACATGTGCTATATTCTAGTGTTTGTAAACAGCTAGTTTGACAGCTGTCAAACATATTTGATGTTGCATCAGTTGATACGCCTGTTGATGCCTACTGCCTAATAAGCTGAGGGAATCTTCCCTTCTCTCAACGACCTGATCGAGTCCATGTCTTTGATACGTATCTTCGACTCGTCCTTTGCATGTACCTTGAATGACCCATAAACGTTGCACCCAGCAACCCATGTTTTTGACAGTTTCGATTGACGGACAAGTTGATGCGCTTCGTACGCCAGCATCTCACGGAATCTAGTTAAGTTCTCTTGCACGAATATACCTGTTCCAAGTTTCTTTCTCGATTCATATAACCGTTGGCGTGCCTTTGAATTTGTGAATTTAATGATCACTTTTCGGTTGTAATTATCCTTGGGACGCCCTACTCTGTGGCATTTATCTATGTCTCTGGCTGTTATTCCAATACTTGATCCGTCCGGATGTGTAATCTTTGCAATATGGTTGAGGATCTTTTTCTCGACGTTGTCGGTGGAGTCGCCGGTGTCGCCTGGGATACCCGAGATATCCAAGTTCATGCGTCGGCCATATTGTTCGAGGTCGTCGAGTTTGGCCCTGACATCGGATAAGGACCCCCTCAATGAATCGTTGGCCTCCTTGAGGGACGCAATTTCTTGGCGTAGGCTGGCCGTTTCACTTACTACCATTGCTTTAAATTGCACCTTCAGCTCTTCTACTAAGCTAGTCTTAATTTCGTTTGCCAAGATGTTACCTATCTCCTGCAAGTCTGATTTAGTAAATTTGTCGGCCATGTTGGATTTTACACTATTCTCGGTATCAAGTTCGAAATTAATTTCCGAGTGTTCTGTGAAGAGAATGTTATCAATATCGCTGTCAATTTTGTGTTTCTTAAGCCACTCTTTATCTATAGGAGAAGACTCGTTTCGTTTCCTTTTATCATGCACTGATGGAGTGTGGGGTGTGGCCTCTTCACTGCAGTCAGACATACCATACAGGAAACAGTCTAATTACTGAATTAATGTCAAATTCATATCAAAATATGGTCTGCTATACTATTCTGATGATGTCAGAAACATTTGTAGTCTACAATCCCTCAAACAAATCTTCTATTCCATATTTCAATTCTTTTTTATCTTTTTTTATCTAAAATACCGCCATGTAGCAATGTAGTTGGAGCCACATATCTGCGTGAACGCGGATGGGGTATCCCCTCCCTGGTTTGATATTTTGTGTTATTGAGTATTTAAATAACATACTCAGAGAGCATTAGAAAAATGTCCACGTCTTGGACCACACATAATTGGCTAATAAGATAACTCCTTGTAAGCATTTCTTGAATCTTATTGTACATACTATATGTCTCCAGATGTGAACGGCTATTCTAATTTAAAATTTTAAATAATGTTTTGAACTATCAGAATGCCGTACTTACTCGCCTACAGGACAAGATTTTTATCAACAAATTGTTGTGATCACCAATAAGTGTCTTCCCATCTTTAAAGTGACACTACATCAGTAAAAACACAAATTTCTACAGAATGTATTCTCATATTATATGGTATGTTTTTCCAAATATTTGCCTCAAATACTGAGTATTTCAACTAATAAACAAACGTCATATTGTTTGTTAACATAACAAAATAATGTAGACATCCATGCGTCTCCATTTTTGCCTATTTATTTGTAGTCTATTCTTAGCTAAATTATCTCTAAACGACATTATTATTAATACCTCGAGTTTAGTATTGACTCCGATGACAAACAAACGTCAATTCAGGAGTATGGATGACTGTTACCGGTATATGAAATCATACTTTCAATCCATAAAAACACTGTTTATTGATTCAATATTAGTGTCCGAATGTATTCGGAAGAATTTGTAGTAGCAATGCATTTTTATACGTGCAAACAATGCATTTTATTTGCTTTTTGCGATGTAATGTTGCTTTAATATAAGTGAGTGATAAATAAATTCATTTAATCAGTTGTTCCCGCTCAGTAATTGATTACCTTTGAAATAACTGAAAGAGTGCAACAAATGCATATATAGACGTTCACAGCTCTATCTGTAAACTGAACCTGTCAATAGCATTTAGCAAATCAAATTTATTGTTGTGCATCAGTGCATTTTTTTATGATTTGACATAATTTACAGTGCTTTTACAGTACAATTTGTTTGAACTTTACTTCTGAGTGGTTTCCATTTTCTCGACCCGTCATATTGATTTAAGACCAAAGTTGTTGTGGCCTTATAGGCGAGTAAATACGGTACCCATTCACATCATATAGTATGTACGGTACCGGGAATACATACAAGCTAAACTTATCACCATTTGGCATTATGAAGAAACAAATTGTTGACGTATAACATTTTAGGAAAATCTATTTGCTCTGCTGTAAATAGGCGATGTTGACCCATCGATGGCAAGTGAAACTACACATGCTATTTTATGAAATTACTCAACAAACATAACGAAAAGTTGTCCATTACAAAGTGAAATGAGGCGAATATGCAAAATAATTCATCAACTTATGTCTGACCTTGCTGGTTCAGCTTTAATTGACCATCTACGTAGTTAGTTCATACAAATTTATTTTAGCTCGATTGCGAAGCAAGTTCTTATAGCTTACTTATATTAATCACAGCTATGTAGTTGGGTGTGTGACATAAGGACCTCACAGCACTGATTTGTTCACCTTTCTATGGTATAACATTATCCAATTATTTCAGGAATGTGTTTTTAAGTAGAAATTATATTTGATTGATGCTACAATGTATATTGAATGGCAACATGGCCCTGGTATATATATACCAGTAGTAACCCCTAGTCCATCATTAGTCCTATAAATAAGACCTCTACATAAATTTTGGTTTTCTGTTATTTCAAGGTCTTATCGTTAAAGCTCATTTTCGCATAGCACTTTCCGCCCTGATCCGATGGCGGGATTTCTGACCAATATTTTGAAGCTTTTCGGAGATGAACGATTATAAACGTGTGCATTGGTGTTAAGAACAATCCTAAATATAGATATTAAGAATGCTAAAAATATATTGTATTACCGTTGTGCATGTCATTTAGCTGTTTGAAGTCAACAGGTGAAATTCTCCCATTTTTTCTGCACAGACTTCACAAAAGAAATCCGAATTAATTATTATTTAGTACATTTCATGCGTATGAACAATTGGATATTAAATGAAATCTTATTTGGTTCACCATAATGGCACGGAGAGGTCAAAGAGGCGTATCACCAATATCTTGAAAACATCCTGAATCTAAACAGTGCTGATGCCTCCCATCCTTACATACCAAACACCAAGAAACTTTATTCCCTTCTTAAGCATTCCAAGCAAGACTCCAAATCAATGCCACCCCTAAAGCATGAAAACAAATTTCATCATGAAGAAGCTGCTAAAGCCACAGCACTAAACAAACAGTTTCAGTCTGTCTTCAGCTCCAAATCCCCACTAAGACGTACCTTCATTTGTAAAATGAAAATTCAGGACACAAATGGAAACCTGAACGGTCAATCCACGCCAAGTCAGCCTCCGTGGTCGAGTGGTTAAGGTCGCTGACTTGTATACCACTGTAACCTATCATCACTGATGGTCACGGGTTCGAGCCCCGCTCAGGCCGTGTCTCATTTATATGAGAAAGTTGGCAGTTTCTTACGGAGGTTGGTGCACCCAAGTACTGGTTAACCGCTGGAGCCTGCCCAGGAAAGGTATTGTTAGGTAAACTGCCCGCCGGCGATATAGCCCGAAATGGTGCTGATGCAGGCGTAAAACCCGAAATATAACATAACATATAACATAACAATCCACGCCAAACATGAATGAGATCACAGTAAGTTCAAATAGCATAGAGAAACTTCTCAATAACCGGAACCCCACAAGGCTAGTGGTCCTGACCAAATTAAACCAATCATACTTAAAACCCTGTCTAAAGACCTCTCACCTATCCTTGAAGTCTTATTCCAAAAATCCCTCAACGAAGGATCACTGCCTGCCCAGTGGAAGTCAGCAAATGTTGCTCCCATTTACAAAAATGTGGACAAGTCAAACCCCGCCAACTATAGGCCTATCTCACTTACATGTGTTCTATGCAAGGTTCTAGAACATATAGTTTCCTCCTCGATAGTAAAACACTTCACTAACCACAGTATTCTGTACCATTTTGCAGCATGGTTTTAGAGAAAAACGGTCATGCGTGACTCAATTAGTAATGCTAGTCAATGACTTGGTTACCTCTGTCTACAATAAGCATCAGGTAGATCTCATCCTATTAGACTTCAGTAAGGCCTTCGATAAGGTCAATCACGAGAAAGTACTACTAAAAATGCATGACTATTGAGTCAGAGGTCAAACATTAAGTGGATTAATAGTTTTCTAGATAATAGACTCCAGTCAGTTATCCTTAATGGTATTAGTTCAGAGGCCATTCCGGTGTCCTCTGAAGTCCCAGTTAAAAGTGATCCGTACTTGGACCCTGCTTTTCCTAGCCTATATAAACGGCCTCCCACAAAACATCAGTTCCAAAGTCTGTATCTTTGGTTTAAACATATTTATTCGTCATAATATACACACTATACATATACATAATTTACACAAATATATTTGCAATGACTAGTGGATTGAATTGGAAGCTATAATAGCTTATTGAAATTCTCTTCACGCATAAAACACCGGTGTAAGATATGGCGATTGATCAGATTAGCATGATTCAAGATATATTACGGCTATGTTTGTTTAATTTAATAATAAAGAAGAAAAGAGATAAAACAAAACATATATAGTACATTTAAATAGGTATGACAAAGAAAGATAGTACTGTTGGAAATGTACATAACCAGCCAGAGTGGATATGAATGATATGAAATGTACATAACCAGCCAGAGTGGATATGAATGACATGAAATGTACATAACCAGCCAGAGTGGATATGAATGACATGAAATGTACATAACCAGCCAGAGTGGATATGAATGACATGAAATGTACATAACCAGCTAGAGTGGATATGAATGACATGAAATGTACATAACCAGCCAGAGTGGATATGAATGACATGAAATGTACATAACCAGCCAGAGTGGATATGAATGACATGAAATGTACATAACCAGCCAGAGTGGATATGAATGACATGAAATGTACATAACCAGCCAGAGTGGATATGAATGATATGAAATGTACATAACCAGCCAGAGTGGATATGAATGACATGAAATGTACATAACCAGCCAGAGTGGATATGAATGACATGAAATGTACATAACCAGCCAGAGTGGATATGAATGACATGAAATGTACATAACCAGCTAGAGTGGATATGAATGACATGAAATGTGCTATATATTTTTAAATAAGAAGAAACAAGGACAGAGATATTATACATAAGAAACACTATTTGGAAAATGATGGAAAAGAAGTAGCTTAGAAAGAAATGTAGAG
The DNA here is from genome assembly GCA_014843695.1 of Archivesica marissinica. Taxonomy (NCBI): domain Eukaryota; kingdom Metazoa; phylum Mollusca; class Bivalvia; order Venerida; family Vesicomyidae; genus Archivesica; species Archivesica marissinica. Next base: position 19,171,930 of record CM026390.1, on the reverse strand, counting down.
GAGCGACTAAGGATGAAATTTGATTTGAAAACTGTTATCGTCTATCAAACCGTTTAGATCTCTCGATGTAAGTGTGCACTGCAGTAAAGATCTTCTCGTTGTCCTCATTTGATAATGATATGTTGCCAGTCAATATGGTGTGTAATGTCGCAGGACAAAGGCGAATAATATCATTCACAAGAGGTTGTCGGATGTCATCATATCTGGTACATTGAAAGAGGTAGTGGAATGTTGTTTCACGCTGTCCACAAGAGCAAAGAGGTGACGGGATAATGTTCTTTGAGAAAAGATCATCACCCAATGAACTACAGTTACCGTAGTTCTTAGACGAGTGTGTAGAACTTGTGATATACCAGGGTTGGCTGGGAAATACCGCGCCCGGGAAATAAGGCCAGAAGTTGTTAATACTGGGAAATAAGATTATATGTCTTCCAAACACGGTTTTTGCTCATTTTTATGCATTGCTACCTCTCTATCAGTGCTTAAACTGTTTCGTCCCTGCCAGGGGTACTCATCAGGTGGCATCATTGGCAACCACAACAGTTTTGTTTGAGTTTTATTGTTGTTTATTTTGTTGTTTTTTATTTTGTTTTTTTTCTCATTTATTTTTTCTTCATGGAATGTTTCTTCAGCCAGTAGTCTGTCTTCACCAGTCGATTTCCTCGCTACCTCTCAGGAAGCAGTAGCATAGCACCAGCTTCGCTGCTTTCTCAAGGCCCAGTCTGTTGCATAGTTTCGTCTGGATGATGCCGAAGTTGGAGAACACGCGTTCAATGGCGGATGAACTTGCTGGCAGTACCATCAGTTTCCTAGCAAGCTGACTGAAGTCTTTGGTGATCACGCCCGACCTCTCCACACATGACCACCATACAGCTGGCTTCGAGTTGTTGACGGAGGATTTCTGTTGTAGCACCTTAGGAATTGGCAGTGTCTCGGATTATGGGCAATGCGTAAATGCCACTATGAATGCCTGTATTTTTTGTCATATTCTTCAAAAGCAGTTCATTTTCATCCTACACATATGTTGAATCAAATGATACTACAATCAGTACACCTGTAAATAGAAATTGTATGGTATATATACCACCAAAATCATCCAAATTCTTATTTCCCGGTATCCAAATTCTTATTTCCCAGTATTTCCCGCCGTCCCTGAAATTGCCAACCCTGTGATATACGATTACCAAAGTAGTAGAACGGGGATACCTTGTCCAATCGCTTCAGCTGCCCCTTGAAGGATGCTAGGGTGGGTGCGTTTCTAAGTGACGTAGGCAACGCATTAAAAGCCCTTGCTGTTGAGGGTACAAACAAATTAGAGTAGGGTTTTGTGTGCCCTTGGGATAAGAAAGTGGTCTTGGTTTCTTAAGTTATAGTTTTCATTTAAGGCAGGCAGTGGGAGTATTTCAGTGAGATACGAAGGAGTCAGTTTGGTCATCATCTTGTAGTATAAAATGAGCTTGTGTTTGTGACGCCTGTTCTCGATTGTGTCCCATCCAACTTCTTCCATCAGTTTTCGAATTGACACTAACTTTGTGGCACCAGTGACGATCCGGGCGGCTTCATACTGCATTTTCTCAAGATCTGTTTTCTCTTGTTCAGTGCAATTATCAAACACAACATAGTCATATTCTAGGATAGGATGTATAAATGAAATGTATATGGTTTCCAAGGACCATCTGTCAAGGATGAATTTAAGCTTACTTATGTTAATACGTTGATAGGCCTTGGTTAATATATATATTAAAGGTATTATGCCTCCATGTATTCCACGTAGTCATCACGAAATATTAATATATATTGAAACCATACTTGGTGTATAATGTAATTTTAATAGGAATATTTGTTTTGGATTTGTAATTTTGTTTTTCATAGAAAGTAAAATATACATGCATCTATTTCATTTTTCAAGTTGCAGAATTTACATTTAAATTGTTCAGAAGATTAAATTATCACCTTCTGCATTTCTAAGCACATTATCAAAACTGTGAAAATGTATTTATCCAATGTTTGGCTTTAGCTATTGGTAAGTTTTTTGTTCCCCCTAAAACATGTGAAATTGTTTGTGCTAACAGATTAAGTAAAACCCATATTAAGTGAGTGACAACTGCCAGAAACTTGTTTATAAAACAAAGTATATGACTGATTACTTAATTTCCTATGTTTGTACAATTAGCCACTTAGGCTATGTTTGAAGATTACAGATGGATATGTAGTCCAGTGGTAACACGCTGGACTGGTAATCCAGGGATCGCAGGTTCGATCCCCCGTCTGACCATAATAAAATTAACAGTCTTTCAGATGGGACGTTAAACCGAGGTCTCGTGTCGGTGCTTTAAACCGTGCACGTAAAAGAACCAGAGGAGACTCTGGAATGAGTCTCTCTCTGTATCATTGCACTATCCTCCAAAAATCTAAAATAACTAATCTCTTCAGGAGGCGTCGCTCATATGGGCAACCGGTAGCGACGATAAATAAACGTAAAACACCAACGTTTGAAGATTATAAAGGCTTTTTGTACTTGTATGAAAAAAATAGAAGGATATGTAGTCCAGTGGTAACACGCTGGACTGGTAATTCAGGGATCGAACCTGCGAAACTAACCTATTCAGGAGGCGTCGCTCATATGGGAAACCGGTAGCGACGATAAATAAGCGTAAAACACACACATTTGAAAAAAAGAGGATAGATAAATTTGTATCTGGAATTCCAGTGAAAAAGGATATCCGAAATATTTGTTACTGTTATAAAAAGTTATATGGATCTCCATAGTGGATGTTGACATTGTTATTTATTTGAAACATATCCAGTGGTAAGAACTTGTACGAAATCATACCATAAATAAAATTTATAAACACCAATGGAACTTGGTTATTAAGCTTCACAATTTCCACTTTAAACACCGAACCACCACCCCGGTACAATATATACTCTATCTGTATCTGGAAAAATATAATCCTAGATGTTTATGGCTGGTCACTTCCTGGATTTAGTCATTATTCATATGCAACGGTGGATGTGGTCTGGCATACTATTTGCGAGAGAGAACAAGAGATTCGGTTTTCTTGGGATTAAATTTAACAAGCCATTTGGAAGCCCAGTTCGCTATCGTTTGAAGATCAGAATCAAGAGTTTCTGCAGCCTCCTCTGGATCGTCAATTATTATGTATAGACTTGTGTCATCAGCAAAGAGTCGGATATTAGCTTTAATGAATGGTGTTTTACCGCGCACCGACATCTAAGGTCATGTAGCGCGCATTAAAGTTATGTTTATTGTCGAGTGTATGAAATAAAATTCTATATAAGTATATGCATTACGTAAAAATTAATACTAAGAAGTTATAAAAGACGTAAGATTAATTACAGGTAATATATGAATGAATGATTATTACAAAGGCATGATTAACAATTGATATCACAGCTTATTATAAATTCCTATTGCCTTGATAAATGATATGATGGACTCTACTCTGATAGAGTCGAAGAGTTTTTTAATGTTGTCCACATTGTAGTACTGCAACCGGATTGGTTGAAGGTCAACACAGTGTATTAAGATATGCTCCACCGTGTATAGAGTATTGCATGGGATACATTCTGGTGCATCATCTCGTGACAACAGCCATGAATGTGATATTCGAGAATGACCAATCCTGAGACGGGCAAGAATGACTTCTTCTCGACGAATAGGCCTGTAAATTGGGCACCATTCGCCAAGTGTTGGTTTGACCGAATGAAGTTTGTTAAAAATTTCACCATCCCATTGGGCCTGCCAAGAGGATTGAATTAAGGTAAGAATTGTAGATTTAAAATCGGTATAACACACTTTAATCCTAGAAATTGATAATGACAAAGCCAGCTTTGCATTCTGGTCAGCCATTTCATTACCTTTTATTCCCATATGACTCGGAAGCCAGCAGAACACAAATGTATTTGTTTCTGAAAGGGAAGAAATCCTTTCAAGCAAAGTACAAACAATAGGATTTTCAAACTTTTCATAATACAAAGCCTGTAAAACAGACAAGGAATCAGAGAAAATGATATATTGAACATAGTGTGATTCCACTGCAAGATCTAGAGAGAGATCTATGGCCTTCAGTTCGGCAGAGAAAATTGAGGACTTGTTTGGAAGTCTACATTTCCGATTTTTATTCCCAAAGATTGCTGCTGACGCAACAGTGTCACCAGCTTTTGAACCATCTGTGTATATGGCTTTGAAGTCAGAATAAAATTCCCTGATTTCATGATATTTTGTTTGAAACTGGCTCCTGTCTGTAATAGACTTTTTATCAGAAGTGAGATCAAAGCGAAACTCGGCAGTTTTAAGGGTCCAAGGAGGAGAATCTGGGATTTTATACTGTGCAATAGATTTCATGTCAATATGTAGGTCATCTAGACATTGTTCCATGCGTATACCTAGTGGGGCAATAGCTCTCGGTTTTCTTTGAAACTGCACTTTAAATTGGGGTTGAAAGACCACTTTGTGAGCTGGGTTTAGAGGATTTGACTTGAGTTTCAGTAGGTATTGAAGAGCTAGCTTCTGTCGTCTAGCATACAGAGAGGGTTCATTTGCTTCAGCATAAAGACTTTTAACAGGGGAAGTTCTGAAAGCTCCAAGGACTAATCGTAGACCGTGATTATGTATAGGATCAAGTATTTTCAGGTACGATTTTCGTGCAGATCCGTAAATTATCGAACCATAATCCAGCTTAGAGCGAACCTTAGCTTTAATATCCACCACCATATCATTAATAAAGATAAGGAAAAGAAGCGGACCCAGTATCGAACCTTGCAGTACACCCGCACGAATGTAGTTCTTTGCAGATGATACTGCAGTCTATCTATCACTGACATCTGCAAATGAATCGGAACGATCTTAAGAGATTAGAAGAGTGGGAGTTGAAGTGGGACATGGAATTTAACCCCTCCAAATGTCAAGTTATCCACGTCACCAGAAGGAAACATCCTATTTCCAGTCAATATAAACTCCATGGAGTCCTACTTGAGTGGGTCACCTCAGCCTCAGTCGGGACACTCACATAAAAAGGTAAACTAAGAAAGCAAAAGAGATCTGGTCGTCCCATACCCAAACATTGCTAGACCAAATTGAAGGTGTCCAGCGAAGAACAGCCCGTTGAATAAAGACTGACTTCTATCGTACCTCTAGTGTTACAGACATGCTACATTCCCTAAATCTACGCAGACTAGATCAACGGCGTATTGACAATAGGTTATCCCTTATGTATAAAATTCATAATGATCTTGTTGCTATTCCCTTTGAAAACTACCTAGTTCCCCTCTCCCATCCTGCTCGCCATTGCCATTCCTTAAGCTATAGGTTAATTACAGCAACTACAGACTACTACAAGTTTTCCTTTTTTCCAAGAACAATCTACCATTGGAACCATCTCCCTCCTGACATTGTCCATCTCCCTACCATAGAGCAATTCAATATGGCAGTTTGCCATATTGATCATGCCAGTCCCTAGTTGTTCTGCGCAGCTGCTTTTAAACTTTTACCACAACTTATTTTTCACTACTTTCTTAAATTATGCTTTTAACTACTCATATTTTTAACTTCTTTGCGGTTTTTGACGAGCAACATGTCTACATCCCCGCGAGGTGTTCGACATTAGAGGAAGATAGATAGATCTTGTAAACATTTTCGTCTAATGATTCTATTTTTGTTTTTCGCAATAATCAAAATTTCCAATTTGAAATGGCGAAACTCTGACATGAAATTTAAACGTTTGATTACATGTATCCCGGTGTTACTGGTTTCCGACGATGTAGTACATAACAGACTCCTATAGGTTTAGAATTGTCATACACTGCAAACAATTTTATGTAACCAAATACACAATATTTTACCATTCATTCACAAAAATCTCGAAGAAAAATGATTGTTTACTTTTTGAGAAAAGTTGAAAAAATAGCGGTACCTCATTCTCAGTAATCCGGAATGACGTCACATGTTTTCGCCTAACTGTGGAAATTGCCTACAGCGCGAGCATTAGTATGTAAGCAACAGTTCTTTTTTAACAAAACAATATAACTAAGACTTACTTTAATAACAGGCTTGGGGAGGGCAGTTGCTAGAACTTGTTGCCCAACCCATTTTGTCACATACAGGGTTCATTCTAGGTCAGAATTTGTGGGAGAAGTGAGAAAGCGCGCGATCGCTTCCTTAAATGGTGTTCTTTAATATACTTCTGCAAAATAGGGTTAAAATGCACAGTACAACCATTAAATACAACATTTGAATAAAAGGAGTGCTTTATAATGTATCTTACTAGACAAAATTTTATTTGATAATTGTAAAAACCAAATTTTTTTTAGGGAGAAGTGGGGCCCCCAGAGGACGAAGTCAGTGTCCCTAGGGCGACAATTTCGCCCACATCGCCCTCTAAACTGATCCCTGACATATAATGAATGTTAAGTCTATATGTACTATATATGTAAAATAGCAAATAAAATATGATTAAACCTCTCATTTTCACTCAAAATTCATTTGTTGGACAGCATTTTGTCTATATACTGTATCTAAAACACTAACCTTTAGTTTAACTTAGACAAACACACGGGGCATAAGAAGTCGTCATCCCTCCTAATTACTCTGACTGAGTGCAGAACCGTAAATGGGTGTATGGTCAAGTCGGTCCGTGGTCACCTCGGACCACATTTTGTGTGGTCACCTCGCACCATATGTGTGGTCACCTCGGACCACCTATACAAGTCGGCGTGTTCATCTTGGACCATCGCAATTGACGATATTTTCCGTAATTGATGTTGAAATTTGGCAAAAAAGAGAGAGATAATGGTGTATTTTAGCAAACAATGTCATGTAAATAATATTTCTATTAGAGAGAAAGTGTAAGTTAGGGAAAAAATACTATTTTCTTTGATCATGTTAATAGCGTATTATAATAGCGTAACTGTTGTTCGTCACATTGACTAATTTGTCTGATAACTAATTAAGTGTTTTCTTTGATGAGGTTAATTATAGTGTTGACATTAGTAAATTTAGTTCATCTCATTAACGTTGCTAATTGGCATAAATGTTGCTATTTCTTACTGTTATGTATACTAATATTACTCAAATTTCCACGTAATTTACGGAAATTTCAAAAGCTGTTGATGATTTTTTTTCTCTATTAAATGACATTTGACCACCATTTCATTGAAATATTGCTGAAATATTACTCAAATGTCCAAGTAATTTACTGAATTTCAAAAGCTGTTTGTAACTTCATTGATGATTTGTTTATAATTAAAACGTGTTTTTGTAGTAAACTATTTGTTGTTTTTCTTATTTACCATTTGTTGAGCATGGTGGTCCGACTTGACCACACAGATGGTCCGACTTGACCACACAGATGGTCTGACTTGACCATGGTCACCTCGGACCGTCAATATGGTCCGAGGTGACCACGGTCCGACTTGACCGTAATCCCCGTAAATGGACCCATCCATCGAACATATCACACAATGCCTAACAGAGAATATCTAGGTTTACACAACCATGTATATCAGTTGGAGAACCTCTGAGAGACGTCAATAGACTGTGCATAATTCAAACAACGTGTATGTATGTATGTATGTACCATTAATGTCAAACCCCTTGCGGGGACCTAGACATGTTTTCCTGGGCATGCTTAGCCGACCATAGCGGTTAACCAGTACTAAGCAATGTGTGTGAGGTGCCTTGCTCAATGACACTACATATGTGGCCTGACCCCAAATATTTAGACTTGAAAAATGTGACATTTTACTATCCATGCATTTTTCAAAGTCTAAGCGCCAAATCTCAATTACCCGTTCCATATTTTATATTCTAACAAGACGTGTGAGGCGATTTCATTTTCAAGGGAGACTAATCCTACTCTTAGTCTTAGCTCTACCGTATACCGAAAGACAAAATCGCCAAAATACTCTCATAACTTTATAATTAATCATTATAAAGGGCAGATATTAAGTCAATAAGGTGTAATATGCTTAATAAATAGATAGAACACGTTACTTCTTACTTATATTGCTGTTATATACTGGTTTTCGGTGTCTTTCGGTATTTTTCGGTGATTCGGTGTCTTTCGGTATTTCTAGGGATCGAAATATTTGGACTAGGATTAACATTGACTGATTCACGGTCACATTCAAATTGCCTCGGTTACATCGTAATGGCGTGTATCGCAAAACTAGAAATGGAACTGCTAGTCGTAATCATAATTCGGCATAATAAAATAGAAATCAAATATTCGAGAATTAGCTTACTCTACTTAGAGACACAGATCTCTTGCACAACTGAGAAAACATCCTCCAGCTTTTGGTGTTAGAATTTAAACCGGTGTACTAGTACAATTTACACTGTCGTAATTTTGATACTTCAGGCAAATAACACCATTCCGTTTCTCTACCTACCATTTGGTCTACCTATTGGTGACAGGAGGATTGAGTTGCGTTTTATTGAACATGCACACACGTGTGTTATATAGAGCCGAGCAGGCGTTTGGGGTCTGGACAAATGGTGTATAGCATGTTGGCCTTGATGGTGACGGAGTGTCATTTTTAAACGTGGCGGTATGGTCTAAGCAACTGTATGTATAGTGACAAGCCTGTGTGTTATAGTGTTCTAAAATAAAATAAAAACATGTTTTTTTTGTTTTGAACCCGAAACCATTTATCCAGACCCCAAACGCCTGTGGTGCCGATCAGCTGCATGTCACTGTGGACTGATCTGGTTCTAAAGTACACCGAGTATAAATAGCATGCACAGTGCAATCTGACTGAAACAGACGGATCTATAGCCCAGTGGTAACACACTGGACTGGTAATCCAGGGATCGCAGGTTCGATCCCCCGTCTAACCCTAATAAAATTAACAGTCTTTCAGATGGGACGTTAAACCGAGGTCTCGTGTCGGTGCTTTACACCGTGCACGTAAAAGAACCAGAAGAGACTCTGGGATGGGTCTCTATCTGTATCATTGCACCATCCTCCAACAATCTAAAATGACTAATATCTTCAGGAGGCGTCGCTATACGTTTTACGTTTATTTATCATCGCTACCGGGCAACCGGTAGCGATGATAAATAAACGTAAAAAAAGCTGACTGAAATAGTCATCTTTCCACAGTGAAACTTTTTAGATTGGTGCAATCAAATCTGTGTCAGTTTAATCATATGTTATTGAATTCATCATAATACAACACAATGCTACACAAATATAGAATGAAAATATAAATGGTTTGAGCCACAAGTTTTAACAACATTAGAAAATGGCCAACACCAGAATCAAATCGGTGTTGAAGTGCTCTCTGGGACTGTTAATAAACGACAACCAATATTGCTTTTTATAGGATATTTAATTAACAATTGTCTTCCTTCATTGAAATTGTTCACTATACATTCCCCATAGATAAATTAATTAGTACATGTACGTGTATAAAATTAAATTACCATACTCTGCAGTGGTGGTTTAAAGGGAGGGCTGACTGGGCTGAAGTCAGGGGCCCAGGATATTTAGGGGACCCCCAAATTAGTTAACAAAACAATTCATTGTCATGATTTTCAATAATGCTACAAATGGACACTCCTCAGCGTGTCAGTCTTCATGTCTCGAACATGTACGGGAAGTACATGGGCGTCCAGGCTATCATTCGTGAGAAGTGCAGTGTTGCTCATTATGTGCCGTGCACGGCGCATTCCCGTAATCGTTTTGGGAAAAGTGCCGCAGAAGGTTATCCTGCTGCAGTCATATTTTTTATCTTCTGCAAAGTGTATATGAGTGGCGTGTTGCATCTACCCATCGTCGTCAGGTACACCATACACACCTGAGAGGGTTAACTGTTATCAAGGCATTATCTGACACAAGATGGTCAGTCCGACATGATGCTGTCAGGTCGAAAAACAGAGGCTATCACCAGACTATTTTAGCACTGGAGGAATTGGCACATGATGAGAATCAGCCACGAGACAGCAGCCTTGAAGCTTCTCAAGAAAATTCAACAGCAGACAGTTGCCATCTTACTTGAAAGAAAGATTTTAGAAAATGAGTCTATCCATTCAAGAGAGTGGGCTGTCTTTGAATTCAGCAGTTCATTTGTAGAAATCTCTCCTTGAATTTGTCAAAAGTCAGCGTGCTGAATATGAGTCCTTCGAAGACAAAGGCAAGATGAAGTATGTAGTCAAAGCGTACAGAGATTCATTAAAACGGCCACAAACGAGAAAACGCCAGTTTGATGAGGGTCTATCCGCGGAAATAGTATTTTCACCAAAAGAAAAAGTCAATGTTGAAGTATTTCTGGTCATCATTAAACTATCTGCATCCCTCCAACATGGTTAGATGCATACAAGGACATTCAGGATACATTTGGATTTCTTTCCACCTTAACTGAGCTCAGCAATGCTGACATCCGAAAGGCAGCTTTTAAGTTAATGGAAGAATATTCAAATGATTTTGAAGACGGCGTTCTTTCAGAATTAATCCAATTCTCAGAGTTGTTCAAGACTGTTGGTGGACATGAACCTATAGAAGCACAACGGGTAACACAGGACACAAGCACAGAGCTGAAAATGCTGTTGCTATTAAAGCTATTAAATGAGTACATGTGCACACAAAGCTTTCCAAATGTCCACATCGCACTACGCATTTATCTGTCCATGATGACATCGAACTGCAGTGGAGAATGGTCTTTTTCAAAGTTGAAAAGCATAACGAATGAAGTTAGAAGTTGCATGGGACAACATAGACTCAGTCTGCTCTCTCTTATGAGTATTGAAAGTGAAATTGTAAACTCATTGATGTTAACTGATAATATTGATACCTTCGCCGTGAGAAAAGTTCGTAAAAGTCCAATGTAATAATAAGGTATGTGGATGTAGTTCAATATATTTACAATTACAAAGGTTCAACTTTCAATACCGCCTTTCTCACATTGACGTCACTCTGCCGAAATTCGCCGAAATCACCAATCTTATCAGGACTTCCTGTTAGTAAAATCGTTTTACGGCAGCCGAGGCGCATTGAGAGACTATTGGACCCAGAAACAGTGCAATACAAGTTGCTGCTACGATCAACTAAACTCATTCTATTATTAGTGTCATGTATCATTAGAAAGCTCATGTTATTATCTATTAATTTCTGGTTTCGTTTTTAAATGTTATTAAAACGTAAGTGTAAAACATGTGTAAAACAGCACCCTAATGCGTAGCTTAAGAAAATTAGATTTCCCCCTCGTCCCTAGCCTGGGAACAGGCGTTGATATATTTTGCCTGGTCAGTTACATAAATATATGTTAACACCGATACCATTAATTGTGTCGTATTGAGTTTCTTGTAATATAATTTTGCCAGAAGTAAATTAGTGAAAAATTGACAGACTGGGACCCAGGCTACCTCGTTCGAACCACAGACGCTTTAGGTCTGTATAAATGGTTTCCGGTTCAAAAATGTTGCACCATTGGCTTGACACAATACATATACAAAATGTAGGCCATATCATAGCCTGTGTGCCAGTCTGTCGATTTTTCACTTTTTAACTTCTGGCAAAATGATATGATCAGAAACTCAATACGGCCCAATTAATAGTCTCGGTGTTAAAATATATTTATTTGACTGACCAGGCAAACTATATCAACGCCTGTTCCCAGGCTAGCCATAACCAAGCATGTTTAAAAATGACACACTATAAGTGCTCTGAATTGTGACGGTGGGTCATCTTACCGTTCGAAAGAAATAAACTACCGACACCTAGGACTTGTCACTCTGTGAAGTAAGAAGGATCGTACTGAAGAGGTATCAACAACAGACGTAGCAAGGTCCATCTGAAAGACTGTTAATTTTATTAGAGTCAGATGCGTTCTAACTAAGAGTTTAACTAATATATGACAACGTATTTTTTTTTGAACAAATAACGAGGGTCATTACAGTGAATTCAAAGGCATACCATCAAACAATTAAGCAACAGTTACTACTAGTATCGACAGTATAGCGAAATTAAAACAAAAGAACAATATGTTTATGTCAGAAGAGTTGAATAACTAAACAAATAAATATTAAAATCGTAATGTTTTGCTAATCACGATTAATTTCTTGTTTTAAAATGGTACTATAAACAGTTTTTAATTTAATATAAAATACTTTTGAAGAAATAAGAGTCTCATACGGTTTGTATTTGTCAACCAGATGTACTATTGCGCTACTGAAATGAATGTACTATAGTCCAACTATTTAGACTTGAAAAATGTGACATTTTACTATCCAGGCATTTTTCGAAATAACAGAACATTTTTTTAATGTAGAGGTCTTATTTATAGATTGTGTTTCATTGCTTTATATTCCCTGTTGTGTTTCATAGCTTTATACTCCCTGTTGTGATTCATTGCTTTATACTCCCTGTTGTGTTTCATAGCTTTATACTCCCTGTTGTGTTTCGTAGCTTTATAATCCCTGTTGTGTTTCATAGCTTTATAATCCCTGTTGTGCTTCATTGCTTTATACTCCCTGCTGTGTTTCATAGCTTTATAATCCCTGTTGTGTTTCATAGCTTTATACTCCCTGTTGTGTTTCATAGCTTTATACTCCCTGTTGTGTTTCGTAGCTTTATAATCCCTGTTGTGTTTCATAGCTTTATAATCCCTGTTGTGCTTCATTGCTTTATACTCCCTGCTGTGTTTCATAGCTTTATAATCCCTGTTGTGTTTCATAGCTTTATACTCCCTGTTGTGTTTCATAGCTTTATACTCCCTGTTGTGTTTCGTAGCTTTATAATCCCTGTTGTGTTTCATAGCTTTATAATCCCTGTTGTGCTTCATTGCTTTATACTCCCTGCTGTGTTTCATAGCTTTATAATCCCTGTTGTGTTTCATAGCTTTATACTCCCTGTTGTGTTTCATAGCTTTATACTCCCTGTTGTGTTTCGTAGCTTTATAATCCCTGTTGTGTTTCATAGCTTTATAATCCCTGTTGTGCTTCATTGCTTTATACTCCCTGCTGTGTTTCATAGCTTTATAATCCCTAATGTGTTTCATAGCTTTATAATCCCTGTTGTGTTTCATAGCTTTATACTCCCTGTTGTGTTTCATAGCTTTATATTCCCTGTTGTGTTTCGTAGCTTTATACTCCCTGTTGTGTTTCATAGCTTTATATTCCCTGTTGTGTTTCATAGCTTTATAATCCCTGTTGTGTTTCATAGCTTTATACTCCCTGCTGTGTTTCATAGCTTTATAATCCCTGTTGTGTTTCATAGCTTTATACTCCCTGTTGTGTTTCATAGCTTTATATTCCCTGTTGTGTTTCATAGCTTTATAATCCCTGTTGTGTTTCGTAGCTTTATATTCCCTGTTGTGTTTCATAGCTTTATACTCCCTGTTGTGTTTCATTGCTTTATACTCCCTGTTGTGTTTCATTGCTTTATAATCCCTGTTGTGTTTCATAGCTTTATACTCCCTGTTGTGTTTCATTGCTTTATACTCCCTGTTGTGTTTCATTGCTTTATACTCCCTGTTGTGTTTCATTGCTTTATACTCCCTGTTGTGTTTCATTGCTTTATACTCCCTGTTGTGTTTCATTGCTTTATACTCCCTGTTGTGTTTCATAGCTTTATATTCCCTGTTGTGTTTCATAGTTTTATTTTCCTGCTGTGTTTCGTAGCTTTATATTCCCTGCTGTGTTTCATTGCTTTATATTCCCTGTTGTGTTTCATAGCTTTATATTCCCTGCTGTGTTTCGTAGCTTTATATTCCCTGCTGTGTTTCGTTGTTCTATATTGATGACTGTCTCATCAAATATGTCTTGTATGATTCCAAATCGTTGATAGATCTTTCACAGAATGGAGAGCTTTCATCCGTATCATTGTTTGAATCCTCATCGTCCTCTTCGTTGTCATCAGAGTACATGTCATGATCGTCTGTGTCACTCACGTTGCAATGTAAATGACAATTTAACTCTCAAGATTTGATATTTGTAGAGAAGATCTGAAGTGTAGATTGACCGAACTCTTCCCACCAGCAAATGGAACGGGTTCGTCAGTATCTCAAATGTTCTTGATAAATCGAAGCCGAAATATTCCAGACTGAATACCATGTGCAGGGAAAAACGCCGGGTGATGGTGGCTTAATTGGTTTGAAGATGCCACTTGTAGACAATGATGGAACTCTTGAATAAAATATTGTTTAAACTAATGATGGAACTCAGAAGAGTTACATTATTATTACCTAGACTCCACAGGCCCGTAGCCACACTGAGGCACACCGGTTAAAATGTCCAAAGCAAACAAAATAATGAAAAATTAAATAAATAAAATGCAAAAATTTATCGCTTTGCTGAATGGTCAGTACATAAGTATACGTATAAGCTCATTAAATCAGAAAACGCAGGAAATCGCCTCTATACCCACACTTTTAAGGGGGAACATGCCCCGGACCCCCTAGATTGCTTCGGTTGAAATTTGCCTCTGGCTACGGTATTGTTCCATTGCTAAGTTCTGATGGAAGTTCTCTTCCTGGCTCTGCTATACTAGTTACACCCACAGGGATTCGGCACGTTTGGGGGAACTAGTATATATACTTAAATATATATACTAGTACCCCCAAATGTATTCGGCACGTTTGGGGGAACTAGTATATATACTTAAATATATATACTAGTACCCCCAAATGTGCCGAATCCCTGTGGTTACACCTACTATCAATGTATGCCTAATTTTAAAAGGTTGTTCAAAGTTTTAATTATGCAAATTAATAAATTAAATTTGAGTAAATAATCTTAAAATTATGATTGTTATATCTTGCCTCTTTTTCAAGGCCCCCATAATATTGTCTCTTTTTCAAGGCCCCCATAACTAACTAATAAGTTTATTTATAGTCGCCACTGCATAAATGCACAAGGCCCATATATATATATTTATTTAAAACCTAACCGTAGACCACGTGACAGTCTCAAACCAATCAGTCACATGAAGATGTTTCGATTATTGGCCACACGGCCTAATTGCCTTTGCTCCGTTCCCAACAATTGGTAACCCCCCAATTACCAGGATTTGCAGCCATTTTTGATAGACAGATGAGACTAGAGATGACGTATCGCAAAATATAAACAAAACATATTTGTTCCCCATCCTTGTTTTTGGAACACGATATATGAGTGAGCACTATTCTTAAAAACTGTGTTTGTAAATTCTAGTTTAATTAATAAGTTTCGATTTTTCCTTGGGATTTTCCAATTTCAGTGTTTTTATCAGTCTCCTTTGTTTTCTGTCATTATTTTTTGTAGATTAAAATTTTGTAGCATGTCCGTACACGGAAATAACTTGGAAGTTCAGAAGATGAAAAACACCTTATTAAACGCAACCCTTGCTTGCAACTGTATGTTACATTAATAAACACAAACCGAAAGTTGACCTGAAACGATATTTGTATCGGTTAATTCGTCACTTGAAATAACGTACCCAGTTATTCGCACATGTATAAATATCGCGATCGGTATTCTGTCAACTAAGGTTTTAATGTGATTAATCTCTAGTTAGTCTCTTTCATTGTAGATGAAATAATATTACTATGATCATTCTTGCATTTAATACACTACTAATTTACTAAACTCAGATTGCATTTATAACAGATTTTAAAATGACATCACAATTTCTTTCACTCGTATGTGAATTCAACATGGCATAAAAACAGTCCTGTGCGTTTTTGTACGTTTATGTGCATTCTTTTGCGTTTATGCACGATTATGTCCACCTATATGCGTTTTTGTGCGTTCCTGACCTAAGTTTCGGACACAAATCAAATTTCATGTACCATAAACATGTTTTCTGGTATTGTTGCAACTCGCATGATTGATGCGTGACCCTAATATCGGTGAATACTAATAAACGATGATATTAGAATAAATCCAAATGAACTGCACATGCTCATTTTGTGCTTACTATTGACAATTCCGCAATTGTCAAAAAACATCGTGAAATATAATTTCTACTATTAAATTTACCTTCATTTATTCAAAACATTTTTCTTCATGACACTCGTAAGTTTTCGTTCATATAGTAAGTTTTCGTTCATGTAGTCAATATCGAGAATATATAGGTGAATTTCAATGATTTGTGACATTTGTAAGGTGTCCGCTACCCATGATTGCCTTATATGGCATGTATTGCTACTGGTATAAATTTATCATATGAGACGAAATTTACATTGTCATCGATAAATAAAAGCGCTTAAATAAAAGATGGAGAACAGTGCTGTTGCTTTCACTTTGTATTTGATTCACTTATGATTTATTTCTTACTAGGTGATATTGTATACAATAAAATAATATCATTATGCTTAATTGAGAGTGAACATTATTTGCACAGCATCTTTTTGATACAAAAGGCTATTATGTCAACGGTATACCCAGGATAGACTTCTCCCATTTTCCAAAAATAAACAAATATTTCTTTGCATATATCTCTCTCTAAGGGATTTTTAGGGTACACGTGAATGAGACTAATGAAAACATCAACATTACATATTTGTGAAATAAAATGTGAATATTGATCTGTATTTGCACATTTTCGTGTTTGGCAGTTTTAGCGTCTACCATATAATCCAAGTACCTAATATGACAGCGATGACGTCGTTCGTAAGCAAATTCTAAAACATGTGGTGTCTTGAAATAATGCAATTGACAATACATTATGAAATCAACGAGCTTGGTAAAGTTATCACACACTGCCCATTTTAAGTTAAAAATTCATAGTCGGAGACACTTCAACTGTCAAAAAACATCAGATACTTACATACATATATTATAAATAGGATGCATTATGGGTATATCGTGGTACTGATTGACTGTAATTCGTACCTTGGACGTTTTATACTCAGTTTGGAAGTTTCGTACCCTAGGGTTAGAGACGTTTCATACATTTTGGTTATTGGGTACAAATCGTCTCAGACATTTGGTACATATCGTCTCGGACATTGTGTACAAATCGTCTCGGACATTGTGTACAAATCGTCTCAGACATTGGGTACAAATCGTCTCGGACATTGTGTACAAATCGTCTCGGATATTGGGTACAAAAAAATCATCTCGGATATTGGGTTCAAATCGTCTCAGATATTGGGTACAAATCATCTCGAATATTGGGTACAAATCGTATCGTCTCGGATATTGGGTGCAAATCGTTTAACACTGGGTACAAAATGGCCAGGGTACGAATTGACATGTACCCTGTTGTACTAGCTGTTTAAAATCAAAATACAGAAATACTATGGGTACCTGACTGTAATTCTCGTTTTGCTTCATCCTACCATGGGCCTACTCTATAAATACTACAATACGATTACCTGGATATATCGCCACAGAAAAATGAGAAAATGTTTGATGACGCTTGACTGCTCATCGTCGCGGGTCAAAGTTGACTCGCTAGGCATTTTCACCAAGAGTCAAACACGTACACGTCTTTTTTTTAGCGATTTTCATGTGCATAAACCCGGGAGCTTGGGTCAAATGAATGCCTGCAGTACCGACTCCACATAATTTAAGTAATCATCTGTTTGTATGTCTCCCAGACTCTTGTCCGAACCATATGGTCACTACTTGAAGACATACAGATACCAAGCTAATTGGCATGTATGTAGATATACGGTATATATGTAAGGATATTCGATCGTCGCATACCAAAAATGGGCGCTGTGACCTTAATCATCACAGCATAATATCACATCCATCAGCCATTAGTTTATACAAATTTATTTTAGCTAGATTGTGAAACAAGTTCTTTCAACTTATATTAATCACTCTCGAGATCTCATTCCTGATGGAATCCATCGTCACGAGGGAGAGAGAAGAGGCAACGTAGAATTTAAATGCCTTGCCTAAGGGCACAATCGTAACATCTCCAGCGGGGCTCGAACTCCGGACCTTTTGCACCTGAAGCGAACATGCATCACTGCGCTATCATGACTTCCTTGCCATTAGGCATTAAGATACCAAACTAGCTATGTGGATACATTTAGAGATGGCTATGTTGCAACTATAATCTTTTAATGGGAGGCCTGTTAAAATAATATTAAATGAATTTGAATTGAGCTTTATAACACGGACGACATCCAGGCCCTCTTGTTTCAATTGGTATAGTAACAGGTTTTCGCAGTAAGATGATTTGTTGTATCTGGTTACATAGGATGAGATGTCATCCAACAATTGGTTTCAATACATAAAAGCTCTCCTATATGTAATAGCTAGGTGTTGTTGTTAATTAAGCAACAGTAATAATGTTCAATATATGAGTGGATTTACTTTCAGATAATGGAGGGTTCTCCGTCGGATTCGGAAATGGAGAAAACGTCGCTGGAAGATTCTCAACTTGCAGGGTAAGTGGAAGACAGAACATTTCTTCCTTTATATAGAGATAAATGTTTACACTTTATTGATGCGTCAAAAACATTCTCAGACATTATAATTTCTCAAAAAATATCAAACGGTAAGACAAGGCACTCTATTAATAATTATTCTAACAGTGTGTGGGCTGTGCTTACCCGTTTTATGTCAATGAAATTACAGATTAGCTGTTAGCATATTGATGCATTACAGCTAAGATTTAGGCCTGTAAGTGTGCAAAGATATGGTCAAATCTGTATTGCGCTACAATATGTATGATGAAACTAATAATTTAAAGCAAATAAAGCTGTTTAATTCATACTCTTAAGTAGAACAAAATTATGCAGGAAAACTATATATTGTGTAATTTGTTATTCTACACTACAAATACATGTACAATATTTATCAATTAATAAACAAGCACACAAATATTATACAGTTCATAATTGTATGGGCAAATAAGTTTTGAAAGTAAAGAGACATTTTTTCACCATTGAATTTTAGTGACATTGAAGGGGACGTCTCCTGTTGGAAGAGAGGGCTTGAAAATGATAGAGAGGGGGAGCATAGCTCAACAAACAAAAGGTATATATATACCGTACATTGTGTGGTGCAGTTAGTGGCGTAGTAATGCTAAGGACTGTTTCTTGATCTGATACTATTCAGTGCCCGAAAAATAGGACAGCCCGATACCCCTCAAAATCCAAGTCGGGCCTGTCTCTTTAAATCTGACAAGCCCGCAGACCTGTGTCTAAACAAATCTCGGGCCCATAGAAAATTTAATGTTGCATGGTTTCCAGTCTCGGAGACAACAATCGTAAACATTCTCATGCCTGGTGACTAAATCAATCAATTATACCTCTTTTGTCATCTGTTTACAGCACATTAGCTACTGCAACACCTAAATTATAGCCCCCAATAAAGCGATTAAATAAACAATGACTTCACTAATTGCTCATGCTGAGAAACCCCCGATACATTAGCAAATGTACAACTCGCTGATTGGCTGTATCGGGGATATACCTTCATTAATATGCATAAATAAATTGCGTGGTCTTTGTCTGCACAATGCATGAAAGACGGATTAATTAGCAGATTAGCGGCGAGATATGATAGGAATATATCACAGGGTTTGGGGGTACTAGTATATATATTTAAGTACAGGGATTCTACTCTGTGGGATGTCAGATTTCGCATCGATCAGTAAAATGGCCCTATCTGAAACAATTTTGTACAAAGCTGTCCAAATATAACGCCTATCCCGAGTCTTTATATTGTTCTTCAAATAAAACACAACTTTAAGCTGCATGCATGTAGGACACGGGTTCTGTCAGCAACAAAAAAAAATCTTCGACAGGAGAGTTTTAACTGTGAATAACATTATCAATAAAATGTGTTTCCACTAACGTGTAGGTTTATTCGGCAAAAATGTACGTCAAAAAGAGATTTCGTAGCATTTTCAATTCATGTTTTGAAAATTTCTAAAGCGGCGCAATTCGCTTTGAAACGAGCGTTCTGATTGGATTATGATTATTCTTCATATAAAAAAACATCTTGTTACATTCTAAAAATCATTTTTGCAAACAGCATAGCTCTAGCCAGATCAGACAGCATGTCCCTGATCAGGCTCTATCCTGTTTGCTATTCGGATAGTGGAGCTAAAGCTCTTGGCTGAATAGCAACAACATAGATCCTGATCAGCCACGGTGAATTTATTTACTCAGCAGGCAAAGGGTTAAACACACCTTTGAATTTGAGAAATATCTTGTATCGACGACACCTCTGCCACTTTATATGTATATGAAAAAGTTAGCAGTTTCTTACAGATGTTGGTGAATCAAGTACTGGTTAACTACTGGAGCCCAGGAAATGTGTTGTTTGGTAATCTGCCCTGTGGCGATATAGCCTCAAATGGTGAAGTAGTAAAACACGAACAAACAAACATTATAAAACCCGGATCCAGCTATCCATATTAGGGAAGGGAGACATAATAGTCTCTCATACTTCCTTCCACTCTCATACTTGTTCACTCTTCATTTCCATAACCCCTTTTTGGATTTTCACCAAACTTGACAGAAAGCATCAGTATGAGGTGTTGATATTATAACCCCGTTCCGGTTGAATGATTTTTTTGGTGGTTTTACGGCCATTTGAACAGTTTTATAACACAAAGCCTGTCTGTGCTTCATCTCTGAAACACCTTTTTGGTTTTTCACCATGCTGAGCATGTATGATGTCTAGCATATTATAATCCTGTTTTATGGTGGATTAACTTCCATTTGAACATTTTAATAACTCTAAGCTTGGCCATGCTTCATCTCCTAAATTTCATAATACTACATATGACATTTTATTGCAATGACTTCATATATTGCACTTTTATTACTCCACTGAAGCGTCCGGTGACATACATTTTTTACAAAAATATTCTAGTTGCTAGTGCTGTGAGTGTTTGGCTTGTTGTGTAGCAACATTTGGTGCCAAAATGAAAGTGTGGTTATTTTGTGTATAAAATATCTTTAGGCCCAATATGGTAATGTGATACCATATTTTATGGAACTCATTTTGGAATTTGCTATTCAGCTTGCCAAAAGGCTCGCTTTTAGCATAGCAAAATGACAAAAAAAATCATTTCATAAAATATTGTATGAAATCACCACTCATGTATGATCCTACCATATATGTATGTAATCATTATAACACCATGGCCCAAATATTTGTATTATAAAATCCCAACTGAACAACTAGTCATTATACAACAAATGTCCAAGTATTGTAATCAATATAAAAACATGCTGGTCAATCCTATGTAACCAATATATAACCATGGTCCAAATGGTGTAATCATTACAAAGAGATGCTCCCATTTGCTGTAATCATTGTGAAACTATGGTCACACTGCACTGAAGTAGACTGCAGCTTAGTAGCTATAGGAATTTAAATCTCTGTTGAACGTGAACTCTTATAATTTCAGGTTAAAAACTGAGGAAGCAGAAACAAAGGATATCAGTAATGTAGAAAAACCAGATATGGCTACTGAAGATGCTGACGTAAATTACAAAGTTGTGGCTGAAATAGAGGACAAAAGCACTGTAGATGAAGGCAGCATAGTGAATAATGAAGTAGCCGATACAAAAGGTGTAGATAAAGAAGTAGTTGAAGAGTGGGAGGTGGGAGTAAAATCTGAGCATGTGAGTGAAGAGTCAAACACAAGCAATCAAGTTGAAGCACCAAATACAAGAGATAAAGATATGGAATTAATTGAAATGACAGATGTTTTAGGTAAAGATGGAGACGGCATAGAACAAAAAGATGATTGTAGAACGATAGAAGCAAACCCAGAGATGTCGGGAATGAATGAAGTTACAACTGACAATGTTGAAGACATATCTGGAGAAAAAGAGGTTGTCATGAATGGAATAAATGGTGTAGTTGATGACTGTGAACCTATGGATTTAGGTAGAGAACAAACTGGTGACAAGAGAACTGATGATGCTTCAGACACTTCAGACGATAGTGAGAAAGAAAACACAAACATAGATGTGCCAATGGATTTAAGTACAAAGTCGTCAACATCGGGTCAAGATGTGATTATGCTGTCTGATGAGGAAGAAGCAATAGAAGCAAGACTGAATGGAGAAATGGAATGTAGTCTAGATGATCTTAAGTTAAGACGCAAGATGATCAAACGACTTCAGGCTGAATTGAGAAATGAGGAGGCAAAATTAGTGCTACTGAAGAAGTTGAGATTTAGTCAGATGTCTCAACAGGTGTCTGATAATATGACAAGGAAGCAACAACAGCCAAGTCAGCATTCTTCCCAGCCTCCGCCACTGGTACGTGGGAACCAGCCGCAAGCTCAACATGTGAAACCGGCACACAATCAGCCTCCCCAGCTGCAAAGGCCAAATGGTAATGTAGCGAGTAATGCGTCACAGGGACCTCCCCCTCTTGTGATGGCGCCTAGAGTTGACCAACGTCAACTTATCCAGAACCAGATGAAACTCCTACAACAGCAGCAGCAGCAGCAGCAGCAGCAGCAGCAGCAGCAGCAGCAACAGCAACAACAAATGAACTCGACTGGCAAACAACAGCAGAATAACCTAGCAGGGTTCAGAGGAACCCAGGCACAGGCAGATGCTTTACGCCAGATGCAACAACCGCAACCGCGATCTGTTGTAGAGGAAACTCCGGCCCAACGACAGGCTGCGGCAAAACTTGCGCTCCGAAAACAGCTGGAGAAGACGCTGCTTCAGATCCCACCACCAAAGCCTCCTCCGCCAGAGATGAACTTTATTCCAAGTCTTGCTAGTCCTGATTTCATATACCTCCTAGGTCTTGAAGAGGCTGTGAATTTTATTATAGATACAAATCTTATATCAAAGGGTCGCAAAAACCCAGATGAAAAAATGGTATGTAATCCTTTTACTTGTGTTCAATGTGGGACAGATTTCACGCCAGTTTGGAAACGTGAGAAACCAGGCTCGAAAAATGTCATATGTGAGCAGTGCGTTACGTCCAATCAAAAGAAAGCTCTGAAGCAGGAGCATACAAACAGATTGAAGAGCGCATTTGTAAAAGCACTGCAGCAGGAACAAGAAATTGAACGAATGCAGTCGCAGGAGATTAAATCTGCAGCAGCTGTTGTACCCAAGGAGAAGTCTGAACCTCGGGAACCGCGTGACTCCCGGGAGTCTAATGCCAGGAATGCTGCTGCACAAGCCTACAAGGAGTCTATGGCTGAGACGCTCAGACAGCACCAGAACCTGGTCCAAGCTCATCAGGCTGCCGCTCTACGTATGGGTCAGCCACTAGGCTTACAGGGATTCAACCCGCGTGCTCCATTTCCGTATCAGTTGCCGTTTGCGGCTCGAGCCTCTGATTTACAAAGACAATATTTATTAGATATGATACCAAAAGGAGGGCTGCCTTGGAACTCGTAGAATGTGGAATAATAGCATGTGATTTGACCAGACTCTGCTTACATTAACCTGTTACTCCAAAAGAGGCCTATTAGTCAGTTTATCAGTAATAGGCACACTACTACATACTCGATATCTATGTGAATAGTATATATACATGTAAGGTGTATATAGCAATGTTGTCAAATACTTTAAAATGTTTTATATACAAATATGAATACTTTCCAAAAGCTTTAATATGAATACAGCAATTTTGAAAAGTTATTGAATATGGTTACCAATGTTCCACTGTATTCGAATACGTTTTGAATATACATTCTGGTTATATTTAAGAAATAATAAGTATCAACCGTGGTATATCGCAGAATAACCCGAGTTTGAAGTTCTTATGCGTAGAAATGCCTTCGGCCTTCGTGATATATTTCTACGCATAAGAACGACAAACGAGGGTTATTCTTCGATATACCACGGTTGATACTTATTATTTCGATTCTAACACGACTTCTAATAATTTTAGACGAGAAAGGAGTATTTTCTTCAAACGCCGTGCATTTGGCTTTCGAAATTTTCTCCCGCGATAGGGGGTGATGACGTTATTTTTTATGGAAAATATCAATCTAGTGCATAAATGAACAAAAGTTGATCAATAATTTTATTTATTTTGTCAAATAAAACTGTGCAGAATAGTAACTGAAACGTTACTTAACAGAAAAACAAGACGGACAAGAGATTATCTGATTCTAAAAATAGCTCACTTCCGCGAATTCCCACGGTTGTATTTACAAACATCACATGACTTTCATTCATAAAACTTTACACGCATTGTATAAATGGAATAGCCAAAACACGGTGCGCGCGCAGCATAGTTCAAGGTAGGTATATCGCAGAATAACCCGAGGTAGATTTTACTCTACAAGTATGTATGTTATTAGCTGGGTCGTGTTAGAATTTAGGATAATCATAACAATAAGAGAATGGGGTACATAATAAGGTTTATTATAACTTTATTTTACTCAACATGCATTATAATCATACAGCCGGATGTCCAACATGCATTATAATCATACAGCCGGATGTCCAACATGCATTATAATCATACAGCCGGATGTCCAACATGCATTATAATCATACAGCCGGATGTCCAACATGCATTATAATCATACAGCCGGATGTCCAACATACATTATAATCATACAGCCGGATGTCCAACATGCATTATAATCATACAGCCGGATGTCCAACATGCATTATAATCATACAGCCGGATGTCCAACATGCATTATAATCATACAGCCGGATGTCCAACATACATTATAATCATACAGCCGGATGTCCAACATGCATTATAATCATACAGCCGGATGTCCAACATGCATTATAATCATACAGCCGGATGTCCAACATGCATTATAATCATACAGCTGAATTGAACATTTAATATAAAGCACACTGATATTTGCTGGATTTAACCACTCAAATGATCACATGCTAGTCCCGTCCTTCCCACAAACACATCAGTTCATCGCAAGTCTTTGATCTGAACATCTCAGTTATATACCGGTATATATCGTATGAAGTGAATCAACATCAGTATTCAATAAACACACGCTCATTAATAAATTACTTCATTTAAGATGATTTTAGAACATTTACCCCACAATTTAGTCATTTATCATTACATGAAAACAGTAACATTGGAAGAGCCCTGATGAGATGTACACAGTTATATTAGATGTATTCATCAACATGTATTCATCAAGTATTCATGAATACACAAGAAGTTTGGAGTTGTATTCAGATACATTACAAATTTGTGTATTTGCACAAATAACGATTATAATTTACATGCACAATACTTGGAAAATGCTGTATTCATGAATAACGAATTATGAACACCAGAACTGCGGCTATTTGTTGGAAGTGATAGTGTATGGCATTCTTGTGGAGTAATGTGGTAATGTGGTAATGAAATATCAGAGTATTCTATAAATAAATCTAGACTACATGTATACCAAACTGTCAATTTCTCTTAATTCGCTAAAGTCATATTCCTGTTTAAATAGACCAATATTTCAGTGTATGCGAGTGTCGCATGCACAACACATGTATGTGAGTGTTGTGTGCACATGTATGTGAGTGTTGTCAGGGTACCCACGCATCAGGGAAAACAGGGAAAACAGGGAAAACAGGGAAAATTACCAAAACC
This sequence comes from Archivesica marissinica, assembly GCA_014843695.1. Taxonomy (NCBI): domain Eukaryota; kingdom Metazoa; phylum Mollusca; class Bivalvia; order Venerida; family Vesicomyidae; genus Archivesica; species Archivesica marissinica. The sequence goes on along the minus strand of CM026390.1, from coordinate 19,146,447 downwards.
TGTTCCCTGCAGGGAATTATCAGGGAATTTTAAAAACATGAGAATATCAGGGAATTATCAGGGAATTTTATTTTGTCATCCTCGCACGCGCGCATACATGGTCGTCCGCGACCATTTTGTCGTCGTCCGCGCATAGTTTGTCATCTATGCGCACACGTGTATTTGGTCATGATTGAGTATTTCGTCATCTAGATGCGAACGAGTATATTTGATCATCTTGAGTATTTCGTCATCTAGGCCTATGTAAACGCGTATATTTGTCAGGGAAAATTGGAGATTGATCAGGGAATTATCAGGGAATTTGTTTCCTCATATCCTGTGGGTACCCTGTGTTGTGTACACATGTATGTGAATGTTGTGTACACATGTATGTGAATGTTGTGTACACATGTATGTGAGTGTTGTGTACACATGTATGTGAGTGTTGTGTACACATGTATGTGAGTGTTGTGTACACATGTATGTGAGTGTTGTGTACACATGTTGTGGTGTGTGTGTTGTGGTGTGTGTTGTTGGTGTGTGTACACATGTATGTGAGTGTTGTGTCACATGTTGGAGTGTCGTGTGCACAACACATGTATGTGAGTGTTGTGTGCACAACATATGTATGTGAGTGTTGTGTACACATGTATGTGAGTGTCGTGTGCACAACACATGTATGTGAGTGTTGTGCATGTAGTGGTGTCGTGTGACAACACTGTTTGTGTGTGGGTGGTGGTATGTGGTGTTGTGTCACATGTATGTGGTGTTGTGTACACATGTATGTGGTCGTGTGCACCACATGTATGTGAGTGTTGTGTACACATGTAAGGGTGGGGAAAAAAGTTGGGGCCACTTATCTGTTTGAAAGATGGGGTGTGTGCGGGGGGTGTGTTGGGGGGTGTTGTTGGGGGGGTGTGTTTGGTTTGTTTTTTTTGTTGGTGGTTGGTTTTTTTTGGGGTTTTTGTTTGTGGTGTTGGTTGTGTGTTTTTTTTGTGTGTGGTGTTTTGGGGGTTTTTTGTTTGTGTGTTTTTTTTTGGTTGTTTTTTTTTTTTTTGGTTTTTTTTGTTTGTTTGGTTGTTTTGTTGTTTGGTTGTTTTTTGGTTTTGGTTTGGTTGTTGTTGGGGTTGGTTTTTGGTGTTGGTTTTTTAGTCCATTTCGGACGTTTAAAACCGAAAGTAGCCATTTTGACAAGTGACGATTTGGATTTATTTTTTTTACGTTTATTTATCGGCGATTTGGACAAGTTTCATTCACTTTTTATAGTTGAGGACACGAAAATCATATTTTTCACAACTACTACCTTTGATCATGTTTGTGGAAAACCTAATTATGTACACAAGTTACAGTCATTCGGTCATTCGGTCATCCGATCATGTTTACATAATCTTCAAACAATGTCATCATTTCACCAATCAAGTACTGCCGTTTTCATAAAGGACCTCAATTATCAAATCAATTCCCATTATACAACACTGTAAATGTGTGATCATATACCGCTAATTTACAAGTTTGTTTTGATTGCAATTTATGATGGGAATATTCCATGCCTCCAGCACATGTACACAGCTGTTTTGACTGTGAATCGATTGTTTCGCCAAACGATAGCGTATATCAGAGCAAAAAAATTGTAACCAGTCAAAGATACAATGAACACAGACTGTATCGAATTTTCTTTAACTGGAAAGCGCCGTAGTCAATTGTAAATAAAACCAGTCGAGTATGAAAGGTTAAAATATGGCACAAACGTTATTTATGCCGATTTTGTGTGTAATTTTCTGAAAATCGCCAAATTGAAATTTTAGGAGCCATTTCTATCACAAAATCGCCATTTGGCTCTTGTGGCGACTGACAGCGTGGCCCCTGCATGTATGTGAGTGTTGTGTACACATGTATGGGAGTGTCGTGTGCACAACACATGTATGTGAGTGTTGTGTACCCATGTATGTGAGTGTCGTGTGCACAACACATGTATGTGAGTGTTGTGTGCACATGTATGTGAGTGTCGTGTACACAACACATGTATGTGAGTGTTGTGTACACATGTATGTGAGTGTTGTGTACACACGTATGTGAGTGTTGTGTACACATGTATGTGAGTGTTGTGTGCACAACACATGTATGTGAGTGTTGTGTGATGTATGTGAGTGTCGTGTACACAACACATGTATGTGAGTGTTGTGTACACATGTATGTGAGTGTTGTGTACACATGTATGTGAGTGTTGTGTACACATGTATGTGAGTGTTGTGTACACATGTATGTGAGTGTCGTGTGCACAACACATGTATGTGAGTGTCGTGTGCACAACACATGTATGTGAGTGTCGTGTGCACAACACATGTATGTGAGTGTCGTGTGCACAACACATGTATGTGAGTGTCGTGTACACAACACATGTATGTGAGTGTTGTGTGCACATGTATGTGAGTGTCGTGTACACAACACATGTATGTGAGTGTTGTGTACACATGTATGTGAGTGTTGTGTACACATGTATGTGAGTGTTGTGTACACATGTATGTGAGTGTCGTGTGCACAACACATGTATGTGAGTGTCGTGTGCACAACACATGTATGTGAGTGTCGTGTGCACAACACATGTATGTGAGTGTTGTGTACACATGTATGTGAGTGTCGTGTGCACAACACATGTATGTGAGTGTTGTGTACACATGTATGTGAGTGTTGTGTGCACAACACATATATGTGAGTGTTGTGTACACATGTATGTGAGTGTTGTGTACACATGTATGTGAGTGTCGTGTGCACAACACATGTATGTGAGTGTTGTGTACACATGTATGTGAGTGTTGTGTACACATGTATGCGAGTGTCGTGTGCACAACACATGTATGTGAGTGGTGTGTACACATGTATGCAGGTGTCGCGTGCACAACATGTATGTGAGTGTTGTGTACACATGTATGTGAGTGTTGTGTACACATGTATGCAGGTGTCGCGTGCACAACACATGTATGTGAGTGTTGTGTACACATGTATGCGAGTGTTGTGTACACATGTATGCAGGTGTCGCGTGCACAACACATGTATGTGAGTGTTGTGTACACATGTATGCGAGTGTCTCATGCACAACACAAGTATGTGAGTGTTGCGTACACATGTATGTGAGTGTTGCATACACATGCATGTGAGTGTTGCGTACACATGTGTGTGAGTGTTGCGTACACATGTGTGTGAGTGTTGCGTACACATGTGTGTGAGTGTTGCGTACACATGTGTGTGAGTGTTGCGTACACATGTGTGTGAGTGTTGCGTACACATGTGTGTGAGTGTTGCGTACACATGTGTGTGAGTGTTGCGTACACATGTGTGTGAGTGTTGCGTACACATGTATGTGAGTGTTGCGTACACATGCATGCGAGTGTTGCGTACACATGTATGTGAGTGTTGCATACACATGTATGTGAGTGTTGCGTACACATGTATGCGAGTGTCGTGTTTTTATGCCAGCATCTTTAATAAAACATGTTTAAATAGATGTACACACATGGCTATTATGATTTGCTATGTAGAAACGGAGCTTCGAAGAAAGACGAATGAATATAAGACTATCCTAGTCAAAATAAGATTAAGATATTTTTCAACAATGTTCAGGTACTGTTAAAAAAAGATGTATTTCATTACTTCAAAACTTGAGTAATAATGGTTGTGTATATAATACATTTGTATTATAGCAACATTTTTGGAATTTGCGACAATTGGTTTGAGCAAGCATATGACTTTACATTACTTCTTCCCTACAATGTATTTTCTTGGAATTGGTTGATATTTCTTCAAGTTTCACTATTTATTTACATGGATATAAGTAATGGTGGAAAAGATATTTTGATAATGCTAATTCGAACAATATACTGTAGATGTAGGATAGTGTTTGTTGGAATTGACTAGCAGTATTATTGATGTATTCACAAAAGTTGTAATATGTTGAGTTTTCTTGATTTCTCTTGGCTAAATATTTGCAACTGTTAGGAACCCTGTCGTCGCTAAAAATAAACCTAAGCTGACAGCAGATTAATGAATGCCAATGGACAACCGCAAAAGCTAGATGCAACAAAATGATCACACAAATGTCGTCCAGATCTTGCAGTATAAATTTGTTGATGAATAAATGCACCCAGCCAAGGCAAGTACAGAAAGTGACTGCTTAGATGAGGTGAAATATGTAATAAAATATCAGTTGCGCAATTTGGGAGTGGACTGCTTAATAATGGTTGGCTGTTGTGACCGCTAACACATGTTTCACTGTACCTGTATAAACTTTTGGTAGGTCTTGTTAATTTACGAGTTATAATTCACCATTTAACAAGTGTGTTATACACCACTTTATGAATTTGCAAATAGCTGTTTACACGAGGACACGTTTGCATCCAAATTATATTTATTCAGTGTTGCATATTTTCTCTATGCCACATGTCATTGATCAGGAATGAGGTCTCGAGAGCAATTAAGCTATATGTGCATTTGTAATGTAAGAACTTGTTCCACAATGGAGCTAAATTAAATTTGTGTAACAAATTTATTCATTTGAAGACAAAATAATGCATAAAATGACTGTACACCAATCTGTTGCAAATTAATTTGTCTTGTACTTACTCAGTTTGTGTTCTTGGTTGTATTTGTTGTTTGTAACACCCCCTTCAGTGGGAGAGTGGGATACCTATTGTGTTTGCCTTTCGTCCATCTGGTTTATCTTGTCTGCGCTTCATCTATAAAGCCTCTTGTTATATTTTCATGAAACTTGACAGGAAGGATCATTATTTATGTCTAGTTGTGAATATTGTAATCGTGTTCCGGTTGGATGATTTTTGCTTGTCCATGCTTAATCTCCGACACGTCATACTACTGCATATGACTGTTTATTGCAATGACTATTAAACGTGCATGCTGTTATTACTCCAATGAAACAACAGTGAGTGGGGAGACGCACGTTTTATTACTCCACTGAAACAACAGTGAGTGGGGAGACGCACGTTTTATTACTCCACTGAAACAACAGTGAGTGGGGAGACGCACGTTTTATTACTCCAATGAAACAACAGTGAGTGGGGAGACGCACGTTTTATTACTCCACTGAAACAACAGTGAGTGGGGAGACGCACGTTTTATTACTCCACTGAAACAACAGTGAGTGGGGAGACGCACGTTTTATTACTCCAATGAAACAACAGTGAGTGGGGAGACGCACGTTTTATTACTCCACTGAAACAACAGTGAGTGGGGAGACGCACGTTTTATTACTCCAATGAAACAACAGTGAGTGGGGAGACGCACGTTTTATTACTCCACTGAAACAACAGTGAGTGGGGAGACGCACGTTTATTACTCCACTGAAACAACAGTGAGTGGGGAGACGCACGTTTTATTACTCCACTGAAACAACAGTGAGTGGGGAGACGCACGTTTTATTACTCCAATGAAACAACAGTGAGTGGGGAGACGCACGTTTTATTACTCCAATGAAACAACAGTGAGTGGGGAGACGCACGTTTTTTTACTCCAATGAAACAACAGTGAGTGGGGAGACGCATGTTTTTTCAGAACAATTTCTGGTTTGATCTCTTTCATAGCAATAGATGTTTATACCGAGATGAAAATGGAGGTAGAATTTTATTACTCCAAAAGTGGAATCTTTATGTTTACATGAATGTTTTCTTGTATGCTTATTGTAAAAATACTTAGTTGAAGTTGATCAGGCCTGCAAGTTAGGTTTAATTGGCATAGTTGGTACCACTGACCATAGGCAACCGATTGCAAAGATACATGTGCATGGTCAACCCGTACCCTAGTCAACTCAGCCTCATCTTACGTAGTAGTACCCCTGGCTGTTGTACGCAGCGTATATTTCTATAGTAGTACCCCTGGCTGTTGTACGCAGTGTATATTTCTATAGTAGTACCCCTGGCTGTTGTACGCAGCGTATATTTCTATAGTAGTACCCCTGGCTGTTGTACGCAGCGTATATTTCTATAGTAGTACCCCTGGCTGTTGTACGCAGCGTATATTTCTATAGTAGTACCCCTGGCTGTTGTACGCAGTGTATATTTCTATAGTAGTACCCCTGGCTGTTGTACGCAGTGTATATTTCTATAGTAGTACCCCTGGCTGTTGTACGCAGTGTATATTTCTATAGTAGTACCCCTGGCTGTTGTACGCAGTGTATATTTCTATAGTAGTACCCCTGGCTGTTGTACGCAGCGTATATTTCTATAGTAGTACCCCTGGCTGTTGTACGCAGTGTATATTTCTATAGTAGTAGCCCTGGCTGTTGTACGCAGCGTATATTTCTATAGTAGTACCCCTGGCTGTTGTACGCAGTGTATATTTCTATAGTAGTACCCCTGGCTGTTGTACGCAGTGTATATTTCTATAGTAGTACCCCTGGCTGTTGTACGCAGTGTATATTTCTATAGTAGTACCCCTGGCTGTTGTACGCAGCGTATATTTCTATAGTAGTACCCCTGGCTGTTGTACGCAGCGTATATTTCTATAGTACAATCGTGTTATTTTAATGAAAACGAGGCTTCTATTGTAACATTTGTTGATATTTGAACACAATGAAGTGCTGGTTCATTAAAATTGAAAATCGCTGCATACAACGGCCAGGGGTACTACGGCGTAAGACAAGGGTCGAGTTTACTAGGGTACGGGTTGACCGCGTACATGTATATATGTCAGAGCTACATAGTATCTATGCAATCGGCTGCCTATGCCACTGACAACAAAAATGGGAGCCATTATTGGGACACTTATTCAAAAGGGAGACAATTGAGACGGAACCTTGGCAGTTCACAAGGGTAACTCTGTTATGTAAGCAGTTCCCCTCGAAGAGTGTACTTCACATGTATGTTAACCCTTAAAATGTCGAATAAATTGGACGGAATGTACAAAGCACATAGATCCAGATCAGCCAAGACATAACGCAGAGTATGAATGGGATCTATGTTGTTTGCTATTCAGACAAGTGTTTCAGCATCACTAACCGAATAATCTCGATTTATTCTGTTTGCAAAAGCAACTTTAGCCGTGATTAACATTTTACGGGTCAAGAGAATATTAATTAATATGTTTTGAAAATTGAAGAATCGAGTGTAGTTTATAGAATAGAATGTAGCACAAATGGCTAGACTCCTAGAACTTGCAGTTTGGTATACCTAATTTGTTAATCAACTGTGACAAACATGTGCTGAGTTAGTCGTGTAATATGTGAACATTGGCAATAGATCGATGAACATTCGTGCTGTTATGTGAATAAAAACTAATGATATTGTACAGTTATTGTTTTCATGAATATATACTCGATGACTCATTGTGAGCCATAAAGCAATGATTATATATTGCACTGGTTGTCTTGGTTGGTGTCTAGATGTCTTGTTCAATATGGCCCTCGTGTTCACGGTTGTTTGGAACGGATCCAACAGAACCGGTTTAATGGACCGTAGAGTTCCTGTGTTGTTGTTCTATCCGGACATACCACTGGATAATCTAACTACTAATTAAACCTTGAAATAGTTGATTTTTTTCAACAAATCATATGCCCCCCCCCTGCATTTGTGGTTGACATTTTGTTGCTTTATGACAAATGTATTATGACTGATTGTGTACGGATTGTAGGTTTGCTTTATGACTGATTGTGATGTTCCTTCAGTAAACAAATGTATATAGAATTGGATTGTAGGTTGCTTTATGACTGATTGTGATGTTCCTTTAGCAAACAATGTGTACGAATTGTAGGTTTGTTTATGACCGATTGTGATATTCCTTTAGCAAACGATGTGTACGGATTGTAGGTTGCTTTATGACTGATTGTGATGTTCCTCTAGCAAACAAATGTGTATGGATTGTAGGTTGCTTTATGGCTGATTGCGATGTTCCTTTAGCAAACAATGTGTATGGATTGTAGGTTTGCTTTATGACTGATTGTGATGTTCCTTTAGCAAACAATGTGTACGGATTGTAGGTTGCTTTATGACTAATTGTGATGTTCCTTTAGCAAATAAATGTATATGGAATCGGATTTAGGTTGCTTTATGACTGATTGTGATGTTCCTTTAGCAAACAATGTGTATGGATTGTAGGTTTGCTTTATGACTGATTGTGATGTTCCTTTAGCAAACAATGTGTACGGATTGTAGGTTGCTTTATGACTAATTGTGATGTTCCTTTAGCAAACAATGTGTACGGATTGTAGGTTGCTTTATGACTGATTGCGATGTTCCTCTAGAAAACAATGTGTACGGATTGTAGGTTGCTTTATGACTGATTGTGATGTTCCTCTAGAAAACAATGTGTACGGATTGTAGGTTGCTTTATGACTGATTGTGATGTTCCTTTAGCAACCAATGTGTAGGTTGCTTTATGACTGATTGCGACGTTCCTTTAGCAAATAAATGTATATGGAATCGGATTTAGGTTGCTTTATGACTGATTGTGATGTTCCTTTAGCAAACATTGTGTACAGAGTCGGATTGTAGGTTGCTTTATGACTGATTGTGATGTTCCTTTAGCATACAATGTGTACAGATTGTAGGTTGCTTTATGACTGATTGTGATGTTCCTTTAGCAAACAATGTGTAGGGATTGTAGGTTGCTTTATGACTGATTGTGATGTTCCTTTAGCAACCAATGTGTAGGTTGCTTTATGACTGATTGCGACGTTCCTTTAGCAAATAAATGTATATGGAATCGGATTTAGGTTGCTTTATGACTGATTGTGATGTTCCTTTAGCAAACAATGTGTACAGAGTCGGATTGTAGGTTGCTTTATGACTGATTGTGATGTTCCTTTAGCAAACAATGTGTACGAATTGTAGGTTTGTTTATGACTGATTGTGATATTCCTTTAGCAAACGATGTGTACGGATTGTAGGTTGCTTTATGACTGATTGTGATGTTCCTCTAGCAAACAAATGTGTATGGATTGTAGGTTGCTTTATGGCTGATTGCGATGTTCCTTTAGCAAACAATGTGTATGGATTGTAGGTTTGCTTTATGACTGATTGTGATGTTCCTTTAGCAAACAATGTGTACGGATTGTAGGTTGCTTTATGACTAATTGTGATGTTCCTTTAGCAAATAAATGTATATGGAATCGGATTTAGGTTGCTTTATGACTGATTGTGATGTTCCTTTAGCAAACAATGTGTATGGATTGTAGGTTTGCTTTATGACTGATTGTGATGTTTCTTTAGCAAACAATGTGTACGGATTGTAGGTTGCTTTATGACTAATTGTGATGTTCCTTTAGCAAACAATGTGTACGGATTGTAGGTTGCTTTATGACTGATTGCGATGTTCCTCTAGAAAACAATGTGTACGGATTGTAGGTTGCTTTATGACTGATTGTGATGTTCCTTTAGCAAACATTGTGTACGGATTGTAGGTTGCTTTATGACTGATTGTGATGTTCCTTTAGCATACAATGTGTACAGATTGTAGGTTGCTTTATGACTGATTGTGATGTTCCTTTAGCAAACAATGTGTAGGGATTGTAGGTTGCTTTATGACTGATTGTGATGTTCCTTTAGCAACCAATGTGTAGGTTGCTTTATGACTGATTGCGACGTTCCTTTAGCAAATAAATGTATATGGAATCGGATTTAGGTTGCTTTATGACTGATTGTGATGTTCCTTTAGCAAACATTGTGTACAGAGTCGGATTGTAGGTTGCTTTATGACTGATTGTGATGTTCCTTTAGCATACAATGTGTACAGATTGTAGGTTGCTTTATGACTGATTGTGATGTTCCTTTAGCAAACAATGTGTAGGGATTGTAGGTTGCTTTATGACTGATTGTGATGTTCCTTTAGCAACCAATGTGTAGGTTGCTTTATGACTGATTGCGACGTTCCTTTAGCAAATAAATGTATATGGAATCGGATTTAGGTTGCTTTATGACTGATTGTGATGTTCCTCTAGAAAACAAATGTGTACGGATTGTAGGTTGCTTTATGACTGATTGTGATGTTCCTCTAGAAAACAAATGTGTACAGATTGTAGGTTGCTTTATGACTGATTGTGATGTTCCTTTAGCAAACAATGTGTACGGATTGTAGGTTGCTTTATGACTGATTGCGATGTTCCTTTAGCAAACAAATGTGTATGGATTGTAGGTTGCTTTATGACTGATTGTGATGTTCCTCTAGAAAACAAATGTGTACAGATTGTAGGCTGCTTTATGACTGATTGTGATGTTCCTTTAGCAAACAATGTGTACGGATTGTAGGTTTGCTTTATGACTGATTGTGATGTTCCTTTAGCAAACAATGTGTACGGATTGTAGGTTGCTTTATGACTGATTGTAGGTTGCTATGACAGATTGTAGGTTGCTATATGACTGATTGTAGGTTGCTATATGACTGATTGTAGGTTGCTATATGATTGATTGTAGGTTGCTATGACTGATTGTAGGTTGCTATATGATTGATTGTAGGTTGTGTACGGATTGTAATTTGCTATCCGATGGGTATGTAGGAATTGTAGGTTGCTATGACTGATTGTAGGTTGCAATACGACGGGTATGTAGGAATTGTAGGTTGCTATATGATTGATCAGGCGTGTCTGCTCTAAATCTCTTGTATAGATGTCGTCACATGACGTGTCTGCTCTAAATCTCTTGTATAGATGTCGTCACATGACGTGTCTGCTCTAAATCTCTTGTATAAATGTCGTCACATGACGTGTCTGCTCTAAATCTCTTGTATAAATGTCGTCACAGGACGTGTCTGCTCTAAATCTCTTGTATAGATGTCGTCACAGGACGTGTCTGCTCTAAATCTCTTGTATAAATGTCGTCACAGGACGTGTCTGCTCTAAATCTCTTGTATAGATGTCGTCACATGACGTGTCTGCTCTCACAAGGCGTATCTGCTCTAAATCTCTTACATATATGTTGTCACAGGACGTGTCTGCTCTCACAAGGCGTATCTGCTCTAAATCTCTTGCATAGATGTCGTCACATGACGTGTCTGCTCTAAATCTCTTTGTATAGATGTTGTCACAGGACGTGTCTGCTCTCATAATGTGTGTCTGCTCTAAATCTCTTGTATAGATGTCGTCACATGACGTGTCTGCTCTCTAAATCTCTTGCATAGATGTTGTCACATGACGTGTCTGCTCTCACAAGGCATATCTGCTCTAAATCTCTTGTATAGATGTCGTCACATGACGTGTCTGCTCTCTAAATCTCTTGCATAGATGTTGTCACACGACGTGTCTGCTCTCACAAGGCATATCTGCTCTAAATCTCTTGTATAGATGTCGTCACATGACGTGTCTGTTCTCACAAGGCGTATCTGCTCTAAATCTCTTGTATAGATGTCGTCACATGACGTGTCTGCTCTCACAAGGCGTATCTGCTCTAAATCTCTTGTATAGATGTCGTCACATGACGTGTCTGCTCTCACAAGGCGTATCTGCTCTAAATCTCTTACATATATGTTGTCACAAGATGTGTCTGCTCTAAATTTCAAGTCTGGTTAATTGGCCTTGCAACATTAATTGACTTTACAGTTAATGTTGGTTTATTTGTCCTAGCAGAGTTGCAGTAAGTTTGATTGACTGTTCACAGACATTGCATAGTTATAGTCAGGTTCACAGACCTTGCATAGTTATAGTCAAGTTCACGGGCCTTGCATATTTATAGTCAGGTTCACAGACCTTGCATAGTTATAGTCAGGTTCACAGACATTGCATAGTTATAGTCAGGTTCACAGACCGTGCATATTTATAGTCAGGTTCACAGGCATTGCATAGTTATAGTCGGGTTCACAGGCCTTGCATAGTTATAGTCAAGTTCACGGGCCTTGCATATTTATAGTCAGGTTCACAGACCTTGCATAGTTATAGTCAGGTTCACAGGCCTTGCATAGTTATAGTCGGGTTCACAGGCCTTGCATAGTTATAGTCAAGTTCACGGGCCTTGCATATTTATAGTCAGGTTCACAGGCCTTGCATAGTTATAGTCAGGTTCACAGACATTGCATAGTTATAGTCAGGTTCACAGACCTTGCATAGTTATAGTCGGGTTCACAGGCCTTGCATAGTTATAGTCAGGTTCACAGACATTGCATAGTTATAGTCAGGTTCACAGACATTGCATAGTTATAGTCAGGTTCACAGACATTGCATAGTTATATTCAGGTTCACAGACCTTGCATATTTATAGTCAGGTTCACAGGCCTTGCATAGTTATATTCAGGTTCACAGACCTTGCATAGTTATATTCAGGTTCACAGTTCAGGTTCACAGGCCTTGCATAGTTATATTCAGGTTCACAGACCTTGCATATTTATAGTCAGGTTCACAGGCCTTGCATAGTTATAGTCAGGTTCACAGGCCTTGCATAGTTATAGTCAGGTTCACAGACCTTGCATAGTTATAGTCAGGTTCACAGACCTTGCATATTTATAGTCAGGTTCACAGGCCTTGCATAGTTATAGTCAGGTTCACAGACCTTGCATAGTTATAGTCAGGTTCACGGGCCTTGCATAGTTATAGTCAGGTTCACAGACCTTGCATATTTATAGTCAGGTTCACAGGCCTTGCATAGTTATAGTCAAGTTCACGGGCCTTGCATATTTATAGTCAGGTTCACAGACCTTGCATAGTTATAGTCAGGTTCACGGGCCTTGCATATTTATAGTCAGGTTCACGGGCCTTGCATAGTTATAGTCAGGTTCACAGACCTTGCATAGTTATAGTCAGGTTCACAGACCTTGCATATTTATAGTCAGGTTCACGGGCCTTGCATAGTTATAGTCAGGTTCACAGACCTTGCATAGTTATAGTCAGGTTCACATACCTTGTACAATATGTGAGACATCAATCAACACTTGTAAATGTGAGACATCCACCAAGACTCGTAAATGTGAGACATCCATCAACACTTGTAAATGTGAGACATCCATCAAGACAGGTAAATGTGAGACATCCATCAACACTTGTAAATGTGAGACATCCATCAACACTCATAAATGTGAGACATCCATCAACACTTGTAAATGTGAGACATCCATCAACATTTGTAAATGGGAGACATCCATCAACACTCATAAATGTGAGACATCCATCAACACATGTAAATGTGAGACATCCATCAACACTTGTAAATGTGAGACATCCATCAAGACTCATAAATGTGAGACATCAATCAACATTCGTAAATGTGAGACATCAATCAACACTCATAAATGTGAGACATCCATCAACACTCATAAATGTGAGACATCCATCAACACTCATAAATGTGAGACATCCATCAACACTCATAAATGTGAGACATCCATCAACACTTGTAAATGGGAGACATCCATCAACACTTGTAAATGTGAGACATCCATCAACACTTGTAAATGTGAGACATCCATCAACACTCATAAATGGGAGACATCCATCAACACTTGTAAATGTGAGACATCCATCAACACTCGTAAATGTGAGACATCCATCAACACTCGTAAATGTGAGACATCCATCAACACTCGTAAATGTGAGACATCCATCAACACTCGTAAATGTGAGACATCCATCAACACTCGTAAATGTGAGACATCCATCAACACTTGTAAATGTGAGACATCCATCAACACTCGTAAATGGGAGACATAATCATTTATTTGAAATACAATATACAACATTTTATAAGGAAATATCAGAGAATTGTAGAAGCACTTTTGTATTAAAGCATCTACTGTCTACTGACAGCAGAAACAACGAATATATCAGGAGCATGTACTCAACGACGTGTAATCAACGACGTGTAATCAACGGCGTGTAATCAACGGCGTGTAATCAACGACGTGTAATCAACGACGTGTAATCAACGACGTGTAATCAACGGCGTGTAATCAACAGTTGACTAAGGGGGGCTGACTAATTCATTACCCTCATTGAAACACTATGTAGCTGGAGGGGGGCTGACTAAATCATTACCCTCATTGAAACAGTATGTAGCTGGAGGGGGGGCTGACTAAATCATTACCTTCATTGAAACACTATGTAGCTGGAGGGGGGCTGGCTAAACCATTACCCTCATTGAAACACTATGTAGCTGGAGGGGGGGGGCTGACTAAATCATTACCTTTGTTGTGTGGGGGGGGGGGTGTTTTTTTTGTTGTTGTGTGGGGGGGGGGGTGTTTTTTTGTTGTGTGGGGGGGGGGGGGTGTTTTTTTGGTTGTGTGGGGGGGGGGGTGTTTTTTTGGTTGTGTGGGGGGGGTGTTTTTTGGTTGTGTGGGGGGGTGTTTTTTGGTTGTGTGGGGGGGGGGGTGTTTTTTTGTTGTGTGGGGGGGGGTGTTTTTTTTGTTGTGTGGGGGGGGTGTTTTTTTTGGTTGTGTGGGGGGGTGTTTTTTTGGTTGTGTGGGGGGGGTGTTTTTTTGGTTGTGTGGGGGGGTGTTTTTTTTGTTGTGTGGGGGGGGTGTTTTTTTGGTTGTGTGGGGGGGGCTGACTAATTCATTACCTTCATTGAAACACTATGTAGCTGGAGGGAGGGGGGCTGACTAAATCATTACCCTCATTGAAACAGTATGTAGCTGGAGGGGGGGCTGACTAAATCATTACCTTCATTGAAACACTATGTAGCTGGAGGGGGGCTGGCTAAACCATTACCCTCATTGAAACACTATGTAGCTGGAGGGGGGCTGACTAAATCATTACCCTCATTGAACTAAAACTGGTCGGTCTGTACATGGGCACAAGATGTGACTAGAACTTGTCGATCTGTACATGGGCACAAGATGTGACTAGAACTTGTTGATCTGTACATGGGCACAAGATGTGACCCCTTGGTCTCTAAAACTGGTCGGCCTAGAACCCTAGAAATGGTTGGCATGGTTCAGATATTTTATATGCTTAGTCATATTCCTGTTTTAAAACAACGAAATTACTCAGTATGTCCGTGAGTGTCCCATGCTGTCTGCGAATCCCATTTATTATGCCAGAGAATTTAATACGACGTCCTAAAAGTGGAGTACGCACATTCATTTCATTGTTTTTATGCTATGGGATAATGGGGCTACAAAGAGACACAAATGAAAAACTAACCGTCCTAGTCGATTCATCCATTCAAAATGTTAAACAAAATTTATTTAACGCATTTAGTTTTAAACTGTACGGTAGCAACTTTTTTTGACATTGTCATTTTGAACAGGAATATAACATATATAATAATAATATACATAATGGCAAGCTTATAAATAATGGCAAGCTTAAAAATTTGTCTACTGTATTTTTTAAGGTGCAGCATAAGATGAGAATGGATGGCTAGCAAGCAAGTAAAAGTACAATTGCGGATAGAGATATTTTGCATGTCATAACAGAATGACCCATTGTACTCTTATAGAAATACACACACATTTCAAATGTCAAATCCTGTTGCACGAGGTTGTTCTATAGATGCCTCCTCCATAATCACACCTCTGTTTCTATCATCTTGGTAAACCGGATTTGTAACTCCGCCTGTTACTCTGCCGACATCCTCCTTCGGATCATTTTCAGTAACGTTCAACTTTGGTTTTGAAAAATGAGCTTTTAACTTGGACAGAGTAACTCTACCGTCAGCTGCTGGCTGGGCAACTGTGGCAGTTGGATCATTCATGTCATTGTGAACTAAAACCTTTTTAATTTCGCCATTAGGTTGTGAGCGACGGTAAAGTATGTAAGCACCGAGGGCTATTATTGCCACAAGTATTGCTATGATGGAAACAGTTACGATAAGGATGATCGTGTTTCTGCCTTGTAAAATATCGGGTACCATCTTTATTTTCTCCATTGAATCCGGCTCGATGGACGGCGTTGTCAATTTACCTGAAGCAAAAATATGAAATTAAATATATGTTTAAGAATATGTTTTGCCAGACAAGCAGCAATTCTGTTGTAAGTTCATGTATATATAACATTATAAAACACAAAGCAGCATAACAGTGTGGTATGCTAAACCAAGACAGAACATCAGAATGACATGTCATGGAAGGGCAGATATTGCCTGACAAGATAGTAAGATGTCCATATGGAAGGGCAGATATTGCCTGACAAGATAGTAAGATGTCCATATGGAAGGGCAGATATTGCCAACACAATGTTCCTCTGATTCTTCATGGGTCGTCATATTGTCTTATCTTGTACAGTAAACCAGTATAAATATCTACACATATATGTAATATATAATATTCATGTATGAAAACGTTGCATTCTAAGCATAGATGTACAGTGTAACAGTCGTGAACAGTCCAACCACAACTTACATTTTTATATAATTCACTGGTTAAAATGTTTCAAAAAGAATCTAGTCTGGGGTGAAAAAGCATGTGGTCATGGAACATCACGAATATTTAGACAGCCAATAAATTTAAGCATTTCATGTAGAAACACACGTGATATTACAAATAGAATGATCCAATTGCTGTTAGCTCAGATAATTGACCTTGACCTTATAAAACGGAAGTATAAACAACCAATTTACCGTGACCTTATAAAACGGAAGTATAAACAACCAATTTACCATGACCTTATAAAACGGAAGTATAAACAACCAATTTACCATGACCTTATAAAACGGAAGTATAAACAACCAATTTACCATGACCTTATAAAACGGAAGTATAAACAACCAATTTACCATGACCTTATAAAACGGAAGTATAAACAACCAATTTACCATGACCTTATAAAACGGAAGTATAAACAACCAATTTACCATGACCTTATAAAACGGAAGTATAAACAACCAATTTACCATGACCTTATAAAACGGAAGTATAAACAACCAATTTACCATGACCTTATAAAACGGAAGTATAAACAACCAATTCTTCAGAAATGGAAGTCTTTTTTTTAAGTATTACACGCTCGTATGGAAATACTTGTTTAAGTATTACACGCTCGTATGGAAATACTTGTTTAAGTATTACACACTCATATGGAAATACTTGTTTAAGTATTACACGTTCGTATGGAAATACTTGTTTAAGTATTACACGCTCGTATGGAAATACTTGTTTAAGTATTACACACTCGTATGGAAATACTTGTTTAAGTATTACACGTTCGTATGGAAATACTTGTTTAAGTATTACACGCTCGTATGGAAATACTTGTTTAAGTATTATACGCTCGTATGGAAATACTTGTTTAAGTATTACACGCTCGTATGGAAATACTTGTTTAAGTATTACACGCTCGTATGGAAATACTTGTTTACGTATTACACGCTCGTATGGAAATACTTGTTTACGTATTACACGCTCGTATGGAAAAACTTGTTTACGTATTACACGCTCGTATGGAAATACTTGTTTAAGTATTACACGCTCGTATGGAAATACTTGTTTAAGTATTACACGCTCGTATGGAAATACTTGTTTAAGTATTACACACTCGTATGGAAATACTTGTTTAAGTATTACACACTCGTATGGAAATACTTGTTTAAGTATTACACGTTCGTATGGAAATACTTGTTTAAGTATTACACGCTCGTATGGAAATACTTGTTTAAGTATTACACACTCGTATGGAAATACTTGTTTAAGTATTACACGTTCGTATGGAAATACTTGTTTACGTATTACACGCTCGTATGGAAAAATTTGATTAAGTATTACACGCTCGTATGGAAATACTTGTTTACGTATTACACGCTCGTATGGAAATACTTGTTTACATATTACACACTCGTATGGAAATACTTGTTTAAGTATTACACACTCGTATGGAAATACTTGTTTAAGTATTACACGTTCGTATGGAAATACTTGTTTAAGTATTACACGCTCGTATGGAAATACTTGTTTAAGTATTACACGCTCGTATGGAAATACTTGTTTAAGTATTACACGCTCGTATGGAAATACTTGTTTAAGTATTACACGCTCGTATGGAAATACTTGTTTGCGTATAACACGCTCGTATGGAAATACTTGTTTACGTATTACACGCTCGTATGGAAATACTTGATTAAGTATTACACGCTCGTATGGAAATACTTGTTTAAGTATTACACGCTCGTATGGAAATACTTGTTTACGTATTACACGCTCGTATGGAAATACTTGTTTACATATTACACACTCGTATGGAAATACTTGTTTAAGTATTACACGCTCGTATGGAAATACTTGTTTACGTATTACACGCTCGTATGGAAATACTTGTTTACATATTACACGCTCGTATGGAAATACTTGTTTAAGTATTACACGCTCGTATGGAAATACTTGTTTAAGTATTACACGCTCGTATGGAAATACTTGTTTACATATTACACGCTCGTATGGAAATACTTGTTTAAGTATTACACGCTCGTATGGAAATACTTGTTTAAGTATTACACGCTCGTATGGAAATACTTGTTTACGTATTACACGCTCGTATGGAAATACTTGTTTACTTATTACACGCTCGTATGGAAATACTTGTTTACATATTACACGCTCGTATGGAAATACTTGTTTATGTATTACACGCTCGTATGGAAATACTTGTTTACGTATTACACGTTCGTATGGAAATACTTGTTTACGTATTACACGCTCGTATGGAAATACTTCAGGGAAAAGTCTCAGTGACAAGAGCTAACTTTGGACAATATAATCCTCGTGATTCAACTGTCTAGATTTGAAAGTGCTAGGAAATTCGTCAATGAAATGTATGTCGGATTGAAAACATTTACACATAGACAACGACGCAGAACCCACTTATGGCTGACAATATTAATGTGTGTTGGTAATAAACATTAAGTAAAGTTTTAATGTGTCGTCTTAGACAACATTATGAACCTTCCAGGACTGTTTGTCAGCTACAGAGCTGAGGTTCAAAGCAAGAAACCAAAGATAAGTGAGTGTTTTGTTAGACAATGATGGACATGATTATCAATGAAGTACATGTACGTAAACATTAATTTAATATTTTATTTATTTATGGATAACTGACATATATACATTGTGCAAAGCTAGGATATACCCACTGGCTCTGACAGAGTTACATGACCTTCTATTGATGAGTTGAAACAGACTGTTTTATTAATAAGTTCTTCATTAGACAAAGGCACATATTGTATTTGGCTTGTGTGTACATGTATTTCTTGTCAACATTATTTAAATGGACATGATTATGAATATCAGTGAACAACTTCAACAAGTAACATTGAGTTAACATTTTATTTATTTATTGCTGACTATATACATACATTTCATATAAGAAAATCAATAACTCAAAAGTATGCCCTTTGTTTCTACTTTTATTTGAAATGAACCTAACCTCTGAATCTGACAGAGTTACACACACAAACCCCTGGGTCTGACAGAGTTACCCACATAAACCCCTGTGTCTGACAGAGTTACCCATACAAACCCCTGGGTCTGACAGAGTTACCCACACAAACCCCTGGGTCTGACAGAGTTACCCATACAAACACCTGGGTCTGACAGAGTTACCCATACAAACCCCTGGGTCTTACAGAGTTACATGATGTCCTTTGATACCTCCATCTCAGTTTTGTCTTAAGAGACCGTTTTTGCTCCTGTCATTCTAGGATATAAGCTTAAAAAATAAATCTACCAAACGATTTTAATTTAAGTGAAAATGTACAAATTATAAAGCTTATTGAATTCCTTTAAGTAAAGGAAAGATCATAATGTACAAACTATAAATAGTTTTACCTGAACAGTAGACACCAGCATCTTCACCGTGGTTACAATTCTGTACAGCAAAGCTGTTATGTGGGCAATCCTGGAGTCTCGATTCGTTACCCACACATCGGAGATTGTCCAACCAGACTGGCCCCTTCCCTCGACCAAACTGAGCCCCTGAATTAAATAATTGACAAATAAAAAGAATTTGACTGTGAAGTCTACCCTTGTCACATGGTTGTGTGTGAAGTCTGCAACTGTAACTTGGTTGTGTGTGAAGTCTGCAGTTGTAACTTGGTTGTGTGTGAAGTCTACAGCTGTAACTTGGTTGTGTGTGAAGTCTGCAGCTGTAACTTGGTTGTGTGTGAAGTCTGCAGTTGTAGCTTGGTTGTGTGTGAAGTCTGCAACTGTCACTTGGTTGTATGTGAAGTCTGCAGCTCTAACTTGTTTGTGTGTGAAGTCTGCAGCTGTAACTTGGTTGTATGTGAAGTCTGCAGCTCTAACTTGTTTGTGTGTGAAGTCTGCAGCTGTAACTTGGTTGTGTGTGAAGTCTGCAGCTGTAACTTGGTTGTATGTGAAGTCTGCAGCTCTAACTTGTTTGTGTGTGAAGTCTGCAGCTGTAACTTGGTTGTGTGTGAAGTCTGCAGCTGTAACTTGGTTGTATGTGAAGTCTGCAGCTCTAACTTGTTTGTGTGTGAAGTCTGCAGCTGTAACTTGGTTGTGTGTGAAGTCTGCAGCTCTAACTTGTTTGTGTGTGAAGTCTGCAGCTGTAACTTGGTTGTATGTGAAGTCTGCAGCTGTAACTTGGTTGTGCATGAAGTCTGCAGTTGTAACTTGGATGTTTGTGAAGTCTGCAGTTGTAACTTGTTTGTGTGTGAAGTCTACAGTTGTAACTTGGTTGTGTGTGAAGTCTGCAGCTGTAACTTGGTTGTATGTGAATTCTGCAGCTCTAACTTGGTTGTGTGTGAAGTCTGCAGTTTTAACTTGTTTGTATGTGAAGTCTGCAGTTCTAACTTGGTTGTGTGTGAAGTCTGCAGTTGTAACTTGGTTGTGCATGAAGTCTGCAGTTGTAACTTGGATGTTTGTGAAGTCTGCAGTTATAACTTGTTTGTGTATGAAGTGTGCAGCTGTAACTTGTTTGTGTGTGAAATCTGCAGTTCTATCTGGTTTGTGTGTGAAATCTGCAGTTGTAGCTTGGTTGTGTGTGAAGTCTACAGCTCTAACTTGGTTGTGTGTGAAGTCTGCAGTTTTAACTTGGATGTTTGTGAAGTCTGCAGTTTTAACTTGGTTGTTTGTGAAGTTTGCAGTTTTAACTTGGATGTTTGTGAAGTATGCAGTTTTAACTTGAATGTTTGTGAAGTCTGCAGTTTTAACTTGGTTGTGTATGAAGTCTGCAGTTGTAACCTGGTTGTGTGTGAAGTCTGCAGTTGTAACTTGGATGTTTGTGAAGTCTGCAGTTTTAACTTGGTTGTGTATGAAGTCTGCAGCTGTAACTTGGTTGTGTGTGAAGTCTGCAGTTGTAGCTTGGTTGTGTGTGAAGTATGCAGTTTTAACTTGGTTGTGTGTGAAGTCTGCAGTTGTAACTTGTTTGTGTGTGAAGTCTGCAGCTCTAACTTGTTTGTATGTGAAGTCTGCAGCTGTAACCTGGTTGTGTGTGAAGTCTGCAGCTCTAACTTGGTTGTGTGTGAAGTCTGCAGTTTTAACTTGTTTGTATGTGAAGTCTGCAGTTTTAACTTGGTTGTGTGTGAAGTCTGCACTTTTAACTTGGTTGTGTGTGAAGTCTGCAGCTCTAACTTGGTTGTATGTGAAGTCTGCAGTTGTAACTTGGATGTGTGTGAAGTCTGCAGTTATAACTTGGTTGTGTGTGAAGTCTGCAGCTGTAACTTGGTTGTTTGTGAAGTCTGCAGCTGTAACTTGGTTGTGTGTGAAGTCTGCAGCTGTAACTTGTGTGTGTGTGTGAAGTCTGCAGTTGTAGCTTGGTTGTGTGTGAAGTCTACAGTTGTAGCTTGGTTGTGTGTGAAGTCTACAGTTGTAGCTTGGTTGTGTGTGAAGTATGCAGTTGTAACTTGGTTGTGTGTGAAATCTGCAGCTCTAACTTGGTTGCATGTGAAGTCTGCAGTTTTAACTTGGTTGTGTGTGAAGTCTGCAGTTGTAACTTGGTTGTGCATGAAGTCTGCAGTTGTAACTTGGATGTTTGTGAAGTCTGCAGTTTTAACTTGTTTGTATGTGAAGTCTGCAGCTGTAACTTGGTTGTGTGTGAAGTCTGCAGCTCTAACTTGGTTGTGTGTGAAGTCTGCAGTTTTAACTTGTTTGTATGTGAAGTCTGCAGCTGTAACTTGGTTGTGCATGAAGTCTGCAGTTGTAACTTGGATGTTTGTGAAGTCTGCAGTTATAACTTGTTTGTGTATGAAGTCTGCAGCTGTAACTTGTTTGTGTGTGAAATCTGCAGTTCTAACTTGTGTGTGTGTGAAATCTGCAGTTGTAGCTTGGTTGTATGTGAAGTCTACATCTCTAACTTGGTTGTGTGTGAAGTCTGCAGTTTTAACTTGGATGTTTGTGAAGTCTGCAGTTTTAACTTGGTTGTTTGTGAAGTCTGCAGTTTTAACTTGGATGTTTGTGAAGTCTGCAGTTTTAACTTGAATGTTTGTGAAGTCTGCAGCTGCAACCTGGTTGTGTGTGAAGTCTGCAGCTGTAACTTAGTTGTGTGTGAAGTCTGCAGTTGTAGCTTGGTTGTGTGTGAAGTATGCAGTTTTAACTTGGTTGTGTGTGAAGTCTGCAGTTGTAACTTGGTTGTGTGTGAAGTCTGCAGCTCTAACTTGTTTGTATGTGAAGTCTGCAGCTGTAACCTGGTTGTGTGTGAAGTCTGCAGCACTAACCTGGTTGTGTGTGAAGTATGCAGCTCTAACTTGGTTGTTTGTGAAGTCTGCAGCTGTAACTTGGTTGTGTGTGAAGTCTGAAGCTGTAACTTGTTTGTGTGTGAAGTCGGCAGTTGTAACTTGGATGTTTGTGAAGTCTGCAGTTGTAACTTGTTTGTGTGTGAAGTCTACAGTTGTAACTTGGTTGTGTGTGAAGTCTGCAGCTGTAACTTGGTTGTATGTGAATTCTGCAGCTCTAACTTGGTTGTGTGTGAAGTCTGCAGTTTTAACTTGTTTGTATGTGAAGTCTGCAGTTCTAACTTGGTTGTGTGTGAAGTCTGCAGTTGTAACTTGGTTGTGCATGAAGTCTGCAGTTGTAACTTGGATGTTTGTGAAGTCTGCAGTTTTAACTTGTTTGTATGTGAAGTCTGCAGCTGTAACTTGGTTGTGTGTGAAGTCTGCAGCTCTAACTTGGTTGTGTGTGAAGTCTGCAGTTTTAACTTGGTTGTGTGTGAAGTCTGCAGTTGTAGCTTGGTTGTGTGTGAAGTATGCAGTTCTAACTTGGTTGTGTGTGAAGTCTGCAGCTGTAACTTGGTTGTGTGTGAAGTCTGCACCTTTAACTTGGTTGTGTATGAAGTTGTAACTTGGATGTGTGTGAAGTCTGCAGTTCTAACTTGGTTGTGTGTGAAGTCTGCAGCTGTAACTTGGTTGTTTGTGAAGTCTGCAGCTGTAACTTGGTTGTGTGTGAAGTCTGCAATTTTAACTTGGTTGTTTGTGAAGTCTGCAGTTGTAACTTGGATGTTTGTGAAGTCTGCAGTTCTAACTTGGTTGTGTGTGAAGTCTGCATTTTTAACTTGGTAGTTTGTGAAGTCTGCAGTTCTAACTTGGTTGTGTGTGAAGTCTGCAGTTTTAACTTGGTTGTTTGTGAAGTCTGCAGTTTTAACTTGGATGTTTGTGAAGTCTGCAGCTGTAACTTGGTTGTTTGTGAAGTCTGCAGCTGTAACTTGGTTGTGTGTGAAGTCTGCAGTTTTAACTTGGTTGTTTGTGAAGTCTGCAGTTGTAACTTGGATGTTTGTGAAGTCTGCAGTTCTAACTTGGTTGTGTGTGAAGTCTGCATTTTTAACTTGGTTGTTTGTGAAGTCTGCAGTTCTAACTTGGTTGTGTGTGAAGTCTGCAGTTTTAACTTGGTTGTTTGTGAAGTCTGCAGTTTTAACTTGGATGTGTGTGAAGTCTGCATTTTTAACTTGGTTGTTTGTGAAGTCTGCAGTTCTAACTTGGTTGTGTGTGAAGTCTGCAGTTTTAACTTGGTTGTTTGTGAAGTCTGCAGTTTTAACTTGGATGTTTGTGAAGTCTGCAGTTTTAACTTGGATGTTTGTGAAGTCTGCAGTTGTAACTTAGTTGTGCGTGAAGTCTACAGCTGTAGCTTGGTTGTGTGTGAAGTCTGCAGTTCTAACTTGTTTGTGTGTGAAGTCTGCAGTTTTAACTTGGTTGTGTATGATGTCTGCAGTTGTAACTTGGTTGTGTGTGAAGTCTGCAGTTTTAACTTGGTTGTGTGTGATGTCTGCTGTTGTAATTTGGTTGTGTGTGAAGTCTGGAGTTTTAACTTGGTTGTGTATGATGTCTGCAGTTGTAACTTGGTTGTGTGTGAAGTCTGCAGTTTTAACTTGGTTGCGTGTGAAGTCTGCAGTTTTAACTTGGTTGTGTGTGTGATGTCTGCTGTTGTAATTTGGCTGTGTGTGAACATGGACACCACATACGTGCCATGATTGAGTATCAAATGCAAGACTCTTCGATTCCAAACCAACAGTCTACCATTGCACACGGACGCCGTGTCTAATTAACTGCAATTATGAAACGGGGGACGTCGGATGTAGATAGCATGCGGGGGGTATGTATTGGTAGTTGAGAACCCCCCATTGAGAACCCTACCATTATACCATGTTCCCGAGGAGAACCCTACCATTATACCCTGCTCCCGAGGAGAACCCTACCATTATACCATGCTCCCGAGGAGAACCCTACCATTATACCATGTTCCCGAGGAGAACCCTACCATTATACCATGCTCGCGAGGAGAACCCTACCATTATACCCTGCTGCCGAGGAGAACCCTACCATTATACCATGTTCCCAAGGAGAACCCTACCATTATACCATGCTCCCGAGGAGAACCCTACCATTATACCATGTTCCCGAGGAGAACCCTACCATTATACAATGTTCCCA